>VYXF01011381.1:76481-89359 GCA_013397295.1 Polioptila caerulea | reverse complement strand
GGGAAGAGGGGGGATTATTATTATTACTATTATTATTATTATTGTTATTTACTCAGGTTGGCTATTGGCTTTGTTTTGGATTTATTTTGCTGACAGCTTTTTGCCTGACACCAAGCAGGATGAAAATTCTTGGAATGAGAGAGGGAAAAGGCATTAAAGTCACAGCCTGTGGGCAGAGCTCTCCTCCTCCTCCTCCTCCTCTTCCTCTTTTCCCAGTCTCCTTTCCTCTTTTGAGCTGCCAGGCTGGAGAGCACGTTTCAGTGGCATCCGACTTGAACTCAGCCCAAGAATTCCTTCCCTCCCAGCCCAAATTTTAAGCTCTTATATATCCACACACATAGAGATGTGTATTTTTACAGCAGGGACGCCTTGGCACGTCCATGCCTGCGTTCCTCTGCGCCCCGCATGCAAGCGCGGAGCCAAGAGGACACCCCAGCCCCCTTCCAGCTCCGGCCATGGGCTCCTCGGCCTGGGCTCCTCGGCCTGGGCTGCTCCACCATGGGCCATCAGCTGCTCGGCCTGGGCTGCTCCACCATGGGCCATCAGCTGCTCGGCCTGGGCTGCTCCACCATGGGCCATCAGCTGCTTGGCCTGGGCTGCTCGGCCTGGACTGCTCAGCCATGGGCCACGGGGCTCCTCAGCCCGGGCTGCTCGGCCGTGGGCTCCTCAGCCCGGGCTGCTCGGCCTGGGCTGCTCGGCCATGGCCTCCTCGGCCTGGGCTGCTCGGCCATGGGGTCTTCGGCCTTGGGCTCCTCGGCCCGGGCTGCTCAGCTTTGGGCCATGGGACTCCTCGGCCCGGGCTGCTCGGCCTGGGCTGCCCGGCCGTGGGCTGCTCCCCTTCCTCCGCCTCCTCCGTCCCTCCCTGTGCCCCGCCGCCGGCCCGCGGGAACCGCGGCTCTCCGCTTCCGCCTGGCGGCTGCCGCACGCAGCGGGGCCGCCGCGGCATTTTGCAAATTAGGGACGAATAATGCTTTAGTTTAGCCCTCTGGAGCCGCGCGTGACGAGTACGGTTCTCCGCGCATATTTTTCTCTGAAAGGTTTTTGCGCACAGGGTGTGTAATTTCGTGGTTTCAGACGCCACCTTTTATAAGCTGTAACATCAGACTGCTCCCTCCCTGTAGGACTAACTCAGCTCCAGAGGAATTGTCCTCCAGTCCAAACCCGACGGCAGTAAGGCAACCTCACAGAGGAAGGATTTCCCATCTAAAACTTCCTACACAATTGAAGCACTTACAATGAAATAAATAAAACTGCATGAGGTAAACGTTGCAAAGAGTTTTAATCAATCAGATAACAAATACATTCCTTCCTGTTAAAAATTGTCAAGTACAAACTGTAAAGAGTTTTCATAATTACTTGTAGACCATGCTGGGAGTATGGGGGCCTCTCAGAAAGTTAATTTTCTTTTGTTTGATTCGAGAAAGACAGTTTAAGCATCTAAAAATGCAGTCTACTCTTAAAATTAAGCAGAGATTGCCATGAAATAGGGGAAAAAATTGAAATATAAGCTTTCAGACTTAATCACTGAAGAGTTTTGCTTTATTTTTCAGGGCTTTACTTTTCTGATCCTTTTACAAAGAAGTCAAACCTAGAAAAAGTGAATTTTGAATTTGTCTGTTCAGTGAGCAGGGGAAGGGATTGCTCATGCTATATGTGGCAGCTTTTGAACACTTTACACCAGCCAGTCAGTAAAGTGGAGAGCAGACCTTTCTCCATGATAAAAAGAATCTGCAGGTGTTGATTTTTAAATTTTAAACGTTTTCCCTTTTTTATAGAATTAAAGTTTTATTTTTCGAAGTTCCACACAAGTAAAAATTTGTGCTAGTAATCAATGCGTAATAGAGTTTTTGCAAGAACTTTAGCAATATTTCATTTAGGTTTTGAGGCTTTTTTTTTTTCTCCTTAAGTTTGATTTTGGTGTTGCAGTTGAGATTGATGACAAAGATTCAGTTTCTGATTCCATTACTCTCTGCAGATTTCTCTGTTTTGTTGATTGGTTGTTTTTTGTTGAGTATGTATTAAGCCTAACTTTGCATATGATTTAGTAAACAATTTCTAAATTGATACAATTTATTTAATTCATATAAAATTACAAAAATCATCAAGAAAAAAATAAGCATTTCAGTCCTTTGGAAAGAAAAATTGTATTGCACAAGCGTGTCATACTTTATCAGTTTAGTTTAAACCTAGATGGTCATAAGCTACTTTTGTGAGCATATTTTTAAGTTCAAAAATTGTGTTACATATCATTTCCATTGCTCTTAATTTCTGAGTTCCATAGCACTAACATGGGTTGCTTATGGCTTTCTTCTCCATGAATGTAATCAAGGGCTCATATATTTTGTAACAGGCTGATCTTAAGTTCTGTTGATTCTGGATTTTTTTGGTTTTTCTGATCTTTTAATATCTGTATACATGATATATTATGACATTCAGAATGGAAAAAACAGGAAAAGACTGTAGATAGTTTTCTTCCATGGATAACTGTTACCAAGTTACTCATCTGTGTATGAGGAGAGAGCTATCTGAAGGAAGATAGACTCACTTGCAGAATTTCCACTAAAACAAATAGCAAAGAATTATTTGATATCTTTACAACAGAATTTGTGACAAATATCAAATGTTTCAAGGCATGTTGTTTTTGAAGATGCTGATGTAAACTTAATTAAATTCTCTGTGTTTTCAAGGTCTGCTTACTACTTGACAGGACAGAAAAATTAAATAAGTGAAAGGGGACCTGGTATTCAAGAGTCTAGTCTGTGAAGAAGTCCAGTCATGGGATAGACCGAGCTAACAAGGATCACATTAAGCAACAATGTGGTAGGCAGGATCTCAGTACAGCATAACTGCATGCAATGGCATAAGCTGTTCTTATTTGTAACAGGACAGCTGAGAAAACCACATAGCTTTGGATGAATGGATCATTTTGCACATGTAAAAAAATGCTCTTGCCCCATCAGCTTTCAAGTAGGAGCTTCCCACTTTTCACAGAAAGGCTACTGTAGTAAAAAGTTGCTGCTTCCTATTCCTGAAATAACCCTTTCAGGTGTGTCTGAGCAGAGGCACCATGAAAACTCCACGCTTTGCACATGTGCACAACACTTGCTCATTACTTCTGGAAGTTCATA
Source organism: Polioptila caerulea (assembly GCA_013397295.1). Lineage (NCBI taxonomy): Eukaryota > Metazoa > Chordata > Aves > Passeriformes > Certhiidae > Polioptila > Polioptila caerulea. Next base: position 86,231 of record VYXF01011381.1, on the reverse strand, counting down.
CTTTTGCCATACTGCTCTTTACAGGACCCCAGCCCGCCGAGCCTCCTGCACAGTCTCCTAGCAACTAGGAGAATTATAACTCTCATTTTGGCACTGGCGAAATGATTCCTTCTGCTGCTTCCCCCAGGCAAGCACTCTGCAGTCCAGGGTGAAACGCGCTGGGCAAAGAGATGGGGAGTACCGGTCGGAAGGCTTTCAGAGGCTGATGTCAGTAATTCCCTGTGTTGCCAAGCAAAGCCTGGTGTTCCCACATGCTGTGACAGGGTCAAGTGCCAGTTGTTTCCTGCCCTGCTCTGGCATATTAGGTAGGGGAGAATTCAAGCAGATTTCATCAAATCATTTCTAAAATTCTGTGACTAAGAAGTAGCAAAGTTGTTACAGTAGATCCAATTTTTCATTTTGGATATTTTCCTTTTGAAAAGGAAATATACAGTTTTAATCAGCAGCAAGTCTCCCCTCCCTTGTCTAGGAAAGCAACTGCAAAATCCTGATGCACAGCATTTCTTCCTGCCTAATTAATAGTCTCATACTATGTACTTATTATTTGTTTAGACCTCTTCTTCTATTAAAATATGATAGAAACACTAGCACATCACCACTCAACAGTATCATCACATCATCACCAAAACAAATTAAAAGATTAGGAGATAAGTGAAACACTGAAAGGTAGAAAATCCTGTGTATGTTCCATACAAGAGCCTTCAGCTCTTCAACGCTCCTTAATATTAGAGCTAAGTGTAATTTCTTCCTCTGCACCATTGTTCCTCTCAGTCCACGGGATTGCTAAGGAACTGTAACATCATTGTTTTTAATAGGGAAAAAAAAAAAAACAAACTGAAAAAGCTGAGGCTTAATGGTAACATTTAAGTGGCATGCAGAGCCCTTTGAGTTCACACCTCATTAAGGTGAACAGGAAGAGAAGGGGTGCACATCTTTGTTGTTACTTTTGCCTTGCAGCATTTTCAGCCAAGCTATGTGAACAGACCAGCAGTATATTAACTTTGTAGCAGCTATATTTTTGTAGCAGGTTTGTTTTGTTTGCATTTGTTTTGGGGTTTCTTTAAGTTTAAAAATTGTGAAACATTGTGAAATGAAGCCAGGGCAGGCTCTTAAAGGACAATTATTTTGGCTTCCTATTTTTTGCAGTCCAATCTACCAGATCCAAGTCTTCTTCATTACACAATGAGGGGATTTCTTTTGACTAACTTCACATGCCCTACTATTTCCGAGATGTGTTCCATAGCACCAAAAATGAATTGGCACAATATTTCTTACCCTGGGCACAAGCATGCTTTTCTGAGATGACCAAATACAGGTACATTTGTAAGCTGTCTGCTACAGCTGCTGCATACTCCTGCAGCAGACTCTATGTTGCAATTGCATTGGTGGTCGGATTTGGCCCTAAAATAGGTTTGGCACCAGGATTCCTCAGCAAGCTTACTGACAACTCCAAGCTGTGTGGTAAGGTCAACAAGCTGGAAGGCAGGGATGGCATCCAGAGGGACCTTGACAAGCTTGAGAGGCCGGTATGTGCACACGTCACAAAGCTCAGCAAGGCCAAGTACAAGGTCCTGCATCTGGAGTTGGAGTAATCCCAAGTATAAATACAATCTGAGCAGAGAATGGATTGAGAGTGGCCCTGGGGAGAAAGACTTGGGGGTGTTCATAGACAAGAAGGTCATCGTGACCCAGCAATGTGTGCTTGAGAGCCAGAGACCCAACCACATCCTCAGCTGTATCCAAAGCAGCATGGCCAGCAGTTCAAGGGAGGTGATTCTGCCTATCTACTGTTCACGTCAGACCCCACCCAGAGTGCTGCATTCAGCTCTGGGGTCAGCACATCAAGGACATGGACCTGTTGGAATGAGTACAGACTAGAGTCACAAAGTTGATCACTGGACTGGAGCATCTGTCCTGTGAAAAAAGTCTGAGAGCTGGAGCTGTTCAGTCTGGCTTCAAGGAGACCTAACAGTACTTTCCAGTACCCAAACAAGGACACAAGAAAGCTGGAAAGGGCAAAAGGGCAGATAGTGATAAGATGGGGTGAATGGCCTTAAGCTGGAGAGTAGGTTTAACTTAGATATTAGGAAGAAATTCTTTACTATCAAGATGGTGAGGCACTGGCATATGTTGCTCAGAGAGGTTGTGGACTTCCTATACCTGCAGTAGGCTGGATGGGGCTTTGAGCAGCCTGGTCAAGTGGAAAGCTCTCTGCCCATGGCAGGGGGATTGGAATGAGATTATCTTTAAGGTCCCTTCCAACATAAACTATTATATAATTCTATGATTTTTTCTGACCATGTCTTTCAAGGCTTTTAGCACATATCAGCTTGAGAGTATGATTCAAAAGAGTCAGAGGAAGAACTTCTGTGCAAAAGTTCTTTTAGTGTGCTAACCAAGTTTCTTACTTTCATTTCTGTCTTTTTCTGTTTCATCAGACTGAACATGGATCAACCACTCCCGAATGTTGCTTTACTGTTTTCATAGCAAGAGAGATTAGGGAAGGCAGTAAAGGTTATTTTCATGCAGACTTCTGACTTTACACTGGAATATTCTGGAAAATAGAAGGAGAGCTTATTTCTGCTGATGAATCCTCATGTGACAGTCTGGCAGACACTGACACTTAGCACGTGCCATAGTCATTGTGGGTTGTCCTGTAGGCACACCAGCATGACAATTTATGCAAAAGAAATCTATTCTCTCTGCAAGTAGTCTTGGGATATTCAACACTTCTGCATGAAAAAGAAACATGCATGAGGATTGACCATAAACTTTTCCTGCCTCTATCTCCAGGACCACCCAGCAGGGCAGATGTTTTTGTCCAAAGTGAATGGTTTTGATACCTGGTGGCTTTTTTATTCTGATTTCCACAGGTCTGTGTCATTTTGGTGTCATCAAAGCAGCTGAAGATCCTGTGGTAGAGAAGATTTTACATGACTGATGATTTTATTCATCTAGCAAGTGTGCTAAGTTTTAGAAGAATGGACTTCAGAAACTACTCTGCAGACAGTTTTAATATTGTGGATATATGGCCCTTTACCAATCCCATAGAACACCTAAACATCTCAGCCTGAAAGACAACACAGCTTTCTGTCACCCACAGAACAGAAAGATGACCAGAATGCTGCTTTCTCAGAGATTACATTCACCAGTTTGAACTGCAGGAACCTTTCTTTCTCACAAGAATATGGATATTGATAGGATATGTATGTCATTTTAAGAGACACCTCTTGCCCTCTCCATCTGCCCAGCTGATTCTTAGCTGATAATTCTCAGCTGGTGAAGAGTGGTAAAGTGTGAACTCAGCAGGCTAAAGAAAAGGCAGTCTTTCTTACTGAATAACTTCTGAATAAAAACAGCCAGTGCCATTTCTACTCCTGCCTTCTACAGTGTACTGCACAATGTCTCTAAGAAGAGGGCCTCCAAGGCTCTCCAACAGTGTCCAAGGCACAGAAAACCTGAGATAGGTGGCTAGCTAGTGTGCTTGTTGTAAACCCAGTAAACAGCGAAAGAACTAAATGAAAGCACTTTCTTCAGTGGTTCGCAATATGCAAGAGAAAATTTCATACTATGGAAAGAAAATGTGACAAGACACTCTTGTCCAACACCCATGGATATGTTTTCCACAGGTTTTTTGACTATCAGGAAACTGAGTATGTTAGAGTCTTCCTAATTTCTTCTTCCCTCCTGCACATTCACAAGCCTGGGAATACCTGTGAAGATTGTCTAACTGATTTATTAAATAATTTTTAAAATACTAAAATAAAAATGTCCCAGATAATTTGTTATATAAGCACTTTTAGAATCATCACAGGCATTCCAGCTGCTTGTAATAGTGATTTTTAAAGATGAAGATTTGTACTGCCAGTAAGTGCTGGCAGTAGTCACACTGGTGGTTGAGAATGGTTTTTGAAAGATTCTACTTCCCTTTGACCACACACCAATACACTCTGTGGTAACAGAGTGAATGGTGAGCAGTCCCTACTTCCAGACCTGGAAAAACTGAAAATCTTGTACTCTCTGGTGACAGCTGTAGCTGTGTGAGAAGACCAAATGCAGGAGAGGGCACCAGTGAAATATTTGGGCTGATTATGTTCCAGGAGTGGGAGCTCTTGCTTTGGAAACCATGGGACAAGTCACTGCTCCTTTTTTCTCTTCTGTCTCACTGTGGGCTCTTCTAGTAGTGGTCAGAGAGGTCACTTTACCCTTTTTCTTTTGATTTTGGTTTTTTGCTATTGTTGTTGGGTTTTTTGGGTTTGTTTGGGGTTTTTTTTTGGGGGGGGTGAATGTTTGTTAGGCATTGCTCTCTCACTTCACTGGCTTAAACGTTCATCCAAATAATGTCCAGAGCTGATGTGTACTTCATGTCCATATGAGTTCTTTCATTATGTTCTGTTGATTCTGATTTGCTTATTGAGTCACTTTAAGTGGAGAAAGGTTTCTTCAAAAAAAATTAGGACCATATCTCTCTCAATCCTCAATTCAAAGAAAAAAAACTATGTCCTTTATATTCTGTGACCTGTCAAGACCACAGAGCTCCTCTTTTATCCCTGCATTTTGGCCCATATGTCATCTTCTAGCAACCAGGTTCCCAGTTCATGAGTGCATTATGGGGGGGGATTTCTGAGTAATTTCTTAACTCACTGGAAAGAGATGTCAGGGAAAATGGACTAGGTGGTCATTCCAGAATGTTTGTAAGGAGAGATTGCTGGTGAGAAGACAAGTTTCTCAAGTGTAAAAGTATGACACCTGACACCACAGTGAAGAGCACACCATGGAACAGAAAGGGCTAGTGAGCTACGAGAAGTTTGTTCTGGCCAGGAAGTTTACTGAATGTTAATATATTAATCTTTAAATGCTGAAGGCAAGTACTGGCATCCTGGATAGGAAACAGGGACTATTTAAGCAGGTATTGATGCAAGATTAGGGTGAAGACTGTCAAATTTATTCTCTCCTTCTCTCCTAGGTGTGAGGTTATGAATGGGCAACCTCAAGGAAGCCAAATTCCACAACCTTGGGTTGAGATTTTTACAACATGCAATCACTGATGATCTATAATCTGGACTTAGAGACAATGTCTCAGCAGTATAACTCTGTACTCTTATGGTGTGAATGACAACGAGCACTGTCTGAAGAAACAAGAAGCCAGAGCAGCTAAATGAAAACTAATAGTTTTCTTTTAAAAATAAAATATTTAATTCAAAAGCAGGTATTTTAGGTAGTCATGTGGGCTATTCAAGTTCACCACAGTCATAGTTGTGCAGATGCACCACAAAGTGTGTTGTTGTTTTATTTTGCTGCACTGTATTTATAGTGGCACACTCTGAAATCAAAGCTTTCTTGTCTTCAGCCCTGAACATGCCCCACTAACATGTAGCTACCAAAATGAAACTGTAAACGATGATCACATCGGGGAGTAACCAAACCCCTTGATGAGCTTGGTGTTGTCAAGACCTGGTTAACCTCAGCAGCATGTCCAAGGTGAGACAAGCAAGTAAAAATGGAATGAGCTACATGGCAGGAGATTACATGTGCATAAACCACAAGTGACCACAGGTAATTTGTGTTGCATAGAGGCAAGCCACAATAAGGAAGAGGAGTGGAACAATACACAGAGAACAGCAGTGCAGCCCTGAAGAGCTACCGAAGTGTGGCATAACAGTTTTGAACTTTGCCAGGAGCCACTCACTATAGTGAACCTCTCAGGCCCAGTTTTAGCATGAAACCCATATCCAGCCTGTAACCAACACCTGGACAAGCAATCCTGTCCCTCAAGTACATGTAAATTCAGAGTGAAGAAAAAAATTACTTGGAAGTATTTATGCTAAAATACAAACCCTGTTCCATACTTTAAACATATAGTGACTTTCTGAAAGGCTTGGTTTTGTGTTCAGAGGAAGACTTCCTGGCACATTAATATTTTTACTAGACACAGGAAATTTGAGTTCCAAAGGTGACATTTTCAGAAAACTTTGAACATATGGAAAACAAGGCTATAATGGAATTTCTCTGTAGCTTAATCATACCCAGTAGTTCTGTGAATACTCTAAATACAGAGATGCATGTGCTCAAGTTAATAAGGTAAGACTATTAATCTTTTTGTTAATTGGCTTAACTGATTAATGAAGCAATATATTTTGCAGCACAATATGTACTACTGAGAGCAAGTGGCAAAGCAGGACACCATGGAGCTCTTGAGTAGAGGAAGTAGAGAAAGTCAGAAGGAGATGTGACTGCCAGCAGCTGGAAGGTCAGTCTAGGTCAAGAGCAGCTCGATTTGACTAGGATGAGGAAAAGCAAGCCTTGTCACAAGAATGATACTGATTGATAAGGCAAAACCAAATCAAAGCAAGTTTTACCCCCTTCATTATCCTCTTAGCCCTCAACACTATCATTTTTATCATAACCCCTCCCTGTCTTCCTTCTGCTTCTTGCTGAGCTGAAGAAAGGAAAATATGTTTGGAAATACGAAGAGCTGAAACAGTAGAAAGGTGTGTAAGGGCATGAAGAAAGGTCTATTAGACTTCACCTCTCCAAATAGGCAAAATTAACTTACAGCCTATAAGTAGAGATACTATCAATTTTTCAGGATATAATGTATTTTGCATAACTGCATCATACTCTCTGATACATTAGAGAAAAATAAAGCAAGAAGTGCTTTTTCATTGGAATGTTTTTTCATGCTTTCTTCTGCACCATTGAAAAGAGGGGATTTTTTTCCTTTATGGTTTTATTTTCCCTCACTGAACGACATCCTCTCTTGTTTTCTGTGAAATTTTGACAGAAGTTCCCTGAGAAAAGATGAGTTTCTTTGTTTCTGAAATGCATTATACCTATAACTCTCATGGCCTCAGTTCAGAAGCAGGATTTGTTTAAATGTCTTTTTTCATTGCTACTCTCTTTTTAAGACTGAGCTGTGATAGTGGAATGGAAAATAGAAATAGGGCTTCACCAAAGCTGCAGTTGTCCCAAAACCTCTCCTTGAAGGCAGGATAAAGATTAAAGCCAGACCACACCAAGAGGACCCAGCACCATCCTTAATCTAGCAGTACCCACACAGAGAGGTCTGTCCTACCTAAATTGCTGTTCAGACCAAGATGATCCCAACCCTATCCTTGGCAGCTGCCCCAGGGCCTAGGGCAGGCTACTGCCCCTATGGCATGGACCACAGTGATGCCCACTCTTTTTTAGCCCAGGGGAGTCAAGGCAAGCAACTGCAGTGGGAAAGGTCCCATGGCAGCCAGTGTGGGGCTACACTGCTATGCTGCCTCCTCTCACCCCACACTGGGCAGGCAGAAGTGCCACAGCTGGAGGGGAGGCAACTACAGAACAGCAAGACAGGGAGGACATGATACTCTTGGGCTCCTTTCCTTCTCCTGCCAGGAGCACTTGCTCAGCATCTCTTTTTTCTTCCTTTTTTTCTTTTTTCTTCCTTTTTTTCTTTTTTCTTTTTCCTTTTTTTTTTTTTTTTATTGTTGTTTTTATTTTTTTGTNNTTTTTTTTTTTTTTTTAATGTTTGTTTTAATTTTATTGTATTTCCTACAATGTGGGAGGGAGCTGCAGCCAAAAATAATGTTGCCAAGCCAAGGGGATTGGCACACACTAGTTGGAGTCTGCAGCAAGAGCAAAGGCTTTAAATAGACTGAGCTATGACTCCACGCTGCTCCTGGAGGGCTGGCAGTCTCACCCCAGTGAGCAGAGACACCAATCGAGGGTGCAGGATGACCTGTACCTCTCTGTCCCTGTGTCTGGGGGCTGTTTTATCCCCATCTGTGTTCTGCCCCCTCACCACCCCTAGGTCCCTGCTCACCCCAGGGCAGACTGCAGGGCTGTGATGGCTGGCAGTGCAATCCATCCCCTGGAAATAACTCTACAGTTACTAGAAATCTGTCATCAGTAAAGCTACGGTGGTCTGGTGGCAGCACATGTGCATGGTGGGGAAGCCTCCGCTCCATGTGCCACACGTGGTATGTGCCAAATGCGGTGAGAGCTAGCCCAGTGAGGAGGTATTGGGATGGCTTCACAACCCCGCTGCCACAAAAGCTGTGCAGTATTGCTGTTTCATGAGACATTGACCGCTGGTAAATATTCCAAGATAAAGCAGATACACGATTTCTATTTCATCATCCTTTCCCTGAACCAAAAGTAATGCCTGTGAACAACCCTCACCACTGCTAATTAAACAAAAACCTCAAAGCCTGGCAAACCCGGTCAACTCTCCCTCTTGGATGACAGTGCCATGGGGACAGTGACGAGCTCCGTTTTGTAGCAGTGCATGATAAAGTTGCCTCCTGCCCCTGTCGAAGACGTAGGAGGGCCCGGAAAATAGCTTCTCTGAAGGCTACAGAGTTCTTCGGTGTTCGGAATACCTTTTTGTCTTGTGCTTGCCGTGCAAAGAAAGCACGAATTCCTGCAAAGCTGCAGTGCTGAAGGCTGAAGCGTCTGTTTGCTCATTTGAACCGTCTCCTGCCTCTCAGCCCTTATTTCCTCATCACCCCGTATTTCTGTCTCGTAACAGCTGCCGATGACTTTGCTCTTCCGGGGGGAGAGGCTCTCTGCGCCCTCCCCTCGCTCCCTCCCCTCTGGGGTACGCTGGGGCTGGGGCCGCCCGTCCTGGGGAGCTTGAGGGGGAGGCGGCCGGCCGCTCCGGGCAGCATCTTCCCGCACGGTTTTGCGGCCCCTCGCTGCTTCCGCTTCACACTCGCGCTGCAGGACAGCTTGGTATGTCCTTCCTTGCGCTTTCAAAGGCTGCCTGCGCAACGAAAGTCACTTTCTCCGCTTGCTAGTTTCATTCCCTAACTTCGGACCTGCTTCCTCCTCACAACCTCAATCTCCCAAATAGACGAACTCCAAAACCGGGTCGGTTTCTCCCTGTTTCATCCGGTATATGCACATTCTCTTGACTCTGTCGTTGTTATTCTGAACGAGTATTGCTCCCTCCTGAGAAAGAGTAGTATTTCCAGGGCAATACCAATTTCTTAGGTAGGATAAAGAAGACAGCAGTTAACGTGAATAAATACTTAGGATACAGGGGACATATGTTGGTCATTTCCTCTCTGACATCCCAGTGTTATTTTTACGGTGGACGGCAGCACCACTTATACGTATTCCAAAGAGGATACACTTTCTAGGAGAGTATCGTCAAAGACGACACAGAGCAGGTAGGGGCGCCGCTACCCGCCCCACCCCACCCCCACTTTAAAGACACGACTGTTTCCTTTTCTCTCTCTCTCCGATGGATACACAAAACAAGGAGGGAACAAGGAAATGCTCAGAATCTTAGGCTTCACTAGATGGAAAAGGAAAAAAAAACAAAACACAAAAACCCACAAAAAAACCCTAAAATCAAAACCATAAAAACTCAAACAAAACAAACAAAAAAATCACCCTCCACTAGCGGCTTCAGCCACATTGGGAAACTTTCCACTCACAATAGTAGCTGCAAAGTTGGCTGATGGATCGACTGGTGTTTGTGGCTAAAATTCACGTATTTAATGCTGAAATAATGAATGCGCCGATCCTTCAACCGCCACCTCCCCGCTCCCGAAAAAATCCCACCCAAACAAACAGAGAAGGGGCTCGATCCGCCGCCGCGAAGCCCAAGTATTGCCAGAGCATCGGCAGCTGCAGAGCGGCGCTTGGCTTTTGTCTCCGCACGCTTTCCTCCTTTCCTTCCAAACTTTTGGACGCTCTCTCCGAGCTGTATTTATAGACCTGGAGCCCACGGCTGTATTTTTCCTTATGCCTCCT
>VYXF01011381.1:61079-72113 GCA_013397295.1 Polioptila caerulea | reverse complement strand
GGGGCATGGCGGCCGCGGGCTGCCCGGCCTCTCCCGGCCTCGCCCGGCCTCTCCCGGCCACTCCCGGCCTCTCCCGGCCACTCCCGGCCTCGCCCGGCCTCTCCCGGCCGCCTCTCTGCCGCACGGCCCTGGGTCCGCGCGTGTGCCGCGACAGCTCCCCGAGGCAGCGCTGCGGGTTCTCCCCGTGGCATCCCTCAAAGGCTGGTTCGCCAGACACTGGACCATAAGCCTCACTTTACGGAAGGGAAGCAATGGAAAAATTACTACGTTTATAGGCTTTGCTTGAAATAATTAAAATCTTGTTCTACTCTGGTCTCCTGAGTACTGCCCAATGACTATGGACACAAGTTTGTCCATTAAGGCTCTAGAATTCACCTCAGTTTTTAATCAACTGAGGCACGGTGAGTTAAAACTCTTTACTGGGTATCACTGCATGCTGCTTCTTCATTAAATTGAAAAATAACGTTCTATGGAATAAATTTGGCAGGTTTTTCAGTGAGTTTGATGCCTGCAGAGATCTTTATGCAGAGCTTTTCTGCAGAACTGTCAGTTTCCTGCAGTCTAAGCTTTGCACCATGTGGTCCAGGATGCCATCTCATTGTGGACAGATATAATTGTTTGCTGGGGACCTACACCCCCACAACCTTTCCCTGACTTCTTAGTCAGCTCAAATCTAAAACCAATTGGCTGCTTATAGGTTATCACTGTAACTAACTCAGTCATGCAGTCAGATCTTCAAAGTCAACCAGGTGGCCCGTGTTGTCCCATTTCAGGAAACAGTGGTGTTTCACTAGTGTGCCACACCTGATCTCTATTTTGCTTCAGGCAGATAAGCTAGGCAGAATTGTGCAACCACCAAAATGGGGAGCTTCTGCCATAGCTATGAAATGAAATACTGTTCTCCCCTTACTATATAATTTTACTAGGGGAAATTTAGACTGAAATCTAAACAAATTCTTTGGTTGACGTATATGTGACCAACGTAAAGAGGCATCTTCAAGAATAAGAGGAAATGGGACCTAACAAGAAAGGATGCAGTACCTAGATTTCTTCTTGGCAGTTGAGGAACACCATGGTGATGGCCTATAACATCTTTAATGGCAACAGGGAGAGGAAAGGGAGATGATATTTTTTTCTTGCTATTTCAATATGTCCATACCTAACATTTCCAGACAGAGTAGCTATCTGGGAATTTGTCCTGCACCTTTGGGAACTGAAGCACATATGGCCTATTTAGAGATGACAGGTGGGGCAAGGATGACTCTTCTGATGCCTGCTGTTAGAGGAGCCAAATTAGATTTTGGTGTAATTTATCAGAGCTGGAGGCCACCCCATGTTACAGTAGTTGTCCTAGTGATTCTTATGGTCACAGTATGCCATACTTTTTTATGCTAATTTCCTTCCCTTTTGGCCCAAAAGGAAAGAAATTAATAATGGTGTTTCTAGTCCACCAATAACTGCTGAATACCTAAGAGCCAATATGAAGGGTGAATGAAGACCTCTCACAGGGACTCCAGCAAGCCCAGTCACTGCATAAGCAGTCGTGTCTCTGCACATAAAACTTTCCTCAGACCAGCAGCAGCAAAGACAGACATGAGAGAAGAGAGGTTGTGAAAGGGTTACCTAAGACTTAGTCCTATGCACAAGGCTCCACCCCTTCTATTAATGGAGGATGTTCAGCACATATTTCTGGGCTTAACTCACAGTATCTTAATATTACTCCTGGGATGAAATATACCCTCTTTTATGGGCTCAGGAGTGGTAAAATAAGAACTTTGGTGAAGTATGCAGAGGTCATCCTAATTCATACATATGAAATAGGTTCCCTCCAAAAATGATTTGCCATGTGTTGTTACCATATTTTTTGATTGCCATTATTTTCTATACTTAATATTTTATGGGGTTTTATGGGTTTTTTTTTATGGGAGGGAATTTTATATTCCCCTCTGCCCTGGTCAAGATTCTATTATGCAAAGTCAGGTTTGTTTTCGTTTTTTTGTTTTGTGATTCACTTCTTTGAAAACTTTTGGATTCTGAGGGAAAAGAACCTGTCCTATAATGTTAAGGCAGGGACCAACAGAAAGGAAAAGAGATATGTATAATTTTTTACATTTATGCTGATTCTTGTAAAGCCTTTTTTAGAGCAAATCATATGGCAGCTCTGAAAAGCATACTGACACTGTATCCTCACCTGGTTTGAGTATTTTTCATTTCACTTCTTTAGATCCTCTTCACATCCACGCCTAAGGGCACTAACTTATGTGTAAGACAATGTGGTGGTGTAGCCTCCATAGAATCACAGAATAGTTTCAGTTGGAAGGGACCTTCTAAACATTCACTAGTCCACCTTCTTCAATGAGGAGAAACATCTTCAACTAGACCTTCAAGACTGTTTATCTTTGGATAGTACATCAGATTCACTACCTCACTCTGCACCCACAGCAGACCACTACCTACATTCTTTCTCAAGTGACCTGACCTTGTCTCTGCTTTTATTCAACAAATAAATGAATCTGTAATGCCTGAAAGGGAGAGATGCAGAATTCATGGCGGACTCGTGATGATCTCCACCATAGCTTTATAAAAATGGTTGGTCTGCAAGTAAAGTTTAAGGGCAAGGAGCCCAAGCAAGTTCTATTGTTGGTGGGCTGAATCTGTGTTTGCCAGAAGTTTTCTAGTTAATCTTCAGAACAAAGAAGGTAGCTTTGTAATTAAAAAAATCCCTGTATCATTCCTAAAAAGGCAGCCAGAATTAGAGGTAACTGTTACTTTATTTCCAAGGCAAGCTCTGCTGAACAGCTGATACTGAGCAGGAGGGAATTGTTCAAACATCTGTCTTTGTGGCAGAATTGGAAGCTTCTGAGATGATTCCCCATAACTGCAGATATAAAGAAGAATGAACAGGCTGATTTTAGGGATNAAAAAAAAAAAAAAAAAAAAAAAAAAAAAGGAAAAGGTTTGAATTCTTTGACTCTGCAAGATTTTTCACTAGAAAACAGAACCTATGCTCTCAGGCATTTCTTTGTAATTTCATTCCATCTATTAGGCATGTAAGTATTAAGACCGCTACTCTTTTTTCAGTAAAAAGGAATAAAAATTGCTGTGTTTCTTTTCATTTAGGGAAGGAAGTCAGAAGTGAATATAGACTAAAGATATATTCATGGCAGTTTGCTGTCATTTCACACAATTCCAGAAGTGTATGTAAAATGGAAAGTACAGGCCAATAAAAGTAATTTTCTGAGTCCTATTAGCTGCCAAATGGAATCACAATATACAGTTAGCTGTACAGAATCTGCAAGATTTCACACCTAATTCTACTGGACTTAAATTTTAATTTGCCATCAGAACAAAATCTCTAATTGCAACCAGAGGCAGCTTATTACATCTTTTATGTGACTCTGACTCACACATTGACCAAACTGTAAGGAAATAATTTTTCTTTGCATAGAGATGATGATCCCACTTGGATGTTCTGTACCTAAGAATTCTTCACAATTTACTAATAAGAAACAGAAAATGAGAGGAAATTATCTTCATCTGTTTCTCTCACCCATAAAGCCCAAAATAGACAATGTGTTAGAGCAATTGCATACCCTTACACCTTCTCCTGTTAACTCCTCTTGCACAGTTCTCAACTAGCAAGCAGCTAAAGAAAATAAATATGTGGGGAGAGAAACTTTTATATCTCAGGTATCAGTGAAAGGAGTGTAATAAATGCAGGGGGAAAACAGAAAAGGAGTAGAGTTAGGAGTTAGAAGGGTAAAGGGAAAAATGGGGGAAAGGGCGCCTACTGAGACTTCTCTCTCCAGACATTCATGATCAAAGCCCACCACTGCCATTAGGCAATCAATCTGCAGTTGCATACATAAAACTTTGGCAGTGTATAGTCTCCACTGCTTTCAACAGAGGCTTTAGACATCTGAAACTGGGCACTCACCCAAAATTTAGATCCAGTTGCACTGTACATTCCAGAAAAGACAGCATCAAATCAGAGGCCCTCTTTTACCCATGTTATTTTCAAGCTGAAGTGTATAAAAAGTTATGCTCTAACCTCTCCACTTAACCTCTTGGGTTGGCTATGTTTGTGTCCTCCAACTTCATAAAATGGTGCACACTGCTAGTAGGCAATTGCTGGCTAAATGCATTGTTGTTTTAGGAGAGAATACTGATAATGTGTGCCTTTCTTTCCTGACTAATTCTTTCCGGGATCATTCAGTTGCCTACCGACTTCTTAATTTTGCAAACAGAAATCTGCTTTGGTATCACATCTTGTAGGTGTAATGGACATTGTTTCTTAATATGAGTGACTCTGAATCTCCTGATTTGTTTTACTTTTCAACTTTCTAAACCTTTCTGTCATTTGTGGTAGAACATTCTCCTGCACTTCATTCAAAACCGGTACTAACAGCCAGCCAGTTTCAGCATTCTTACTCATGCCACCGCCAGAGATTTCTCAAGCAGCTGCACTGGATTTCTTGCAGAAAGATATACTCAAAGCAGTTCTGCAGTCGTAATCAAAGTACAGAATGCAGCCTCAGTTACTTAATCCTAGTCTATTTACCTATATGTCTAGATCCTTCTGCTTTCCTCTGATGAAACATATCTTTAGAAATAACTTATTCTATGTCTATCTGAAGAATACAGAGGCTGCCCTACAATTAATAGATTTTACAATTAGAGTATTTGGTTTCTTAATTATCTATGTATCTGTCTGTCTATCTATCTTTCATTGCATTATCAGAAAAAAAAGTGCTGTAGCTGTGTATGGGACATTTGCTGAATTCTTCCACATCCACAAAAATGCCCTGTGGAATGTGCAGCCTTCCATGAAGTTCTGCAGAAGAGATCCTTCCACAAGAAAAACTCAAGAGACCAAACACCACTTAATAGGATACATATAGAAGTGTGGAGAGATCCAGAGCATGCTCATGAAATCATCTGTTTATTTATGATAAGAAACTCACTTCCTCTTGGATAACCTCAGGATTACTTTTGTTAAACCCTTGGCAGCTTAAAAGTCATCTTGCTTTCCAGCGCCTGAGCCTTCTTCCTTTCTCTTTTCTTCTCTCTTCCCCATACAAGGGCCCCCTCTCCTCACTCAGCTCCCACTCTCCCTCTCAAATGACATTCTTTCTGTACTTGTCTGCACAAACAGTACAAGGCCCAGGCTGTGCTTCTGAAAGCCACAAATAATGCCTTAGTCTTTTGCAGTGATTGATGCACTATCCACGGAGAATACTGTGCCATGGTCTGGTCAGAGAGGTTCAGAAAGCCAGGCTCCGTTAAGATACCTGCTGATCTGCTTTTTACTTTCACTGTAACCTGAACAGAAAAATGTGGCAAATGTTCCATGACTATATGGTCTCTTTTGTTGTTGTTGTTGTGAAGCTGTAGCTCAAGATCTCAAGTCAGATCCAGACAAGGAATCACACACACAGAGACGTATGTTACAGAAAGGTTTATATTTAATACTTAAAGCAACTAAAACTGGAATGAAATATTTTGCTCAAACAGATCTACAAGGCAAGTCTTTAGTTCATGCAGTGCTGCCTAGTTCTATCAAACACACAAATAAAATAACCTTGATTAGTATATCTGGGGAGCTCCAAGCTGCTCACGTTTTCTTTCCTAAACTTTTATCCTGACATTACACAAGAACGTTCCCTCTGTATCCAAAGACTAGAATGCAGCCCAAGATGTTGTTACTTGCCCAACTTTGGTAAGTAGAGATATTGTGCTTCACCTTATGCCTGAGCCTGCGCCTGAGGCATACAGGCATCTATTACAGGACAAGTTCTTAAGGGTTAAGATATTTCAGTTTTATTGTGATCTGACTAGCTGAGTAGCTGGGTTCTATCCTTTAACATTTCAGGGGATGTTCCCATTTCCATCAAGTCAATAGCAGAATTCTCATTAACTTTAGTATTAAATGGGAATATTCACTGAGCACCTGTCAGGGGAAAAAGATATGGTAGAAACTGGAGAGTTTTAAATACCTATACAGAAAACCTTGATCCAAACATGCTGAGATGCTGGCAGTTCAAGAAAAGCTTTATTGATAACTCCTTAAGGAATTAACCTGCTGCTTTTTTCTGGTTATGATTTTGGGTGAGGAAAGCTTAACCCTTAGGACACTGACATTTTACCAAATCACCAAACAAACAGCAGAGCACAGCTGGATTTAAGTCAGAAATTCTCCTGGGCAAGCTAAAGTTTTGAAGGTAATAAAATAATTGCAATATTAATTTATATAGATAATTAAGCAATTTAGTTAATTTATAGTTTCTAATTGTATGCTATAGGTTATTTTTCTGTGCGTCTAAGTCTCATGAGTAAAACCAGAACTGAAATAACTCTGTAAAGCTCACAAAGGTTTTCCAAGTTTTAACAAAATGTTGCCATCTACTGTTAGTATAATAATAATGATAATATTAAATAAAATGTAAATGGGTGAAACTAACACTGTAATTGTGGAAGAACTTTGTGGTTATTTGCGTCCTATTTTGCCCTTGCACAAGGGACTTTTCTTTGAATGCACAGGCAATAATGTGTTCATAAATCCTTCTGTATGTCAGAAGGAGAATAGAGTTCATTGTTTGCAAGATCTCATTATGATTACTTTTCAGCTCTAAAAATGTTGTAATAGTTTCCAGAACTAGCATTTACAGTATTCAGTATGTTGAGAGAAAATAGGCTTAATTGAAAAGCTTGTTCTAAATGTTCCTTATCGATGTCTTTTTTTTTTCTTTTTTCTTTTTTTTTAACCAAGCACCCAGGAAAGTTGTAGTGCCTTTTGTAGCAGATTGCTAAATATTTACTTCTCCTATTAAAAGTTAAAAGCTCACACACAGATACATACATGCATCCTTTATAGAAAAATGCATAAGGGATACTTTAAGGTCAGGCAGGAGTATCTCAACTAAGGACATAAAACCTGTCTGTTAGAGACTGCTTCTGTTCTGACCTGACAATAGCAAAACTACTGTCAGTCTTTTTACTTTTTTACTTTTTATAGAGCAGATACAATAAAAAATTAGTTAAAAGTATCAAAGAGGAAATTAGCTCTGAAGCACCAAAAGTGAAAGCAATGTCCCTTTTTCCCATACATGATGCTGGAGCAGGAGGTGGATTTCAAACAATTATGGGATCCCTGAATTCCTACTGTGTGGACCTTATTTTCTCATGTTTGTATTTGCTCATTAAAAAGAACCCATTGAATTTTCTACATCAGATTTTGATGGAATAGTAAAATCTATTCCCCTACTAAAGTCTAACATGTTTCAAACAGAACTACCCGCAGCTTAAAAAAAACTTCTGCTCACTTGTTCTTTTATTACATTCTCAAAGAAACAACCTCAGCTGCCTGTCACAGGTATGAGCTCTTAGAGCAGGTTAGAGGCTGTCCATACTTTCTAGAACAGAAAGAATGTAAATACAGAAAGAGCAAAACCCATGGCTGGTGTCATGCACTGCCACCTGCACCTGAAGCTGTGAACTGTAAGTGATTTTTCAGTAAGGCTGAGGAGGCTTGGTGTTGCTGCTGATGGAGCATTGATGTAGAATGGTTCTTGATCAGCTGTATTAAGACAGACATAAAATGGAGAGAATATTATTCATGTTTATTGTTTAAAAGTATGCTTATTCAAGGTACAGGAAAATTAACTTTTGTGATGTATGTTCTGATCCAGCAGACAAGTGCAATTGTGTGAAGTGCAGTCTAGGATGGATTGAGAAACATAAACAGTTCCTGGCCTCTGGAACTCTGTGCTGGATAGCTTTTTACACCATTGTGTGTTAGCCAATAGCAGTTTCAGAAATAGCATACAGGAATCTTTATTAAGAGGTTATGCAAAACAGGCCAAAGCACCAAGAACTTTTTGAGAAACAAAAAGGAAGGAATTAGGAAAGCCCATACTCAGCAGGACTTGATATGATCAAGGGACATGAAGAGCAGCAATAAGGGCTTCTATGGAAAAGTCTAAGATTCCTAGTGACATCTTCTGCCTTTTTTTTTAGTGGGAAATTAAATGTTGCCCAGGGTAAGGGAGGGTGGAGTTAAGGACTACTTAAGCAGTCTGGACACAAACAACTCCATGGGACCAGATGGAATACCTTTCATGATGTTGTGGGAGCTGGCTGATGCCCCTGTGACACAATCTATACAATCTTCAAATTATCATGATGTTTCAGAGAGAAGTTTCTGATGGCTTGAGAAAGGCAAATAATGTATAGCCTTGTTCAAAAGGGTCAAGAAGGTGGGTCTAGGGGTGTCAGGCTGGTCAGCCTCACCTTTGGTCCAAGGTAAGATTATGAAGCGAGTCCTCTGGGAAGCCATGTCCAGATGACTGAAGGAGAATAAAGTGATTTGGAGTATAGACAACGTCCATAGCAAGGACAAATTACATCAGACCAGTTAGATTGCCTTCTG
Organism: Polioptila caerulea; assembly: GCA_013397295.1. Taxonomy (NCBI): domain Eukaryota; kingdom Metazoa; phylum Chordata; class Aves; order Passeriformes; family Certhiidae; genus Polioptila; species Polioptila caerulea. The sequence continues at coordinate 63,685 of VYXF01011381.1, read as the reverse complement.
TAACATCCCGTGGAGATAAGAGGTGAGAAGTGGATAGTGTTTTCCTCAGCTCAGTAAGGCCTTCCAAGCTATCTCCTGTAATTTATTTACAGATGGATTGGTGAGATGCAGGTACTACAGAAAAACAATACAGCAGGTGGAAAAGCTTCTGGATGGCCAGGCTCATAAAGTAATGATGAGCTTTATGAAATCTGCTGTCAGGCAGATTGTGACATTATGCAGGAATCAGTAAGAGGCTAGGAAGTGTTTAAAGTAACATTTTTCTTGCAGATTTTGTAATTATGAATCTTTTGATTCTGAATAAAAAACAAAATTTTCTAGCTTTCAAACTCTTTAAGAAACTGAATACAAGCATGTGCTGTGATTTTTTACTTTCTTGGCCTTCCTAAGATGTTTTTCCTTTGTTTGATACTGATTCTTGTGTTGGATTTGTCAGTATGTAGTTGTCAGCCTGTTGAGAGAAGACTGGTCATATCAAAATATTGCTAGATGTGATAAAGGAAGCATCTTTACTACACATGAAAAGAAACGCCTACTGCCAATAAATTTTCACTTTGTAATTCTTTACTGTGGCTGTCTGAATCCCAGTCTTTTTTGGGAGGTGTCCTGCATTAGCTCTATTGCCTTTTCAGTGGTTGCAGGAAAAAATTTAGAATTAAAAAAAAACTCTAGCTCTGATTTACCTAGTGCTGGTGATAGGTTGGCTGGTGTACACCACAAAAAAATAATGCACTAGAAGATTTGTCTGTGTTTTAGGACTTCCCCCATCTAATGCTGTCAGTGAAAACATTTCATAAAAAACCCACAGTGGAAGTATCTGGCTTCAGTGTATCCATAGTGTCACTCTTTTGTGGCATTAAAAGATATGTCCTATTCATAGATGAGTCGTGTCTTTTATCTGCATGAGCAAACACTCATGGTGATATTTTTTCCATGGTCAGAGCAGAGATATGACATGAAAAATAAAGCCATGGCCAAAACAGTCTTCTCTGGGCAAGAGAAGGCTCAGTGGGAATCTTATCAATGTGTACGAATACATTTAGAATGTGAAGAAGATTCAGCCAGGCTCTTTCCTGTGGCATCCAGTGACAAGACAAGAAGCAATGGGCACAAATGGAAACATGGGAGGTTCCATTTGAACGTCTGGAAACACCTTTCCACTGTGAGGTTGACCAAGCACTGGCACAGGTTGCCCAGAATGGTGGTGGAGTTGCCATCTGTGGACAACAGGACACTGTCCTGAACAACTGGTTCTAGGTGTCTCTGCTTGAGCAGGAGGTGGGATCAGGTGACCTTCAGACATCCTTTCCAAGCTCAAGCATTCTGTGATTCTGAGCAGCTTTTTCCTATAGGAAATGGTGGCACAATCTGCTAATCCCGTCTTGTTTAAGAATAGCACTTTTCTACTTTTCCAATAATTAGGAGCATTAGACAGTAAGAAGTGGAAGGCAACGTGTAAATGGCAACATGTAGCTGTGCTTAAGCACACTATCCTCCTCTGGCCATGTAACCAAGCAAAGGGTTCCTGCAGTTATCTGAAAAGGAGGTTTCATCCCTGCTTCACTTTCAGTTTTGTTCTTCCTTCAATATACATGTATTATGGGTCAAAATATAAATTACACAAATAAAACCCAGAAAGATCTAGTTATGTATCTATCAGTAATTAGATTGCAGCAAAAATCATTGAAGAGGAGTTAAATGCAGTGGGATTTATGAAAACCAGTTCTCAGAGGATTTAATGCTAGATGTGCAAAATAATAAAATTTAATATGGAACATGCTGTCTGTTTTGGAGGAAAGCTAATCTTTCCAGGAGAGCTTTCTAGGCTTAATTGGTCACAGTTCCTGGTAAGGACAGAATGTTGCAATCGTCTATGAAACTTTGCAATTTGGAGCAGAAACATGTCACACTTCTTCTCAGTTCATTCACATGAGTTAGCACATGTGTCCAGGGACAGCAATCCAAAGGACAAATATTATTTAAAACGGGCACACTTTGTGATAACTGGTTTTTGTTTTGTACCAAACTTTGAAAAATAAGGGCTTTTTTGCAGATTGCATGGATTGCAGTGTCATTGGGAGTAATTGTTCTGATTTTCATGTAATTTGTTTATTTTTTTCCCTTAAGTAACTGTTGGATACTGAGGATTATATAATAATTATAACCACATAATTATAACCATCTAATTATGGTTTTTATTTATATAATTATAATTAATAAATATTTTACCATAAAATGATGATGATATGATCATAGTACCATAGAATGGTCTGAGTTTGAAGGTGGCCTTAAAGATCACTTGGTTCCAAGCCCCCTGCCATGGTCAGGGACACCTTCTACTAGACCAAATTGCTCAAAGCACCATCAAACCTGGCCTTGAACAGTTCTAGGAATGGGGCCTCCAGAACTACTCAGCACAAACTGTTCCTGTGTCTTACCACCTTCACAGTAAAGAATTCCTGCCTAATATAATCCCCAACATTACTCTGTTTCAGGATAAGGCCATTAAATCTATAATCTCACCTTTTGTTAAGAAAAGAGCACCCCAAAATAAGTTGCATGATTTTTCTCCCCTTTTGAGCAGCCCCTCCAAATACATGCTCTCC
>VYXF01011381.1:44226-61016 GCA_013397295.1 Polioptila caerulea | reverse complement strand
ATTTTGAAAGAGGGGGCTGAGCAATTTTTCTGCTGTCATGGAAAAACATGTGAGGTATACCAAGCAGCAAATTAAACTCTTCAGGGCTGAAAGAGGCATATTCAAATTCCCTTTACTTTAAAAAAAATTTCAGTTTTTTTTCACAGTAAGGAGTGACTTTCTAATGACTACTGAAAAACACAGGTCTCGAGAAAGGCTTCTTTGTCCCTTTGGACCCAGTAGTCTTCATCAGTGCTCCAACATTTCCTTTAGATAATACTTTCACATATTTTCTTTTAAATGGTGCTTTCAAAAGCTAGAAGAATAAGAAAAATTGCTTTCTTTAAATGAATGGCAAAGCCCCAATCACTGTCCAGCCCTCATCCACAGGACCTAGGCAGAGTCATATTCTTTTCTGCAGATCCAGCAGAGGAAGCTTGTTTTACACAGAAAAAAATGCTCAATTGAAATAGCAAGTTGTTGAAATTTTGGGGAAAGAAAACATTGCCTAACCACATGAAAAAAGTCAAAATTATATGAAACAAGTCTTAACGGACAAATTATTTAGAATGGTTCTCATGCACAATTGTGCAATCTAATAATACAATGCAAAAACCCCCAAAAAAACCAAAACCAAACAAACAAACAACAAATCCCATTACCTGTGTTTGACTGTAATCATCTTTTCATTGTGCTACACTTTTGGTCAAAATGAAGTCTAAAATCTGAATCAGTTCTGTCATTTCAGTCATGATAAAAATATATGTCATGAGAGGCATGGCAGTTACCACTTTCTGCTTAAAATTATTATCTGTATAGTGCAACAGCATCCAAGTAAAACTATGAAATTGTATTGGTTAATACAAAGGAAGGCTTTAAGTACTAACAATCTATTATCGCTGCTCAAACTGTTAGGCATTTGAGTTTGAGTCACATAATGATCTCATAGGAGATCATTATACATGCTGCTGTTAAAATTACACACCTGTTGTGGTTTACCTCCTTTCATTTGTTTCATCTAAGATTTAAAAAGCATCTTTCTATCAGCCATGATCATTTACTTTGTTGGCTTGATTTTACAGATATTAAAAGTATTGTTGTCTGAATTTCACAGATATGAAAAATACGGATTTATAGTTAGATGCCTTGCTGATGACTGGGTGAGAACAGAGAAGAAAAATCAACTATCTGGGGTCTATTTGGTTTGCTCTCCCTATAAAATACCACAGCAATGACTGCACTGTCAGCTGAGGACACTTATAGCATGCTGCAAAATGAAGGAAGATAAGGTCATGTTTGATAAATATTTCTTAGTATTGGTTATTACAGAAGAAGTGATTGTCTCAGGCTTATCAGGTTATATCCATTGAAGACAACTCATATAACTATTTTTTGGTAATTGCTTAATTGCATAAATATCAGGATACTATAGCTGTAATTGCTACTAATGCATCCTAAACAGAGTTCTTTAATTATGCTTAGGAATATATCTGATTTTGAAATGATACTGACATATCATTTATATTATTAATATCTCAATATCATAGGCAATGTACTATCTCTTCTGAGAAACAGATATTTACTAACATTAAGAAATTACATTCTCACAGTGTCTTTGAGAGTCAATTTACAGGTCTGTTCTAGTTTTGGCCAGGACCTGGAGGTTTATTCCACACCACCTTACACCATTGCCAGGGGAGGGGGCAAGATACTCACTGTCTTCTGAGAAGAAGGGTGAAAAAACAGTGGCATTTTCTTCCACTGTTCATTGTATCTAGGTCTATGGTGAGCATTTTTGCACTTGGATGACCCTCCTTCCCATACTTTTGTTGTTAATATTGTTGCTGTTACTATTTGGTTTTTTAATCACAATGCTGTTTAAAGTAAATTGTTCTTATCTCAGCCTGTGACCTTCACCTTTTTTACATCCAAATCTCAACTCCATCCTGCCAGAGTGACAAGGGGAAGGGTAATGGGGGAGTGAATGAGCAGCACCTGATTTGGGACTCTCAGTGGGGCACTGAATTCGGAATCACCATTCCTAAACCTCGACGAGGTGAGAAACCAGTCTGCAGATTGGAGGATATGCTGACTGTGGTCAGATGATGCAAGCCTGTGGCCAGTCTTCCCAGTCCTTTTCATACTGCTGACAGGTGAGCTTATCAACCAATCTAGCACAACCGACCTAGGTTAGTATTACTGTTCCCTGTCAACATTCTCCAAAATCAGAAGTGTTTGTGTCTTACTCCTAACTAGTCCTTCCTACCATGAAAGATGTTGGGGAACATGCGTTGTCCTGAGGGCCTGCTTAGAGGATGAACACAAGGCTGGTTATGCCAGTGGTTGTGACCTGGTTATCATCTCTGGTGAATGCAGTGGAGATTAACACAGCAGAGGTGGCAGCAGGAAACACAGTTCAGTTACAAAAAGAACAGAATGGGAAACTGCAATCAATTCACAGCGCCAAACTTTAAAAAATCTTTTTCCTCATCACATGTTTCAGATGATTCTGAAGTACATCAAAAAGAGAAAGATAGGAACATGGTGAGAATTATGTGACAAACAGCCCTACTTCTTACAGAGAAAACCGGGTGTCACTTTCCTTTTGGCACCATATACAACTATTTTCTTTTCTTTTTTTTTTTTTTTTCCCCAAAAAACTATGTATTAAAAGCAGATATTCAATGAAACAAATCAGATCATATAAATGAAAATCTGAATTTTCCAAACATTCAAAATTTAGACACAATTGATTAAATCATTATGAAATAATAATTCTATTTTTTCATGATCTATTTAATAACACTGAACAAATATTAATAGTTTTTCGTTCAGTTCTGAGGTTCAGTTTATAATGTTAAACAGTTCCTAGATTGATTTTTAAGCTGGTAGTATTTTAATTTTATTTTATTTCACAGATATAAATTGACCAATTGTTTAAGTTTTTCTAAAAATAGGTATTCTCTAAAAATGTTCCAATATCTCTCAGACCATTCAAATTCAGGGCAAGGGAAACTACATGAATTATTAAAAATTAGACTTCTGAAGGAAATCAGAAGCTTGACATTATTGTGCCTGTTCCTTATGAGCTCTTTCTAGCTAAACCCTAATTACAAGACAAAAATAAATCACATAATTTTTATACTCTGCAGCTTTGGAGCATAGCAAAACATCATAAATATGAGATCTTAACCACTTCTAGCTGCATGTAGAATCTTAAATAAAACAATTGAGGATTTTTTAAACAATATATGTGTGGGATTTGGTAGAAATTTTTTAATTTATTCTCTCATTTGCATTCAGTAGATACAATAAAAGACCATCTCATGGAGTGTAATGTCTTTCTAACTTTAGAACTGAAAACACTACAAAGCTCTGCTACTTCCAGAGTTTCAAAAGCCTCTATTAGAAGTGGCTCTCATTTTGTCATCCCTTGAGCAGACTTTCCTTACTGCAAATATCATGTTGAAGAACTAATTTGCACTCCATAATCTGACCATAATAATCTGAACACCCTTGTTTTAGTGCTAGCTAACTGAATAGTTTTTAAAGTCTTCTGTTTTGTTACCAAGAATAGAAAATGCATTTATGTATGTTTTATAGTGCAGGTTGTTGAACTGGTCATTTAGGTAGCTTTCACCACACTGCACCCAATATAAGGGTCCCAACTAAATTAACAAAAGGAATCTGGAGAAAGATAAAATGGTACATTAAATGAAGGAAAACAAAAATTACAGTATCTTTTCATTGCCATCCAAAAAGTCTCACAGAAGCAGGAAAAGTGCTAGCATGTTTGTGGTCAACATCTGACAGTTGCCAATGGGACGGTATCTGTAGGGAATTGAATTTGAGTTCTCAGGGGCACCCTGCTACACTGCTGTTATCTCATCTACTATTTTACTAGCCTGATGCTTTAGATGGTCTTGTCAGCATTATATAGAATGAACTTGGGACATATTTATACTATACCATCCACTATGCTTGTGAGGTTGTTTAAAAATTTTTAAGCCTGAAGAAAACATTGAAAACAGGTAAGAAAAGACTATTTGGCAGCCTAACAACAGCAAGAATAGCTTATGAACAGGGATTTGAACATGGGATGTTCTGAGCAATGTTCTGGTTATACCAAGGTTACCTTTCTTTGAAAAAAACACTTGCAGCAGGAGTGGCAATATATCCCTAAAAAGGCTCAGAGAAGAAACCTGAAAGCATCTGTACAGAAGGTGAAGCACCATTTCAAGCAAAATTATACCAAGATTTGATCAATTTTCACAAAATGTCACACAATTGATCTGCTTATGGACCATCTTGTCTTTTATTAATCTCTTATTACTTGTCTTGTGACATGATTTTACACTGGAAATCATGACCTACTGGCAGCGGCTGAAAGACAGAAGAAATCTGTGTGAGAACCTTTAGGAACTGGTAGTTTGGAATTTTTTGTTTGTTTCCTGAAACAGCAGTGAGTGTAGTGTGATAGCTGAAGATAAGGAAGATAAATGCTTAACTGTTGCAGCAAATTTGTAAAGTTGCTCCAGCCACAGGTGCTATGAGCTGGCAACAGTAGGCAAATGTAGCTGCCATCGTGTATCTACCACAAAGCAAGACTCCCTGGCAGAGATTGGTATTGCTTCTGATCCACACACTTCCAATGTTTGCTAGGAACGACAATACACTGCTAGAAGGATTGTACTATGCTGCTAGTGACTATTCATGTATTAGAGGAATTAAGCAGATAACACTTAGGATGAAGATTTCAGGAAACCAACAAAGTGTTTTGAACTGAGGAAGCACAGGATTTGAGGTGCACACAAAAAAACAAAGCATTCATGTTTGCTGGTTGATATTAAGGGGGATAATGCTGCCTAGACCCAGGTGAAATTACATGTTTGGCTGTGGAATTGCAACAGAAAGGTCATTTCATGCTTTGTTACATAAAGTGTGTTGATGGAAATCTTCATAATAGAACATGTTAGATAAACCTGTTTATTTCCAAGAAGAAAACCTCAGCCTTATTAAAAAATGTTCCAGGTTTCATGTGCACCTTGTTTTATGAAAGCAGAGCTTCCAAGAATCTAAACAAATTTCAAATAATTTTTCATTTTTTAAGTAATCTCCTAATTAAAAAAAAAAAAAACAAAAAAACAAAAACTGTTTTGAAATCCTTTTCCTATTTTGAAAGATGCCCAGGTACCATCCATGATCAAGTTCAATTTGGTTATAGGATTGAAGTGATCTGATGAGTATTCCCCTTGTAACAACAGCTGGTCTGAAAGTTTTGCCCATCCTCTCCATAAGAGAAGTGTGTAAACATTTCCTGTTTCTGCCTCATGGTTATCCTTTTCAAGAGCGAGCTGTAAATCAAGTTAAGTGTGGCTTCTGTAAAATTTCTCTCACTACTGTCATAGAATCGTAGAGTAGTCTGGGTTGGAAAGGACCTTAAAGGTCATCTAGTTCCAATCCCCCTGCCTTGGGCCTTCCCCTAGTGCTATCCATCCTGGCCTTGAATATTTGAATGGGCCAACCTGTTCCAGTGCCTCACACCTACATGCTTTTCTAAATAGTCTCTGTCCATCTCTTTTGTAGGCTCCCTTCAGGTACTGGATCACCACAATAAAGTCACTATGAAGCCTTCTCTTTCCTGGCTGAACAAACCCAACTCTCTCAGCCTTTCCTCACAGAAGTACTCTGATGGAAAAGTTTCTGCTGAATAGATTCAGTACAGTACTGTCTGAACAGCCAAACAATCCACATTTTCTTCTGCGCTCCTCTGCACTCTAACATCCAAACGTCAGAATTTTGCAAGTGGATCTTTAATGTTTGTTTAAAATGGTGGCCTTGACTGTGTGTCTACATCAATTATGAGTACAAAAGGTAAGACATCAAACCAGAAGTCTCCTAACAACAGACTGTTCCAGTCTGGCATGCTCATTGAGAGGGGTGTATCACCTCTGAACTACTTTAGAGCTGGAGCAACCTTCAAAAATGGAAAAAAAATAAAACTAATACTGGTCATGAATTAAGACAGGTTTCGACATATGTGCTCCAGACAGAATGAAACACCTGAATGTGATTGGTTTTAGCTTTCAGTATCTACCCTTATTTTCCTCTTGTTTCTTTTCACCATTATGTGAGTCATGTTTCTGCACCAGAACTCCAACTCAACAGAGTCATAGGATGTTTTATGGATTTCCTCTGGATCATATAATCTAATTTGGCAGACAGGTTTATTTAAAGGTAAGTTTATTATCCAGTGTATTGTTTAGACACTGTAAAATTCATAGCTCAGTAAAAAAATAGTCACTATCTTTTACAATAAGCCAGTACTAACTTAAGATGAGAAATTAATTTAAAAAGTAACTTAAAATTGGGAGATGTTTACCATCAAACTTAGGTTATAATAAAGGACCTTTTCAAAAACTTTATTGGAAAAGACACTAACACACTTCAAACCCAAATATTTTTTCTGTCTAATATTATGTTGCATACATACTCTAAGCATTCTGTATTCTGCATTGAATTCTCATATAATCTTCTACACATACAACACAGACAACTAAAAAGTAAATATAATAAGAGGCTCCATTTCTACATTTTGCATGACTTTAATGAAAATTAGTTTATCAAGGAGTTTACTTTGGAATGCACACCCCTTCGGGAGGCTCACTTATTTTTCTCAGGAAAGGGCACAGTCCTTAGCAGTTGAGTTAGCTCTTCTGTGCTTCCTTATGCATAGCCCAGGAAGGAGCCTCTTCCTCTGGGGCCATTTTGCTGGAAGTTATATTACTATTTAAGTATGCAATAACAAGTAGCATGTATCTATGAGTTACTTTACATTGATATAAACAGAACAGAAGTTCAATCCAGTGAAAATTTAAGTCATGATACACAAGGAAAGACAGGCTGTGATGTAAAGAGAAGTTAGATTACAGGGTGAGGGGATTTTTCTGGCAGCAACAGCAGAATCTGAACTGTAGCAGTAACATTTCCTGCAACATTGAAAACTGTACTGCAGATGACTCTGCAGATGTCTTGGGGCAGAGGTCTGCTTTTTCACTGTGAGTTAGAGTGCTTATGCACCTGAACAGCCTTGCTATCCCATAGTAATTGCACACTGAACACAAAAAAGATGACAGTACTTCAGTTCAACTCTATTTGCCTCTGAGTTTTGCCTTATTCTAGAACCTTTTTTACAATGATGTTGCTGTTGCCTGCTATAATGTAAAGCAGCCTTACAACCCTCTGAGCTCCACTAAGTTTATTCTGCTTCTGCTACCAAGTGAGGCCAAAACACTCCTTCTTGGATCACTTTTAAATGGAAACACCGGAAACACAGATTATTTCAAGATTATTATTATTTATGCTGGTGTTCAGCGCCAAGATTCTGAATTTCCAAATGAATCCAGGTCATATCTAAATTTCAACCACAATCAACTAAAGAAACTAATATGCTATCAAACCAAGGAATCCCCAGAGATGCATGCTTTATATTCAGACATGCTACACACTTTAATGTGACAGATTTTTCCCTTGGTGCCAACAGCAACTAGTCATGTTTAACAGTTAAAAACGCACAAGGTGAGTCAAAGGCAGAAGCTTTGATTCATTTCTACTAATGTCGCAAGATGCTTCTTATTTTAAAGTGTTATAAAAATAACTCCTTTTCTTGAATGACACACTGTAGCACACAATTAATAGATCTGCATTGGGTTTTCTGACAATAATATGGTTTAATTTCAACAAAAGAGAAATATAGAGGATGAAAGCAACGAGAGAGATTACTGGGCTGCAAGTAGGCCTTAAATATGAAATGGATAGGAATTTTATCTATATTAGACCATGCACAAGTGTTACAGATATAAAAGTCTCATTTAGCACAAAGTCTTAATAAGAATTGCAATTAAAGCTATGCATACATGTTTAGGTGCAGAAATGTAGCCTTGTACCACATTGATAAAACACTTTAGATCTTTGCATCAAATCCAGAACTGCAAATACTGGGACAGAATAAGGTCTGATAAATGGAATTAATTTACAGCACAATTGTGAATATTATTATTATTATTATTCCGGCACTTACAACCAGGTATGTGGTATATGTTGTATGTGCTGTGTGAAGATATAAAAAAAAAAAAAATTTTAAAAAAAGAGAGAGACAGAAAAGAAAAAGAGTGTGGTCTGAATACAGTGGTAAACTGACACATTTTTATTTATTTGTGGCTGCTAGATAGCCAACTCCTTTTTTCATAACCACGTGGAATTTGCCTGAAACAATGTAATATATATTCATTCACTTTGGCAAAACAAGAAGCTGGAAAATTCCATTTAATTTTGCTAATCTATATCCTCAAACATTCATATTCATCACTGGGTACCTCTAACTCCCAGGAAAAATATGGCATACACATGTGCTGGGCAAGATGTATGTCATAAAGCCTTTGTCAGTTCTGAAAACATAGAAGAAGTTTTTGTACTAACTTTGATGCTCAATCTCCAGCTATTGCTTACTTCTCTGGCTCACACAGACTTCGTGGATTTTGACAGGGAAAGTTGTCAAGCTTTCAGTATTTTATTTCTTGGTACTCACAGACTCCCTCTGCTCAACTCCCTGTGCTTATACATTACAGAAATGTTTTTTGTTTTTTTTTTTTCAAGCACTGCCATTTTACTTTTGTTTAACAGGTTTGAGTTGCTCTTATTGTTGGGTGTTTTTTTCCAAGGGTAGGAATCACTGAGGCTGGCTGGCCTCTCTAAAAATCCACAGTACCCTGGTGACTTGAGCAGGGTAGGCCACAGCTAGTTGCCCAAGACCATATTGAATCAGGTTTGGATACCTCAAGGAGGGAAACTCCACAACCTCTCTGGGCAATTGGTGTTCACCCACACTCACAGTAAATAAGTTTTTCTTATATTTAAAGATAATTTACTTTATTTCTATTTCTGCCCATCCTCTTCCATCCTATCACTACATACAGTAGATAGGAGCCTGGCTCCAACATCTTTACCCTCCCATCAGATATTTATGTACATTGATAAGTTCCTTCCCCCAAGACTGCTCTTGAATGTAAAAAGCCCCAGCCCCACTAAGTTGCAAGCCCTTCACTATCTTAGTGTTTCTTCAGTGGTCTCGCCCCAGTATGTTCATGTCTCTCTTTACCCAAGAGCTCAGCACTGGACACCTCATCCATGCTGAGGACAGAGAGGGGGTCACCTCTCTCGAGCTGTTGTAATGTTCTGCTTGATGCAGCCAGGGTGGCTTTTGGTCTTCTTCGCCACAAGGGCTTCGCCACAAAGGCTCATGGTCAACTTGGTGTCCATCAGGATTCCCAGGCCATTTTCTGTCATGCTGCTGTCCTGTTGGTTATCTCCCAGCATGTGCTGGTGCATGGGGTTATTTGTCCCTGGGTGCCAGGTTTGGTATTTTCACTTGTTGAGTTTCCGGGAGTCCCTGTCAGTCCATTTCTCCATCCTGATGAAGTCCATTAGGATGGCAGCACAACCATCTGGTGTATTCACCAATTCTTTCTGGTTTTAAACTAATTAACAAAATTATGAAGATACTTGGTATTATCAGTCTTTGCTTGTTATCACTATCAGATACAGAATTAAAAAGTGAGACTAAATGGCAGGTATGAGATCTTTAATAAGGCAATTATTAGAATAACTTTAATAAGAACACTTGTGTTTTGAAACCTTAACTCTCAAGCCTGGAAAGAAATCCTTTTTTAATGACCCACTGCTGTCAATGTTTGTTATTTTGCTAGACTTGATTTTTTTTGCCATGTCTGTTCGAAACCTGTCGCAAGTGCCAGCTTGCTGTGGTAGTCCAGTGGCTGATGGCAACTATTTATGGATTTATGCTATGGCTATGGCAACTTTGGTTCAAATCTGTCTTATAGCAGGAGGGGGGGTGGGGGGGGAGGGAACGTGTGTTTTCCTGCTTCCTTTTCAACAGCTTTTAAAATAATAATGTAACTTTGAATGTACTTTCACCAGGTTTTCCCCCATTGCTTTCTGAAAACAGAAAGAAAATTCTCAGTCTAAAATTATTGCACGTTTGAAGATAGGCATTGACCAAACAGAAGGCAATGGAAGATTTCCTCAACGGACTGCATTTGCCAAAAGGAGCAGGAATATTGTCTGCTACAACAGCATTTGTGCCTGTCTTGGGCGGGCGTTCTGCCGGCAGCGCCGTTTGCAGCCGGGGATGGCCGGGGCGCGTTCCAGCCGGCCCACGCTAGATGGCAATGCTTGCGCGGCTTTGGGAAGCGGGACACCGCGCTCCGAGCAGGACACGCCCTGGGGAGCCGGCCGTGGCCGTGCAGCGCTCAGCGCTCCGCGTTGTGGCTGCAGAAACCTCGGCTCAAACCCGAGGCACGGCACGGCGGAGCGCAGTTGTTTCAGCTCTCCCGTTCGGGCCTTAGCGCTGGAGACAGCGCCGAGGAGGAGGAGGCACCCAGGCAAACCCTCACTCTTCACTGCAGTGTCCGATGCACAGGAAAAACAGATGAGAGAAAGCAACAGCTGCACAAAAGGAAGGTTCATATGGCTCATTGCTACCTGACAAGGTGGATGGTATTCTTGGCACCATGAGCTTTCTGTCTCGTTTTGTGTGATTTCAGGGTCACACAGATGTTGCTGTACTAATGGTTGTCTGGGACAACATTTTCTCTGATTTCACACTGTCAATTTTTCAACAAATGTCCTTGCATTCTCCTAGCAAACATTAATTCCTTTCTATGATCTGTCCCCAGGAATTTCCCACCACAAAAACAATTTCAGAAGAGTTTTTCCAGAAAGAACAGCAAAGGATGCATTAAATTACATGCAAATTATTTCTTTACTGTGATGCCTCATAGTATCTTTACTCCAAGAATTATGCACTTATGAGATGAGTAATCAATAGCAGCAAACGGAAGGCATCATGTCTAGGTACAAATTTGATAAAAGAGAAGCAAGACACTGCTGGATGTGCAGTCCTTTTTGCAGGGGAGGGAGAGGATGGTGTAACTGAGAGGTTTCTGACACGAGGCAGAAAAAAGGTCTAAGAAGATTCTCTGTTTACCAAAGCAACATTCCTTCCTCCTGCCCATACTGCCTGGTGGGTGTTTCTGTCTATTAAGGCAGGGATGCTAAGGACCAGTGGTTTTCCAGTGTGGGAATGGTGAGGTAGGGAAGCTGGCTGAAAGGCACAAGGAAAGAAATTTTGAAGAGACACTCCCAAGCGCCTACTTTTGGCACTTTGTATGCTGACTGATCATGTGGCAACACAGTTCTAATTTATTATTAATAGAATATGCTCAAAAACTTATTAATAAACTTAGATTATGTAACCAATTGGAATTTTATCCATAGATAGATACACATCCTGATGACCAAAGTAAAAACTGTTCATTTTGACCAAATGATTTCTTCATACTAAAGCACATACCCTGACTACAGGTAAAAAGAAGAAACATGTTGAAAAAGGAGGTAGCAATAAATACTAATTTATGGCAAATGGATTTATGTTTCTAACATTTGAGGCCAGATTCCCAAAGGTTTCCCATACTAAAGATAGTGTATGTCCTTCTGAGGTCAAACATCATTCAGGCAGCCAGACAGAGTATTCAAAACTCTTGGCAAAAATCCTTCAGGTGTTTGTCCAGACCTAAGTAAGGAAATAAGACTATCTTGAAACTATTAAGGTGAAAAGGGATTGCTTTTAAAGCAGGGCTCACATAACTCTGAAGACCTGCAGGGAATATTTAATACCATTAAACCCATCTATCAGCAAATTGAAAAAAAAGAATTACCTTATGGTGAAATGAAGTTGGTGAATCAACTGTGAATCTCTTTCTAGAAATTGTATTTTTGTCTTTCTGGAAGACTTCATGTTTCTTGTATTAGGACTTCTGGAGTTCTTTTGCAATTATTTTTCAGCCAAGCTCAGTTCTTATGCAAAAAAACCCCAACAATGCAGCCTTCAAAACATGTTTCCAGCAATAATTTTCAATGATATACTAGTTTTCTTACTGTTGCTTTATCAAATTTTTTCAGACTGCTTTCTTGAGTGTAATAGTAAAATACCACTTTATACCATATGGTTTTTATACAGATGTCTTAACAGCTATATGGTAAAGAAGTTTTCTTCTCTGTGCCAATAAAGAGATCAGGACACCTTCCTGCCTTCAGCTGCATGGTGAATAATAGTAGTCTATGTCCCAGAACAAGAACATTCTAGTATGCCAGATTTTCCTAAAGAGTTTAGATTCAATTATGGAGAGTAAAATAAGAGGTTTGCTGCTCATATTAGAGAAAAACAACAGGAAAAAAAATTATTATTTAAAGAGCCTGGAAGAACGAGATCTAAACTTGGATTCCAAAAAACAAAATTGCCAGGAAATTTGAGGGAGTTCTGTTATTGGCTCCATGCACAGCTCTCAGGCAAAAGAGGCACATAGGTGTTGGTTTAGCACCACAGATGTGCTGATTCTGTTGACATTACAGACTGTGTTATAAAAGAATCTTTTTGCTAATTATCTCACAATATCAAAACTATACTCTCTTCTCAAAGACTTTTAAAGCACTGTGTTTTGAGATCCCTTTGGATTGAGGCTTTTTTTTGTGGTAAAGAATGAATTCTTTTGGAAGGAGTATCACAAAGCATCATATTCTGAGTTGTATTTGATGTGGAGAAAACATACACACTATTTCTGTATAAAAGTTGTAAAACATTAAGCACAAGTATTAATTTCCTGAAGCTTTGTGAAAGAGTTACTTATCAGACGTGTTTAAATCTGAATGAAAGAATTGATTTTGTTCCTGTGAAATTCTAAATCAAAAGGTCACATCTGTAAAGATTTTAAATAAAGAAAAGTAAGAACTTGGAATTTTAAGATGAAAACAGATAGAGAAATAAATTTTTAAAAAGTGAAACATAAACTTTTGATAGTTTTGGAGACATTTGATGGGTTTGGGTTTGTGCTGAGCTTGTGATGACCCTACTCAGAGGGCCCTACTCAGTAGCTCGAATTGTAGGGCAAAAGATTGTAGGACTCAAAACTGAGTCAAACCTTAACCAAAGTGGTGCAAGTCAAGAGCTTCGAAACTTGGGCAACAGCCTTCACATGTGTTCTGGTGCAGCTCTCTCCAGTGCTGCGTCTGCTGAAACGTTATGAATAAAAAGCAGTCTTTTTTTAGAGACTTGGACATGTCTTGTTTCAAGAAACACCAAAGACAGATTATGAAAACAGACCTGCAACATCAGACATTGTTTATGTAGTTCTGTTTACACATCAGGCTCAGGAATTTCTCTGTCTGCCAAATTTTTCCCAATTACTACCCATTCTACAATAATAGCCCATAAACTCAGAGCTGCATTTCCAGAGGTAAAATCATCCCACTTGTGAAGTGAATTCCTAGCATTCTTTGCTAAAGCACAACCAGGTATTTAAGCTTTCAGAAGTTCTTTTTACCCCATATTTCCTTTCAAAGAGTATACTTGACCACAGCCTTTTGAAAGGATTTCAGAAGGGACCTATAAAAGTTTTAATATGAGCTGAACTCCTGTAAAGAGAATGAAAAAAACAATTAATTTGACTTGATGACTGCAGATTCAAAACAGCCACTGCCTTCTATCCTGCTCAACACCCAATACAGACATCAGACAGGATACAAACAACTTTGCTGCACTCCTGAAAAATGAAGAATAAAAGAAACCTACAGTAACCTCTAATAATGTTTCAAAAGCTTTTCAGGACTCTTTGTTCAGCTCTGCATTTTCAAAAACTAGATGTCTTTCTCCATAACTTAAAAACTCTAGCAGCTTGGCCCTAATTAACAGCTAATGTTAAGATACAATAAAAGGAAAGAAATATTTCCCAAGAATTTGATGAGTATGTCATATCAGTTTTTAGTTTCAGTGCCAAGAAGCAAAATAGTTGTGCTGGGAATATGGACTTAGACACCTCTGTGTCTTAAAGATTTTATGTTTTATGCAGAATGAGCCATGCATGAGAACAGGAGCAAGCATGAAAGGACATGGAAAAACTGCAAAGGAAGGAATGTACTCTCTTCTCATGCCTTGTTTTTAAACCATATTCACTTCATGCTTGCTTTCAGTTTGAAGGTAGAGAAGGCTGCTGAAGTGAGCCCTTCTCTATGGCCCCCAAATTGTTCTTAGACAATAAAAAATTCAGAGCTTCAGAAATAGATTTATGTAAACCTGTTAATATTTTTAATATATAATAATACTAATAACAATAATAATAGTTATAATAATAATAATAATTATGATGATGATGATTACTATTTAGACCATGGTTTCCAGCTAGAAAACTGTTATGTTGGCATGTCTGCTAGACATGATGACCTACATATTTCAGGAACATACAGTCAAATCTTTGTGCAATTCAAGGTCCAAAATCAGTCCCAGGATTTCCTCTGTGTGTTTCCTAGTCTGCAGTCCTGTTATCCTTGGAAACTCTTTTGCACTGAAGTTTTTTTCTTTTTCTCTAATGAGAAAGGAAAATTGATAAATATTTTCTCAGGAAGTGGAATGCTGGGAGCCATCTGCACTTGCATGTTTATATTCCAAAATGAAGCTGGATTTTAATTTTCATTTTCTTATGAGGACAATAAATAACAACAGGGGGAAGTCATAAGAAAGGTCTATTATCTGCCTACACCATCCTTGGTCTCAGTTTATAGTGTGACCATTGAGCTAGCAAAACAAATATTGGTATCACAAATAAAATAAACCAAACTCAATAACCAGTGTTTTCCAGTAAGCCATCATAAAAGAAAAGAATAATTTTTTTTAAAAGGACACTTGGAATTTGTCTACTGTCCTAACGAAATTCTTAAAAATCATTAATAATTACCTTACAATAAGGTAATATTTAGCTATTTAGATGAACACTGTGAAGTCAGTAGTGAAGTCAGTTCCAGATAATTTTAGGTCAAGCAGGGGTGATCTTTGAGTGCTTTAGAAGCCTCACAATGATGCATGAGTAGAGCAAAATATTTGGTGTGGTAATTTTTGAATTCTTTTTTTAGGACTTCACTAGGATTCTTTAAAGAGTACATGCACCTGTGATGAGTTAATTTGCTAATTCTGGATTTCATAAAATCTAACCAAGCAGATTACATTTCCAGAAGTCTAAAGCAGGGATAGAGTATGAAAGATCATTCTGGTTGCTTTCATGCTCGTGCATATTTCTAAATTGCTTTCTTTTGGGAAATCAGACACATCTGTCTCATCAATTAGACCAAAAATTCACTAGCTAATTGCTCTGACGTGCTCCTAAAAGGTTGAATGATATTTAGACACAAATCTAAGGCAAATCAGAGGAATACTCAAAGATATTTTGAAAAATGCAACAGAAATAGCTCTTGTGAACCCGAGGAAGGTCATAACATGCCAGGGGTCATTAACCTACTACACCAAAACTGGGACATTTAAGTCCACAGCCTCCAAAGGTGATGTGCCCTCCCAGGCTTCCAGGCATGCAGAGCTTTGATTTTTCCTGACACAGGTGCTAAAAAGGATTTTTTAATTTCCTTACTCAGTAGGATGGTAAAGAATTTTGCTGCTCCCTTGGAGAGAGAGAAATGCACCTGTCATTCACGCTCTGAAGCAGTTGGCCTGCTGCAGGAAGCTTGAACCTATCTGGACTTTCTAGAGATGTTATCCATTATAAAGGGGCTAATGTCCTGTCAGACGCAGCAGTGAGAGAAAAGCAGTGCTTACTCTTGAATTGACTACATATCAAATTAAAGGACCAACTATTAAAAACTATTCAGTAGCTTACAGATTATTTTATTAACTCATAATAAGGGTATTTTATTAAACTAGTTATTACCAATTATGTAATTTTGTTTGTTTTTTTATTGCACAAACAGCTGTTAAGTACCATAACAAATTTACTAAATCAAAATGGTAATCTTAGAAATCTTCAAACTGGGAATCTGAGCTCATATCACTCAGTGAAAGAGTACAGTGAAATTACACACTATTCCTACTATAAAAACAAAGACCATCAATAGAAAAGTGATGGTTCCTCTTGTCTGCCACCAGCAGACCTTCTGCTGGCAGCAGTCCCAGCCTAGGTAAGCAAGATTTCCATATCTACCACTGTCATATTTCCAAGCAATTCAGGCTGATTGTTTTATCAGCATGAGAAACTGAAAAATATCAAAACCAAAAAGGCTTCGTGGCTCAGTCCAGACATTAAGTAGGTGTAAGGAGTAAAAATTCTATGGCCACTATTAGATTACATTTTTCACAGTATCTATAAAAATTTAAATTAAAAAAAAAAAAAAATCCCGATTGGCACCAGGATTTCTGAATTAATACTTATTTATGCTACATACTCTTTTATAAAAACATTCTTGTAAAAGTCAAAGAGTTTCTAACTGCTCTCTCATGTGAGTCGTAGACATCACTGATAGATGACTTTTGGTATGCAATCTGTAATTACATCTCTTCAAAAGAGACATCATCCTCTGCCGTGACTCGGATTTGAACCGAGGTTGCTGCGGCCACAACGCAGAGTACTAACCACTATACGATCACGGCAAGCCATCAGAACACTCAAATTGGAAGGAGAATTATTTTCCCTGGTGCTCTTTAAAATGTTGTATAAATGGTGCCACCTGCAGTTTACACTGAGTGTTAGCAGCAGCTTGGTCTAAACATTCTTACAATTAATTATTATTAATTATCATCCTGAAATTGTTTCCAGATTTATTTTACCTTACTTATAATAATCCATGTTTATCAGAATTGCCTTTAAAAAAAGATTTTTATAATATGCTTTTCCCTGTCC
>VYXF01011381.1:0-25148 GCA_013397295.1 Polioptila caerulea | reverse complement strand
TTTCATTAGTGGCTCATTCATTATATTTCTTTTTTTTTTTTTCATCCTTTGCCCTAAATACTATATTTGATTATACCCAAGACCTTGCTTGAAGCATGAGACTTATAGTACAGGAAAATTGCTCCCAGCACAAACACAGAGGAAGAATGAGTACTTGGGAAAAGATGTTCAAAGAAACATGATTTAAACAAAAAGATAAGGGAGGAAACTGCTTAGGAAATGGCAGATAAAATAAAAAGAGAAAAAAAAAAAAAGGGCATTTCTCCATAGACCTCTGGATCTGCCTAAAGTTTCCAGATTTATACAGAACTAAAGCTTGTACAGTAAGTCCTGCAAGGCTTCTGTCTAACTGATTGCTCCACGTGAATTCTTTGATGCTTATAGACATTCAAGATTGGAACATTAACACATACACATATAACATAGATAACAGAGAAAAGGAAACAACAAAACACACTTTTGCACACAAAATCTGTTTGAAGTATACAGGAGGAATAAAATGGGACAAAGGCAAGGTCATGGTTTCAGTACTGGTCTGCATCTGGTTTTGGCTGCACGGTACATGAAGGACCCCACAAACTGGCTGGAGGTGTAGGATGACCATCAATGCAGTGTGGCTGGAGCCTTTGACTGGAAGGAGAGGTTGCAGGTCCAGGGCTGGTTCAGCTGGGACAGGAGGCACCCAGCAGCATTCCTGGCATTGGGAGGAGTGCAGGGAGAAGATGCAGCCAGGCACCTCACAGTGCTGCAAGGCAGGAGGGTGACAAGCACGATAAAGGGGGTTCAGTTCCTGCCTGGGAGAAGCCCTGGGCAGCCCAGTCTGAGCCCAAGGCTGAGCTCACAGCTGAGCTGGCCTAGAGGGACCCTTCATTACTCAGTTTGCCATTCTGTGATTTATTACTGGAAAACATGGATGGCATACTTGAATCTCTCAACCCTAGTAACCTTAAGTTACTTCACTCCCCCTCAGCCCTTCACACAAGTTCAGAAAACAAAAACTGAATGGTAAAAACAGGAGGTTCCAAGTAGTTATCCTTTCTTAATGAGACCTGGATGGCAAGAAACAATACACCTGGACTTGTTTAAGCAAAGCACAGTAATTAAACTAGGCAGCAAACTTGCAAGAATATTTAATTAACCTCCTCTGAAATAACTAATTTAGTAAGAAAAACTCTCACAAGTTGTGTGGCAAGAATTAGAAGTCTCCATTTTATGGCATGTGGAGAGTAGCTGAGTTTAAAAACCAATAGAGAAATGTTTCTCCAAATCAAGCATAATGCACAAAAGGAAGATCTCTTTCTTCATTCATTATGGATTGTACATCTTTATGAACTTCAAGCATCATACATTTATAGTTATAAATATGTAGTTTTAGAAAATCTTCCTCTCTCTTATAAGTAGACACACTTATATAGAACACGTCTAAAACATAGACATGAAAACATGTAAATTTTGTGTGTTTGCATATATATATATATATGTGTGTGTGTGTGTGTGTATTTTTATTCACATATACACACGTGTACATATTACCTCTCCAGGCAGATATATATAAGACAGCTCCTTAAAGACAGCTCTTAGATGATTCAGAAAACTCATTGTGGCTGGGGATTGGGATAAAATCATGGTATAGCTAGTGGCACACCTGCTCTGAATCACAGTGGGGTGTTGCTGAATCTTCCACTAGGGAGTTAAAGCATTTATACAATTGCTGTGCACTGTCTAAGTGAATGTGTTGACAAGGTATATATATATACATAAAAAATCACATAAATGTTTCAGAGGCTAAGTAACTGAAAATCACAAAAGTGAAGTGCCTTTCCTTATAGGTGTTGTAGTCCAATAATTTAGAGAATACTGATTTTCTGTAGATTGTCTCATTCTAGAGATATTACCGCATAATGTAGATGCGACATTAAGTCCTAACGTCGTTTTCTCCCCCTCATTTCACTCTACATGCACATTTACTATGTGCACAGAGTATGATTGAGTCTAGCTTATGCCATTAACCCATCAAGCAGGACAAGAAAAACTGATATTGAGTAGAGCAGTCCTAAAATTGCCACATAAGAAATTAGAGGCATAACCACCAGCTAGTTGGATTACCATTTGACTGAATTTTCTTAAATTCGTTCTGGCATCCTTCTCTTCTGGACTGCCTGGTGCATATTTTAATACAGTCTAAGATGTTAAGGTGCTATAAAACCTCACAAGAGAGGCAACAATTCCCTTTGAATTTAGTTAACATTTCATTATAAACAAAACAGGCAGACTGAAACCTGTGCTAAATCTTAACACCCATATAGCAGATGTCTTGTTGTACAGAGCTGTTAACTGTGCTCAGCGCTCCTATCCCAAAGGATGGAAAACAACCCATCGCTGTATATATTATTTTATAGACAGTTATGCACAAGCATCTTTTATGTCATTCTCTTTTAAATTTTTTTTCCAGAGTCCTGGTTGCTAGCGAGGTCATGTGGTTATTACCCTGCTCCTATGTGTGTGCTCACTTCTGTATGTTTGTACACACATGTGCACCTTCGGGTAGCCCAGAATAGTCTTAGCTGCATTTAGAAGGATACATGTGCCCATGACCCCCTGAGATGCAAATCCTGGTGAGCATCATATTTTGGAATGAAGAAGGGGGATGTGTGTGCCTCTTCTCCTCCTGACAGCCTGCTCAATGCCTGCAGAGGCCTCAGCTGTGCACCAGCTCTGGGAACAACAATCTGTTGCAGCCACAAACACAGAAATGTCTGAGCCATGGTAGTGTGTTTATCTAGTCTGTCAAATTGGTTGGAAGAAAGGCAGGGATTGTTTGTGTAATCTACTGACACGCCAAGATTATACCAATGAGAAAAGATTGCCAGCAGAGTGATTTCATAAAGGTGCAAAACAGTTTCTAGGAACCTGGAATACCAAAGAGATTTTTAGGCAAACATGACTGACCATCGGAGAGCAGGCAAAAAATGACCCAAACAACAGATTAAGTTGTTTGTTCCAATTCCAAATGACTGTTAGCTGGCCAATGTGATGCCCATTCACAAAATGGGTAGGAAGGAGGATCCTGGTAACTAAGTCTTTCATTAGTAAATTTGCAGATGACACCAAGCTGGGAGTGTGTGTCAATCTGCTGGAAGGCAGGAGGGCTCTGCAGAGAGAGCTGGAACAATTCAATGGATGGGCAGAGTCCAATAGATGAAGTTTAATAAATCCAAGTGCTGGGTCCTGCATTTTGCCCACAATAACCCCCTGCAGTGTTACAGGCTGGGGACAGAGTGGCTGGACAGTGCCCAGGCAGAAAGGGACCTGGGGGTGCTGGTCAACAGCAGCTGAACATGAGCCAGCTCTGTGCCCTGGTGGCCAAGAAGGCCAATGGCCCCTGGCCTGGGTCAGGGACAGTGTGGCCAGCAGGAGCAGGGAGGTCATTCTCCCCCTGCACTGGGCACTGGTGAGGCTGCACCTCGNGGTGACCTTGTCACTCTCTACAACTCCCTGAAAGGTGGGTGTAGTCAGGTGGGGATTGGTCTCTTTCTCCAGGCAGCAACTGACTGAATGAGAGGACACAGTCTTAAGCTGTGCCAAGGGAAATACAGGTGGGATATTAAGAAAAAGTTTTTTATGGAAAGAGTGATAAAGTACTGGAATTGTCTGCCCAGGGAGGTGGTGGAGTCACCATCTCTGGATGTGTTTCAAAAAACACATAGACTGGATATGGCGCTCACTGCCATGGTCTGGTTGAGGTGTTAGGGCATGGTTGGACTCAATGATCTTAAAAGTCTCTGCCAGCCTAGTGATTCTGTGATTCTGTGTGATTCTGTGTTGTCCAAAGCACTACTTGTTTCCAGCTCAGAACACAATTGCATTCAAATGCCTGAACTTTCAGAATTCTATATGTGTAGGTAAAAAATGCCTTCTGTGAAAAGCTTCATTGCTACTGGGGGTTTAAAAAAAGGTCTACGTATAGTAAAACATAAATACTGTACTATCATAAACATGAAATCATAGTTCTTAGAGATGCCATCATCTTTTGTCAAGGATAAGCCATTTACTTCATGGAACTATATTGAGATGACTCGGTGACTCATTCACCTGCTTATGAATATAAGCATTCTTTTTATCTCTTAGAGTTTTCTAATTTAATTACTAGTTGGAGAGTTGCCTTCTTTTGAATTGCATTATTTCTTTGCACTCTTACATTCAGATCAGTTTATAGGAGTACATTTTTAAGAAGAAGACAACTAAGATAACATGACAATACCAAGCCAATACTTCTGCTCCACTACTTGTAAAAACCTGTTTGTCCGTATTTTTCAATGGTGATTTTTTTCAAATGCGCTATGAAGGATGTAGCCTACTGATAATAAAGCCACAGTGAGTATTTTTGCTTGGAAAAATCCTGTAACATTTTACTGTTGCTAATTCTCTGGCCTTTCAGATGAGATATAAAATTATGAATAATCACATGAACACAATTCAAAAATTAAAGAATTGGCAAATTAGGACTTAAATGCAATTTCCAGACACAGCCCGTATTTTGCAGCCATCTTGGAATGTTACAGAAGACATTAGACACTCAGAGCTACTAAAATGGACTAAGCTGGTGACTTGAGGAGAAGTTAAGTGAGATACATTTTTTTATAAATCTTTTCACTTTTGGAGAAGAGAATACTTTTAATATCCAAGCAGAACTGACTAAACCAAAAAAAGCAGCTTTTCTGTTTAAAATGGAAATATTTTTTATTTCTTCATTAACTCCTTTCTTGCAATTCAACCATAATAGAGTTTTTGAAGCTCTGTTATAAATGGCTGATAATTGTGTTTGGAAATATGGACTATTCTATAACTAGAACAGGAAGGCTGTGTATGGCAATTGCAGTAAAACATTCCCCTGAGAAACAGGATAATAGGAAACAAAAACAAATAGCAGAGGACTTTAGCAAGAGGACATCTCCATTCAGAATCTACAGGGTTATTTATGTCTTTTGTTTTTCAGCAGGCAAACAATGTTCTTTCTATGTCTGATTAAGCTGGCAGGAGCTTAGTTTAGTAACTTGCTCTCTGTGTCAGCCAAAACAAAAAGTATTAGTTCTTACATATGGAAAAATGAAATTTTTACTTCTGATTCCCTCTCAGTGGAAAAATAATTCAGCAATTCAGCTACCACATCTATTGAAAAAAGACTATGAGCAAAAACCAAAAGTATGTTTGTAAACTCAATGAGCTTTCACAGCACAATAGCTGAGATGTATTTGTCCTATTCTTCTTCCCCCTTAAGCTTATTTAATTTACCCTTCACAAATGTTTCCTCTAACTTCCTGACCAAATTTTTTTCCCAGCTTTTCTAAAGGCTTTTGGAGCATTCCTTAATATCTTGATCTTGTCTTGAATCAGTCCAAATGAGCCCACGGAGAAAACTTTACTGATTCCTCATTGTTTAACACACACACACAAACAGACACACTCATATAGATTAAACACTTTTATTTTGACTACAAAAAGGTGCTAAATGTTCCTTCTGAACTTCAGTTTTAAACCTCTAAACATTGAGTTTTATACTTGTTATATATAGTCTCAGCTCCTCTTTCGAAATAGTAATTTTCTATCACTTAGTCCTAGGTGAGGACTTCACTGAGAGCAAACAAACTCAGTTTTAAACAGCCTAGATTTATCCCCTCCTTGGACCCAGGCAGATTACTGGTTATAATCTAATCAGTAGAAAAACAAGCAAGGAGATGAGTGAGGAACAAATGGCTGTTTCCCTGAAAGTCTGGGCAATAATATTTAAACATCCATTCATTTGGGTTATAAAGATGATCAAATGCAGAAAAATTATTGGCTGAGAGAAACTTACAGAGTTATTGAACTTGACCTCCTGCTGACCTTCTCCTGCTATAGATCCTCTTTCATACTCAAGCTATACATGTTCCTCTTGTATCACCAGAGGCACTGCAGCAATTTTTTGTCTTTGCCTTGGAGGACTTTGTCTCTCTATAGTCCTGGCAGTTCTCTAGACATGCAGCAGAGGCAAGTGAGTTTGACCACCTTTTCTGGTTGTTAATGCTCTGAGTTACGATGGCTTTCAGAGTCACAGTGAAGTTGAGACCTAACACCTCAGTGCCCATATGCAAAGATGTTCAAAATGGGTAAGTAGGAAGCAATCATAAAATGCCATCCCCTATGGCTGTTGCTGGTTTAGAGTAGATTCTGCAGCCTCACTCTGAGTCTTAGCATAATGTTGTTACATCAGAAATTGTTTGGCAGCTCTACTGTAAAGGATTGAACTGGTGCAATTATGCTTTCTGATTTAGCAGACATTCTGAGAAATCAGAGTTGAGAATGTTTTGACAAGTGGCCATGTTCAAGTTCCTTTTAATGTTGCCTAACACATCTTCTATGTCTTCTATAGATAAAAAAGCTACATGTGACATTAGCTGTGCAAAAAACCATTTTTCCTTAATCAAAGGAGTTGCTGCCAATAGTACATAGGTGCCTCTTTCCTGTCACAGTCTTCTGTGTTCCAAAAACTCTGCTTGAACTCTACATTTTTTAAATAAAAGGAACATCTGAAAAAAGACATGGTTTTTTTCATATCTGTGAATGCCTCAGGTTGTACTTTTGCTACCTCCTAAGCAAAAAGACACATGTGGAGCCAATATAAGTATTTAAGAAAACAATACGCAGTTCATTCACATGTATGTACACAACAGCAATCTGCTTGTGCCATTGTGAGGATTAAAAGGACAAGATAATTACATCCTGTCTAGCATGCTGATAAAAATACATTAGTCAAAAAAAACCAGAAAAGGTAACGTGATAAAATCAGAAGGGTCCCAGAATAAGTCATCGGAGACCTGAACTGAGGTCACTTGATACAACTGAGTCAATACTGTCTTTGTTGCTTTTAACTTTTTATTTTGCTATCTATATGAATAGAAGCCTTTTGAACAGAGGGGTAGCAACGGTAGTAGTAGTTGAATTCTCTGAGATCTCTTTCTTTTTATTTAATAAAGGAATTCCTTTATAATTTCCATTTTGAGGACAGGACAGAAGTTATAAAACTGGAATTTCTCTGTGAATATCAAGCCTCTCCTTAAAAATGAAAGTAATTATACTCCCCCTTTTTTACAGGCAATCAGATATAAGAATAATGGGCTCTTATTAATTATCTGTCTAAAATATCAGACAAAAAGTTACACAGTGCACATATAAAGCAGGAGAAAAAAAATAAGGACAATTTAAGGCAAAATTCCCTTCTTCTTCTTCTGTGCATTAAGGATCTGTGGGTGAAATTTCACAATCTGACCCAAAACTCAGTTTTAGTAAATTTCTTCATGAACATTTATCAAGGAGGAAGATATTTCTCAGACGGGAGAACTCTAGAGAAATTAGGGTAATACAAATGAAGTGCAGAGGTACTCTGAGAGCAAATGTGATCAGTCCTGCTGCTAAACTGCCGGGGTCCATCACTGCTGGTGCTGGGCAACAAACACTAATTGGTACCATATCCCAGTCTAATTTTGGTGCCAGCCTCAATGCAATGATCTGAAATAGCAGCTCACACACACCTCTTGCAGTACTAAGACCAAAACATCTTGCCTATATCAAATTTTGCTGGAAGAGAAATAGCTTCCATTCCATCTGAAGTCCCACAGGCTACACACAAAGCAAAGAAACAGAGTCCAAGCCTCTGCTCTTCATGAAATTAGAATAACAGGTATGGTGCTACTGAGAGTATGTCTTGCCTGCTCTTCTCTCCTTGCGCAAGGAATGGTGTCATCAGCATGTTTGGGAATGGCAGCAAGGTCCAGAAATAACTTCATTTATATGCACTGTATTAGCCTTGAGATAAAACCATACATTAGAATATTGTTCGCTCACATCAGATGAATGAAGCATAGTGAGTCCTCTGTTTTTCATAGTCTCAGTGGTTTACATCTTCAGCTCTTCAAGCCTTGATTCTGCCAAGCCACACCATCCATCTGTCCCTCCAGACATACCAAATTTCATACTTATAGAAAACAAGACATGGACAGCCTAAAATGTTGTCATTCCAGAGAAGTTTTGCAGCAAAAGAACTTGACACTTTAGGCTTCTGAGCTCCATTCTCTTTTCTCAGAGCTACAGGACCGTTTTTCTTAAGGACACAGCATCTGGAAACTCTGCATCTTTGACGTACATATTGTTGCAGAACGTTTCATATGATAGTAGGCAGAGGGCTTTATTGTCTTTAAGACATTGACACCAATATAACTATTCCAGTTTAATCAGATTTACTTCTGAATTACATCACTCAAACATCAGCATGTCACCAGTTTTGACTTAGGATGTAGTTTAGAATTGATTAACCACCATCTAAAAGCCTGAAGTTTTTACAGCTGTTAATGTAAGACCTCACAGATTATTGTACTTTTCAAGTTTTTAATTATTTTTGTTTGTATTTTCTTTATGTATTTAGGCTTCGAACAAAGGTTTCTTTTACTAATTTCTTGGAAGACGAAAAAACTGTTAGTATAGCTGGCAATAGAGGCACCAAAAAAAGTGGGACATGGTCACTTGTTAACTACAAAGCAAAATATAAATAATAACTGTAAGAGTAGATCAGAAAAATAGAAGCATAAACACAACATCTACTTGCAAGATAAACCTCTTTCTGCATTATGATGTAACTAAACATATAATTCATGTGTGATAATAAAAAGGAAAACTTCTCTGAACTGAAGGCTGACTGGTCATTTTTGATCCTACTGTTAATTTCACTACTAAACCCAGAAAGTTCAGTAAGCAGTGAATATTTGTCAAATAATGTTCTTTAACCATGAGTTCTATTAGTTGATCACATGGCATATCAAACATTATTTGTGTGTATCTCTCATGAATGTATCCCATCTCACTGAGTAGCCACTTTAGTCACGTATATATGGGTAGAATGGTTCAGCTGGGGGAGGGAGGGAGGAACCTAACACCTGATCATCTAATCCAACTGCAGTACTGTAAGTCAGTCACCTTCCTTACAATTTGGAACATCTATATTTCTCTTATATATCCTCTCACTCACCTGCCTGCCAGCCTAAGTAATCCTGCTCCTTTCAATTTCTTCTCTAAATGGACATAGTCTCCTGTGGCTGTGTAATTTGTGCCATGGGAAAAGAGGGAGAGGAACAGCCAGTGCTTTTTCTGACCAGGGCAGCTCTTGCTTTTTTCCCCAACAGACTTAGAGGGNTCTTAGTGCCAGTCATGAGGTGATTATGGACAGTTCTGCCTGTGATTGCGTGCTAAAAATAAAAATAATAACAGATAATACTAACAGGTCTGATAGGGACTCTGGGTGCACAGAATACGAGAGCAACAGTTTTCAGTCAAAAACAAATTAAGAGGACATACAAAGTTTGCTAACTTGGAAGTGTCTTTCAGAAAACAATCACTTCTCTGGATCAATGTGTGTGATTGCATGTGTTCATCTGCCCATCCTCATCCATAAGTAGTTGAAAGGAGAGCTTCTAATCTTGTTCTAAGCACAGATAAGTACATAGTCTTCATTAACAAGTTTTTGAAGCAGGGATAAACTTGGCCATTATGATTAGTAACCTGGTGGAAATGGACAGCAAACTGACTTTGTCTTTTAAATATATGCTGCTACTCATCTAGTGGTTAGTTCAAGTTTCAGATTAATTAGAGAAGTAAGTTCCTGAAGTACTCCTGAAAAACAATCTTCCCTACAGGAATTCTTTCAAACCCTTTTGGTGAGGGTTAACTGGCTTATAGGCAGTTCAAAATGTTGTATTACATGCAGGTGTCAAGTTTCTTGCAAAACTGAATTCCTGAAGTCTGTTGTGTATTGCACTAACATAGTTTCAATGTACTCTTTCTCATATACCTCAACTCAACATGAGATCATGTGTAACACAGTTAGGCAGTGAAAGAGTCAAACACAGTACATGACTAAAAGAGCATCATTAAGATTTTTAAGATACATAGAAATATATGTAGATACACAGAAATATGTGGAATATTCATGAACCTTTAATAGAAGAAATGCAGACAAAAACTCCTCTGTTCCCTTACCAAAACATTCCTGAAGTCAAAGTCACTTACTTCCTGCAGAAATGTTCCTCAGTGCAGTGCCCATATAAATTACAGGAGGTAGATTGGTAAGCCAGTTCCTTAAGGATGTATTAATAGTCAGAAGAAAGTGACATTAGTCTAAAGAGACTCAGAGATTTCTGAGGTAATTTTACTGAAGTTACCATGCAATTTCTTTATAGATAGCAACAACAATTATATGAATTGACGCCTAAAATGATGGTCAGTCAACAGAACAAAAGAACAAAACTTTAACCAGTTAACCTACGTATGAGAAAATGTACCTATTTAGCTATCCTGCTTCAGATGTCTGCTAAAGACAGAATTCCCTCCCTAAACTCCACTGTTTGAGTAGATTTTACCTATAGAGGGGGGCTATGGCCACTTGTTCAGATGTAGATGTCTGCACCACAGCAAACTGTCTGCACTGCTGTGAATGAGCAAGAGTGATGTTTTTGTGCAGCTTTGCGTCTGGTCTGTCCCCAAGAAAAATCATAAGGTGAAGTTGGGGGAGCTGTGGTGATTGCAACTATTAGACTATCACCATGGGATTGTATGTTGATTTATGGACGTGGATTATTTTCAATTCTATCTCAAGAATAAAATAAGCAAATCTGAGAGCTCCTGGAAATCAAAGTCATAAATATTAACCCTTTGCAAAACATTCCTTCACCTCAGTTGTTTCAAACAAGACTTACTATCTCTGTTTCAAGGAGTGGTTGTATTAAATTTATACTTTGAGACAGCCAAGCCCATGACCATTCCAAAGAGGACGGAATATATTAGCATGTTAAGTGCAGGAAAGTAAGTCCTAGTTCAAAATGCTAGGTATTATTGTTTAATTCCAGGAGTGGCTTGAAGTAAAGCAACAAAATGTACCATACTGCCAAAAAGCACATATATTGAAACCACTACTGCTCCAAAAGTGAGTGTTCAGCTCACAGTTGAGGAACAGTAGTTTCCTAAAATGCTTTTTAAAAAGTTGCTTGTCGTTGTCTGATCACACCTCTTACCCACTAGATACCCCCTACTTTTTGACACTAGGACAGAAGGTATTCAACTTAAAAGATGTGCTATGACTTCAAATTTAGATTTGGTGGTTTTAGATCTGACTATGACTGGCCGAGACACTTTTAAATGTAAGAATGTTGTGCAACCTAATACCGTAAATACTTTTTATTTAAATGTTAAATCACTGATGAAAGATTTAACACACTTCTCATCCAAGCATGGATTTGAGCTGTCTGGGAATTTTTATTGAAACAGCATTTTTCTCAAAAAGGCCAAATAATCAAAACTTTCAAAAGAAAATTAACAGTTTAAATAAAAACTTTAACCCAAAATAGAGGCCAAATATATCTTTTTTTTTTTTTTTATTAAATAAGAAAAAAAGAGGGAAAGGCTGGGCAAGAAAAGAAGCAGCTCAGTCTAGGGTATACCATCAGTATGAGAAACCCAATTTACCACCTTCATTCTTCTTCAGATGAAAGATCTATGCTCTAAATTTCACTTTTTGTTCTAGTTCTTAAATTTCTTGGAGTGAGCCTCTGATTCCACTCTGTATGTTTGCAATAAAAGAATAATACCACGTTCACTGATGATATATCTGTTTATTTTCAGGTATGGCAGATCAGGGACTTTAACCTTCTCTTAAATTTTCCTCGATATGAGTGCAACATGCTGCTACATAACATAAGTTTCTGTCTGCCCATCTGTGAGCCATGTTCTCTGTCTCTCTGCCTCCCACCTTCAGTCCTAACAAGTAAATAAACAAAAACAGAAACATTTTTCACTGATCTGAAGTAGAAAGTACTTGAAGCTTGGGAAATTTAGAGAGGAAAACCAAATTAAAATCCACAACATGTGTAAAAATACTTGCAAAATCCGTATACAACTCCTTTTTATAAAGTAAGCATTTCATAATTTTTAGCCACTATATTTTTCTGTGTCTCTTACATATACAGCTCAGTCAAAACCAAAGATAGGAGTATAGCTATGATAAGATCACCATCTCAGAAGGCTTTTGGAGCTTTCCCTTTTATAGAACAAATTATCTTTCTGTTCAGTGTAGACTCGGCATAAGGAGTGAGGCACTTCTTACTTGCAGATTCACCCACAGAACGTTGACATCAGAATTCACTTAAATCAAAATTCCTGTCTTGTATTTTTTGGGGTACTTCAGGAACTCAGAGTTCCTATGCCTCTTCTTCCTTAGCTGCTTTATATATATTTACTTGTATATTCATATATGAAAAAAAAAAAATATATATATATTTCATTAGGGAGGGAAGCTTTCATAATTGCTGTTCCGTGTGCATTTATTAACAATTGAGGAAAGATGTTTTATGACACTTTTCCTACCTGGCAGGAGGATTCAGCACAAAGAAGAAGGGTTAATGTATTTAGATTCAGCAATAGTGCCCAGATTTCTTGGGGCATGCTCTTGTGCCTCAGCCATGGACTGCATGTGTGCCACACACTGCAACACTGGGCAGAGGGGTATGCTCCACATAAGTTAATCTAAGAAATATTAGTATGAGAGATAAAGATCATCACACTGATGCCGTCAAAATCTAGAAACAAAGGAACACATTTTCAAGGCAGTATTACTATAAGAAGTAATATAAAGGCAGATCTTCAATTGGAGGCCTCCATGTGCAAATATGGCAAAATGCACATGTGATACAGGACTTCTACAATTTTACAAGTTTTTAAAAATTAGAATATTTCTCCAACTAGAAGAGATGTTACTTAAGTTACCCCTCATTTTGCTTCTGCCTCATTTGAACCCCACCCCTGAGTTTCTAGCCCCATATTTATTATTTTTAGGATAGATGGTAGAAGAAAATAAGACATCCTTGGCTGAAGAGGCCAGACTAAATAATATTTCAGGGATGTAGCATTATATGTGTTAGAAGGCTAGCTAATTGTTCCAAAATATAGGGGAAAATGGGTAGGAAAAATACTGGGAGCTACAGCCATGTATTAGAAATCCACAAAGCTACAAATATATGAAAAATACATGAAAAGCTTAGACATCAACATGATTAATTCCAACCTTCTTTTTCAGAGAAAGTCTGATTATGTTTAAAGCCTTTTATATTATGTTGCCATAGATATTGTGGATATTACTGTAATGACTACTTAGACGAATATTCTAAAGGTATACTGACTTCCTGTTCTCTTTGTTGTGATGACAGAACTATATTTTCTCTTTATAGTTGAAAACCAAAGGAGATGCACTCAATAATGTCTTCTCTTAAATGACTATCTCTTTTCCTTCTTTATGTTGAAAAGGGTATTTCCTCGAACATTTTTCCTCATTGGGCTGTCTGCAGGAGCA
Source organism: Polioptila caerulea (assembly GCA_013397295.1). Taxonomy (NCBI): domain Eukaryota; kingdom Metazoa; phylum Chordata; class Aves; order Passeriformes; family Certhiidae; genus Polioptila; species Polioptila caerulea. The sequence continues at coordinate 11,722 of VYXF01011381.1, read as the reverse complement.
GGGAGATTGTCAAATACAGCCACTACTTCTATGTGATATTATTAAACATAACTTTCCTTTCTTTACTCAGTTATGCTTTTAGGAAATATTTATGTATTGAATCTCAGCAGACATCATCCAATTCCTCTAGTTTGGTAGATAATCATGCAAAAGAAGATAAAGTTAAATGCTAGCAATACCAAAATAGGCTTTGTGTGAAAATGAAATGAAAATGTATCCAGCTACTAAATGTCTGAGCACTCTGCAGTGCTTATAAACACATCTACAACTGATTAAGTAGGTTGACATGGAACTTCTCACAGGCATTGCTTTGAAGACAAAATTATCCTACAGCAGTGCATGCTATTTAAGCTTGAGAAGCAGCAGCCTCGACAAAACAAAAATGTTTTCAGAATGTAGCCTGAACAGGTTTCACATTGCTAAGAAAATGTTCAGGCTACATTTGAAAACATTTTCAGAAGTCTGCCAGAGGCAAGTCTGATTTAAATTTCGGATTATGTCTCCAAACTAATAGATGTCATAATTATAGCTCCTATTAGAACAGGTTATGTATGTGAGGTATACAGAAAACATTGCTCCAGTGTAATACTCCTACACCTGCCCAAATTACATCTGCTACTACACATTGTAGATGCTAAACACATCTATTGTACTTTAATTTCAGTAACTAACTAGGCATTACTTTGAAATTACACCACCTAACCAAGAACTTTTTGGTCCTACTGAAGAAATTGTATGCCACAGGCATGTATGCAGCATTAATGCAACACTATTGCAGCAATAAATATAATAACAAAAATAATAAGCATATAGGGCATTCCTGAAAAAAAACCCCAAACTCTAAACAAAGGCATACCTTGTAATAGTTTTCTTAATCTGCCATTTTAAATAGCCATAATATCTGCTCACAAAGTTTTGAGTGACCACCCCAATATAGGAAGAGAAGGCATTTCATATCTTGATCATAACATTAAAAGAGAAAGAAGCTCAAAGTATATTTTTAACATGGTCTAAAGTATAGACAGTGAACTCCTTTTTCTTTTTCCCAAAGAAAGCACTCATACAACCTCAGTATACTTTAATTATTAAGAAAACAACTATGCCAAATGCTAAAACACTGAGGGTAAATTACATTTTAACTTACAGCATATGCCTTCAAATACTTTTTTTTCTTACCTAACTAGTTTATGTTTGTGAGTAATAGTATGGATGTAAGCATACACCATCTAGTTCTCTTTTAGCTTGAAATGAGCCTAATTTCAAAAAAATCCTTGAAGAGTCTCTACTGTGTAGTGTATTAGTCACCCTATCTTTTACATATTAAGCTCTTTGGCATTATAGGAGAAATCATCTGCTGCATACTGGCATCAAGCAAAAGCAGATTCATAAACTCTGCCCTTAATCTCTCTTTCAGTTTTCCTCCAATTAGAAACAATCTTTCGCTGATACTCTAATTAATACTTACACATTAAAATATTAGGCATTATAGCAGAAATCATCTGTTACATTCTTGCATAAAGCAAAAATAGGTTTGTAAGCCCTTGCCCTTAATCTTTCTTTCAATTTTCTTCCATTTAAGAAACATCTTTCCCCAATACTCTAATTAATGCAAATGATATTCATGATTAGTTAGTATTATGCTAATCTGAGCCCCAAATTTCCCTAAATCTACATGGTGTTGTCTGAGTACCAGATTGCTTTGGGTTCCTAAGTAAAATTACATTAGCCTGCCAGCTGTACAAAACACCATGATAGAGTAGAAATCCAAGCAAATCATCAAGATTACATTAGTTTTGTTTCTTAATGAACAACTGTTTGCATTAGGGATTACAGACAAATTATGATTTTCCTCTCTGTACCCAGGCAGCCAGGCATCTGTTGAGAAGTTTCATTTTTTTTCCTCACTAAACAGATTGAGGAGAGCTAAGACAGAGAGACAAGTCTAATATTTCATGTAATTGAATTTTTTCCATTACAAAGCAATCAGCACTCTGTGGCTCACTGCTAACCTTGAATTCTCTCTTACATGCCAGCCTGGAATGCAGGAGAAACCTGAGAAGCCTTTTTTTTCAGAAAGCCATCAGTCACCCAGCTTCTCCTCTCTTCCTGCAGAAGCAGATTATGTACTTTATAGTCATACCTGCTTGCTGTTACACTTCAAGCCTATTTCCCAAACCATGCTGTTCCAATTTCTGCAGCTCTGATATACAATGTGCCGCCAAAAAGCACCGTGTGTGGAAAATAGAGCATAGGGCTCATGCCTGTCTGAGTTAACAGTGCACACAGGAAAACTGAGCCAGGAAAGCTGGGTGACAATGAACACGGTACCACCAAGACTGCTAATCTTTAAAGCATAACAAAAAGGTGCACATCTGTACACGTATACAATTTAGCAGCCCGTTCAAGTTTGCCCTTTTTTCATGTTAAACTCCTGTAACATGCTGGTCGTTACGTGCTGCTTGATTCAATTTTGCTCCTGGTACACAGGTTTACTCATTCTTCCGTGCACTAATCTCGTCTCCAAAACTCACTACTGTGACAGCTCATTATTGTTGGCAAACATGTAATATGCTGATAGGAAAAGAAAGGCTCTGATACATTCATCATTGCATATCAAGACCTCCTGAGTACAAGATATAACTAGCAAGTTAATTGTGATCAATCTGTGGAATGCAGGGCAGTAAAGGGTGGTTAAATCACCGTCCAGGTCTTGGAGGACGTCACAAAGTAGCAACAAAATCATTCAGCACAAGCCTCATATCAAAACCTATTTTAATATTGTAGCTCACTCTTGGCCTATACAGAACATCAGATACATAAAAATGTATACTGAAGGGCACTGCCAGTGTTGTGGAATTTACTAAAAAAACTCATCTGAATATCCTCCAGAACACAACCTTCTTTTCACTTCATTCAAACAGCCAATTTAGTCAGTTTCAATTAAGTTTAGCAACAACATGTGACGTAAAAAAGTAAATTAAAATTACTATTATCTTTTGTATTTATAGTCAAAATACACATTTCAGATTTTCTTCTGTACTTTTCAAGTTTCTTATTGCAAACTACTGCAGAAAAATACCACTCTAGATCTGATCTTATGTGCTGTCAAAAGGAAGCAAACCTAAAAATATCTGCATATAAACTGTACGAAAATGTTGTTAGGACTATTGTGTTATAAAACTCATTTGAGAGGTTATGGAAAAATCTAAGTGACTTCCAAAATGCTTTGGAAAAATTATTTATTAGGATAACTAGCTTGAAACAGGTGAGCTGCAATTCTGTCCTCACTGAGTCTTATTAGATGCAACAGTTTAAATTGGAGCAAGATGAAATTAGACCTTTTACTTGAGAAATTGCCTAAGAGCCAGTTCAAGTGTTTTCCCCTCCATGCTTGTCACATGTTGTACTTCTGTATGGATATTTGCTGCTGACAATGTGTACAGAAAATTAAAATAGTCACTAAAATTAGTCAAGGAGACAACCTTCATATCAGATACCAGGAAACTTTCAATTACACATCTGTTTCATTTGGGATGTAGGGACTGACAAACACAGTATCAAAAATACCAGGGAATACAGCATGTAAATAAAATAATTCACTCCAAGAAGTAAAAAAAATCTTTCAGAGTTAAAGCCATCTATAATTTCTGCTGTGGTAAAAGGCATTGATAAGGCAATTAAATGAACCGGAATAATCAAAGTACTATCAAGGGTTATTCTGTCAGTCAGTGATACACCAGTTTACTTATTGATTTGTGAAAGAACACTAAAAATTAATTATATCCTTACCTATCACTTTTCATTGAGATAACTTGAGATAATTCAAGTAGCACTATGGAAAAACACATCTGGATGAAGTGGTCTGAAGATCACTGTGTGCTATTGACTTCGGGTAAGACTTTTTAGTAATTCAGAACTTATCTGTCATTGCTATTAACACATTCACATTGCACGCACTAAAGTAAGATTTTACACCAATTATTTGGACAGCAGAATTAACCACAGTGTAAGTTTACCTGCGAAAGAATAAAAGAACTTATCCCTTCTTTCACTGAAAACTACTCCTCATCTAAGTCTCAGGCTTAAAAGAAACTCATAATCTTTTCCCCTCTGGAATAATTTCCAGGTTTGTAACTAATTTCAGTGAAAATAATAGATTTTTATGACATGTCACAGCATGAAGTTGGAGCAAGACACATCATTAACAGGATTAGAGTGAAAAGCTTGTTGGTGGGAATGAACTGAAATCACCACTGAAGATTTCAATACTAATTCGAATTAAGCAAATGGCTAACTAAGTTCAGATTCTGCCCAAGAGTCCTAACCTGTCTCTCAAATTTGCTAATTTTCAGTACCAAGGATGGGAAACTCTTGGGCTTAGGACTTCATTATACACTTGTATAGCTGAGATTAAAGCCCAGGTGTAAAGTGAAAGCCAGTGCTGCTGCTGCTGCTGCTGCCTCTGCCATGGTTGTTGGGTGGATAGATGGCAGCCTTTAGGTCAGATCCATTCAACACCTTCTCCTAATGTTGGGCCCATGAAAGTGCACTCAAAAATAAATTTGATTGGCAGGCTAAGAGACCTTTCAATATGTTTATACAGACATATGTGGACCATATTCTCCTTTCTTAGCCTGTCAGGGCGCTACATTGCTACTCATCCAGCAAGATGACAGTTCTGTGAAAGCAATGGCTGATGTAATAACAGACCACAGCAATATTGTGGCCAGCAGAAAACAAACAACCATTTCCCCCCAGTATCCTCAAGGATTCCACTGAGAAAGCCTTGATTTACAACACTCAGGAAGGAGCAGTGCTGTGGCTGGGATGTTGAGGCAGTAAATTCTGCTTAAGAAACCTCAGTGTGTCTGCAGAGATGCTCTGAGAAATAAAAACCCCATCAGACTTTCAGGATGGTGCAACAAATCTCGTGGTTTCTGAAACTATATGAACTTTTACTGTCAGGTAGCACAACGATGCCTTCATGCATGGTATGAGAACAGTCAGATTTATCTGGTGAAAGAGTTTTTTTTAGTATTCTTTAACTGGTGATTTTTAAAGATGTTATAAAAGCAGAGTTTCTCAAAACATGTAAAAGGTAGTTAGAGCAAACAAACACAAGTCAGCCAGAGCAAATGGAATATGACTGGTTATATGAGACAACTTGGCAGTGCCACAACAGGAAGATGAAGCATTTCAAGTATTTAACTGGTTTAGTTTAAAGACACAGTATTAAAGAATTCTGTTTGATGATCTATTTGTTTTTAAAGGGGAACTTAGCTCCTATATTGTATCCGCTATTCTCAAATTATAGTATTTGGTAACAGCTTTATTTTACAGATTTCTTGCCCTAAATGAAAGATCATATGACATTATTGGTTCAAATTTATTACATGGAAGAAATCAGAAATCTTTATTACATGGAAGAAATGAAAACTTCTGTCTCATTTTCTTGAGCACCGGGAAAATTTACATCTTGTCTAACCAATCTAAGCACAATCTTTGACTTACAAAGAATTACATTTACTTCCATTGGAACGTAATACTTTTTTATATTCCCTAAGAGGTGAATAATTATTTACAATGATGCTACATAGAAAATCTCCCCATTAGTGCTGAAATGTTTGAGAAATTGAAATTTCACAATGATAATCTGAGATGTGACATTGGACACTGAACCTATGTTTAAGAGCATAGATCTATTACTGCATACTACTGGACACTGCATACAAGAACAGAAAACTTTTGGATTACACTGAACATTCAGAGGAATATTTTGATAACACTGCAAAGTACAGGATCTGTTAAAATAATGATGGTGTGTTTTGTTTTGAATTCTGAAAAGCAGTAGTAAAATTTTAAGACAATTAATTGCATCATTGCATCAGAGCACAAAGTGTTAAAGTTGCTATTTGCAGGTCACAAAGAAAATCAAAGCTAGTTTCTAACCCTATTTGGTTTAAAGATTTGAAAGAACAGATTTTATTTGTCCTCAGTGAAGCTCTTCTTTGCCTTAATGCTGTAATCTCTGCCAGTTGTAGCTAGCACCTAGCCATCTCTTATTTTTAGTTACTAAAGGAATTACCTACTCACTTTTTTTTCTATGTGCAACCTCTGTTTCTAAATTAAAATTGCAAAAAGAAATTGCAGAAAGATTCATCTGTCTTTAATTTGGCTCTTTCATTTCTCTCCTGATTTTGCTTCATTCAAGATTGCAATTCCATTGTCTTACACTTGAATCCTGAAAATATATCTTAAAGAGTAAATGTGTTTTGACAGAATTTTAAGTCTATTAGCATAGAAGTCTATAAAGTCTAGAAGTCTAGAAGTCTTTATAGTCATATAAGTCTATAAAGCATGGAAAGACCAGCTTGATTTCTTCATGATTTGGATTCAATTATTATCAAGTAACATGGGAGACCATAAACTCCAGCTAGAAGTCAACTTTTTTACACATAGTATTTTTAAAAAATTAATGGAGCAAAGAAATCAAATACCTAGTGGAATAAAAAGAAAGTGAAAGAATCGAGTAATAACTTCATAACAGAAAAAGCAACTTTATTATGAGCTGCACAGAATTTCTCTGGGTCCTACAGAAGATTCAGGTACAGCAAGGTGCCACAGCCTAGTTGGAGCACACATTTTATTCAGTCATTGTATGTGTTCAGAGAAGTTACAAAGGAAAACTATAATTGAATAGGCACACGAAACACCAATGTTAATTACATCTTGAATACTACAGTTGCGTAAATCTCAAACACATTATTTAAAGTAAAATTTCTTTTTACAAGCTGTAGAGAGATGCTTTAGAATTGCATAGTTGGTTTCTCTAGCTATTTTAGTGAACTTTGGATCACATCTTAAACCAGCAAAGTGCACACACATTTGGATACACAGTCACAAGCACAACTTCACACAAAGTAATATTCATAGTACTGTTGATGTACAGTTTTCACCATAAGGAATAATAACATTAATACTGCCAGAGTGAGCAGACAAACCAAGGCACGATTGGACTCCCAGAGTAGAGTCCTGGATAAAAGCATGAAGCATCTGCAAAAAAGTTACTTTGCTGAGAAGGTGCTGCAACTGCTAAACACTCCACAGCAGCAAATCTAACTGGAAACATACTTGTAACGTGTCTAAAGACAGAGAGGAGTCAGTAAGTACAAATATATATTTCTTGGTTTTTAAAATTATCAATGAAGGAGTATTGAAAGTGATCAACAACACCTTCCTTCTACATTAGTGCATGCTGTTAGTATGTGTGTAATGTACGTGCACTGCTACTGTGGTTTTTTTATTGATGAAGGAAGATTATTCTCCCATTCCATTAAAAAAAACCCAAAAACATTAAACAATAGAGATGAACATGCATTCAGTATTTACAGTTCACCATACAGACCCTTCTAATTTTAAACAAATTTATTCTGAGTTGTCCGATCCTACAGGGCCAAATCATTTTTTGTAGACAGAGATGCAATGATTCTGAACAAGAACTGTAAACCGAATATAACTGTGTTCTGAATAAAAACTGTATACTTATAGTGCCTCATAAGCCTAACAAACATATCTTCAAAAAGATGGGTCATGGCTCATCATTCAGAATTACGATTAGATAGCCAGTAAATAATCTTGTGGTATGTTGTGTATGCTGTTGGCACTTCCACGTAAAGAAAACTGAACAACAGCTTATGGATATAACCTTATATCCTTTTACCCACTCCTCCCCCTGAAATTTACAGAATTAAGATATGGTGTTCTAGGTCCATGAATAAGCACAGCATGTTCAATATGTTCACAGTTATATTGACATTTGTTTCTAAATCATTTAATTAAAAGTCATTATTGAGAACAAAGGATTCATTAACAAGCGGTACATCTGAACAACTGACAGAGTTGTTGTGTTATGAATATCATTTTAATCCAAATTAGAAAACTGCACAGATGTGCTGCTGCAAAATATTGACATACTGCAACTCCCCTGGAATGTGATTAACATTTGTGTTAAACCAAAAAGTACATTAAAACCTGGATTTACTAATAAATTTAGGATTGGAATAATTCTTTATAATGCTGAAATATAGCATCTAAATTGTTATTATTTTAACATCCACTTGGGATTATATGCCCTATTAATACAGCCTTAATACGATGTGATAAACTTCGTACTGACAGATTTTTTATTCCAAAATTTTGTTAGGATATTTTGGATCATCAGATCAAGCCATTAAGCATAACAAAATGTGCAGTATTTACAACAGATGAGAAGTTTTTCATTGTCCTGGATTGTTCTTAATAAAAACAATTATTTCAATACTTTTTTTTTTCCCCAAGAGTTTGAATCGACAGTTTTTCATTATCTCTACTGCATATGCATGTAAATTTGTGTACAAAAATAGGATTTTGAGATCAGGAAGAAGATATTTTCTTTAGAATATGTATTTTCCCTCTATAGAATTGCATGGAAATGATCTGCAAACCAGAGACATCGATTCTGACTTAAGCACAGATTTACCAAAATAGCTTTCAATATGTGTCTTAGATGTAAATATTTGGAATCTTTTCCCACAAGAAAAACCCAGCAGCCTATTAGCAACGTCACAAAATTTTGTAAATAGCTACTTAGATTTTAATTTTGAGATCTATAAAGCAATGAATTATTAAATTTGTGAAGTCAATCACAAAGTATAATTATGACTATAATCCCAAACTAGCCATTTGTTATTAATGAAGGGACACTGGAAAAATATCTGGTGTTTCTATGGGCATCCTTCTCTCAGTCTCCCTCATCAGCATCCCTCCTCACTTTGTAAATGGAGATTTTGCAACAAAAAGAAGTTTCTAGATTATTTCCCAACCTTACTGAAAAGCACTTGATAAACAGGTTCTGTCTCTTCATGTACTTTCCCTCAACACAAAGTTTAAAGCAAAAATATGATACACAACTAAGATGGTCTTATTTACACAGTCTGAAAGAAAGAGATAATCAATTAACAGTTTTCTATATATTCAGCTATTTAGTATATTAAAAGTTTTGGTTTTTTTTTTTTTGTTTGCATTTGTTTTTTTATTGTATTCTCAGTAAAACTTTCGCCTTCTTGTGTTTTAGCAAATATGTCTGTGTTCAGGAGAACACAGATGGAGAGTGTGTCATTTATGTTTGTTTGGTTGTTCCCTGACAAACCACATGTTGTTACTGTGGCCAAATAAAATAATATGAATGAAATAAACAGTAAGAGAGGAAACAAAAAGCACCCTAAAAACTTAACAGTCATTCCCCTTAATTTAAAGATAAGGATAGAAAGGTTTCTTTCTTGATAAGAATAGTTCTGTGTAATTACTTTAAAATTACCAAAAGCCAATATTCTAGATTTATTCAAATGGAATTTGATATTAATATTTACATGCTGCAAAATAGTTATAGACAACTAATGTATAATAAAACCCCATTAAGTTTATAATGATGCCTGTCATAATAACATTTGTTAATTAACCTTTTTATAACTATGAGTAGCCATCTTATACAATATTCCCCGTTAGGCATTTACAATTCTGTGTTTACAATCATTCAAGAAAAGCAGAATCAGAAAGAAGAAGTCTGTCTTCCTTGTTTTTTCACTCAGAAATCTTAATGTTTTATTTACACTGTGTATTTTGGATAGGAATTTACTGTAAATAATTATACAATAAACTCTGTGATATTATGATATATTGCACACTTTGGCATTGCAACATGAGGTTTTTCTTTTCTGAGAGAAAACAAATAGTATTGTACATGAGTTTGTCTTAGATTTTACAGCTGCAAATTTATACATTAGAAATATGATGCAAAATAGAATGCAGAGCTAAAATTTCATTGGATTTTTACCCATACACAACAGCCAAGCATTCTTAAACTCTCTTTTCAAAATGTGCATGAAATACACACTCAAGACAATGAACATTTATATAACATGTATTTTACAGATTACCATTCAGGATAAAATACTGCAGTGAAAGTATTGATTTTCTTTTCCCTTTGGAAGCAATGCCATCTCACTGAAAGCTATCCTTAGTGAACACTGTATTAAAAGTAAGACATGCTCCTTAATAAAAGCAAGCCCTCGTACATGCAATATTAAGGAAATACACTATGCAAACATTTCATAGTGTCTATGTCTAAACATCTGTCAGTCACTTTAACAGGTCTTCTCCATAATGTACAAAGTTAGAGGAAGAAAATCTGATTAAAGATCTAAACATGAATCGAAAGATGATACTTAACAGTGTTATACCCAGGAAAATAGCAGGTGAACAAAAACAGCTTTTATAATCTACCTTCTGCTGTTCTTTTTAAAGTTACCAGAGTAGTTCAACAAGTAGCAAAGACAGAATAATTTTCTTCCCTGTATTCAGAAACTACAGAAACAATCACAAGTATAAGCATAATTTAAATTAAATACTCCCTTCAGGTTTGAAACCCTCACTGAAGGCACGTATCAACATCCACCTTTGGAAAGATAACGAAGTCCTTGCAAAGCAGTGTAGGAAGGCAGTTATAGTCAGAAACCTGCCTTCTGTCCAGGCACTTGGATGTGCTCTCCACTGGTGCTCTCCAGACCCACTGCCCAAGAATAAAGTGCCTATTGTCTCAGCACTGTACTAATTGTAAAAACGCAGCGCATGCAGTAAGCATTATAATTATCCAGACAAACAAGGAAAGGCAATCAATGAAGGATTGAAAAGAATAAAAATACACCACTAGACAAAGCAACCCAAGAATGAAATTAATATTCATAATGGAATGCAAGCCAGCCGAATGTCCCTTGCATGACATGGCTATTGCATACAAGAGACCATTGTCCACAAGCAAAAAAATCCATATGTGGAGAAAATTTCATGTAGTTCTGTAGAGGAGAAAAGCTTTTCATTCCCAAAGTACTTTCTCCTGGTGCCACTACTTTGATTAAATAAAGTTTTGGGCTTCTTTGCCTGGTAACATTAAAAAAGTTGTCTCTCAGGGTCCACCCTTCCCTGACTCAGTAAGGTTTGCTTTTTTTCCAGCTCTCCGCTTTCATTTGCAGCTGTATAAATATGAACAAAAAAGCCATGCTCATCCAAACAAAGAAAAAATGGACTGAATATGCATATCCTCATTAACTAAATTTAATTATGACAAGCAGCATATTAATCAGTAGTTGCTCCAGTTACTGCATTCATTGGTAGGGAGGAGGACTCCAAATTAAAGAGAAGCGTGGGGGACAATCGCATAGTGATTAGGAGGCTGCTCACAACATGATACAATACACTTTCTAAATAATTATTCAGAGGAAACAGAATAAAGAGGCAGATTGCTCTGTTTTTAAGACCAACTCAAGAACAATTAGCCAAGAGCATGATGACAAGGCTGCTTTCTTTTTTTCCGTGACTGCTTCCACCTCCACGTTCTCATACCAACTAGCCTGGCAAACTGAAAAATTTGCATTTCACAGGGTGCACGGGTGGGGGAGAATTAAAGAAAAAAAAAGGAAAAAAAAAAAAAAGAGGAGAGAGAGCTAAGGAGAAGAAATAAAATGGAGAAAGAAAAAGAAAAATCCCGTGCCGTACTTGCTGATGTTTAAATGAGAAGGCCCATGCCCCTACAGCAGCAGAGAAACCCTATCTATCCCACTGTGATGTTAGGAGCTCTGAAGAGTCACTGAGCTGGAGCTGCAAACTGCTCACCCTGAACTTTGCAGCA
>VYXF01011369.1:72441-85975 GCA_013397295.1 Polioptila caerulea | reverse complement strand
CAGTAAAGCTTTCAGTGCTGTCTTTCACAATGTACTCTTCTGCTCTGCATTGGGATGGCCTCACCTGGAGTGCTGAGGGGTGTTGTGGGTACCATAGTATGAGAGAGACATTAAACTATTAGAGAATGCCCAAAGGAGCAGCAGGCACTGATCTGTTCTTCGTGGTGACCAGTGACATGATCCAAGGGAACAGCCTTTAGTTATGTCAGGAGAGGTTTAGGTTGGATACCAGGAAAAGGTTCTTCCCCCAGAGGGTGGTTGGGCACTGGAAGAGGCTCTCCAGGGCAGTGGTCACAGCACCAAGACAGACACAGCAGCTGACAGAGTTCAAGACATTGGACAGTGCTCTCAGGCACAGGGTGTGACTTCTGGGGTGACCTGTGCCAGCCAAGATTTGGAATTAATGATCCTTGTGGGTCCTTTCCAACCCAGCTTATTCTATTATTCTGTGATTCTAGGAGACATGCACCAGCTCTCTGGGCAACCTGTTCCACTGTTCCATCTCTAGATAACCAAGCTGATATAGTGCAGTCTATATAAACTAAGCATTCACTCAGCTTGTAGGGGCAAGATTCCTTGGGTGAAAATGTGTAAACAAGGCAAACTGTTAGACTGGGTTCTGAAAATTAGTGGTATACAACATTCAAACACCAAATTCAGGATCCTAGAAAGAAGGAATTGGAGAAGGTCATTGTTGAAGGATAATAAGATTAAAATACTCATGGATTTTTTCCTCCAGTTATTTCAGTTTCTGGAGTAAAAATCTTCAGCAGAAAATATTTTGTAGTGCTATAAGTTATATTTGTTAACACAAGCCAAGAGCTTACTTACCTGGTTAATATTTCTTGATCACTACTCCAACTAATTCCCCTTTGGCAGTTATGAGGGAGTCTGCTAAAGGAGATACAGCATTAGAGTTTGAGTTGCAGCCATCCAAGGCACACAACAGGTAAATATATTTGCTGGACGTAATTACATATGAGAAGTCAATTCTGATATATTAATGACCTTGCTTCAGGTAATTTGCTGAGAATTAAGGTAATGCATAAAAAGAAAAATATTTCATAATGTTCAAGAATACTAACATTAAGCTGCATTTTCATTTCCTGCTGGGTGAGAACATTTAAAGAAGCAGCACACATGATCCAGCCCTGTTTGATTCCATTTTTTTTTATATATACTTGTGATCTATGCTGTTGACATGGTCTCCTCAGAGAAAGTCATTGAGAAGGGACTTGCAAGCTTTTCCAGCATCATTTGAAAGTATACAAATTGTTTTCTGTTAGCAAATGCAGAAAGAGATGGTAGAGGAAAAGGAGTAAGAAGAGTCTATGAGCAGTCTGAAAGAGTTGTATCTTGATACTAGCCAGCTCAGATGTGACATCAGCCTTTACCAGAGTTCTAGAAAGAAGCAGGCAGGAAGGAAATGTGAAGGATAAAGTGTGTTTTAAAGTATCCTAAAGAAACTAAATTTTCCTACAGTCACTCCATGAGGCTTAAATAGCCTTCAGTCTTTATTTCCTCAAAACAACCAGGTTTTATGTGACAAAAATATGCTGATACCACTCACATGTTTATCATGGCATAATGGCTTGGCTCTGACCCAAAATGAGCACCTCTTTCCCTTAATCATCTATAATTATAACCTTAGTGAAGATAATTCTAGAAGAAAGAAAACATAGACTTTATTTGTGTACCTGGTTGTCCTGTCTTTAGGTGAGGTCAGTTTAAACGATACACAGTTAATAATATTGTCTTTGTTTAATCAAAGATTTCAGAAAAAAAATTGCGTGATGCCTATATATGTATTTTCAAAGATATTGCTGGCTTTATAATACTAATACTAATCTAGCATAAGCATTAATTTATTACCTTAAAACAGACTTCTTTTATGTTTTTTTCTTGTGTGTGCAAGGGAAGATTTGTAATATCCTCTATAGCTTAATATTCTTGTTTTCAAGCAGTTGAGATTGTAATAGATATACAATATACCTATATTATTATCATATAGGAAAATGAACTATAACCAGTTAAATGTTATGAATTCTCTTTTCTACTTCTGAATTTAGTGCAGATACTACAACCTTCTGCAGCGTAAATACAGCCCAGCTACGAGTCTTTTATAACACAGAGCTGCCAATGCTGACTTCTGTCGCTTAAGCTGATAACTGCAGTAGTCAGATAAGAAATATAAATATAAATTAAAGCCTGTACTGTGTCTGTTCACGTAAAACAACATATATGTGGTATATATGCAATTCTGGTTAGCATAGAGAAAAATATCCCATATCGAATATGCCTTTGGAGCTTAATTCTGACTGCACTCAGTGCTTTTACCAAGGAATAACTGAAGGTGGTTATCAGGGAGACACAACCTGGAAGATTCATGAGGAAAGCCCAGAGACTATGGCTGGAGTTTACTATTTAGGCCAAGGCTGCCAAAGGAAAGTAGTCACTCATTCTTCCTTTGCCAACTGTGCTCCAGTACTAAGTATGTTTTATTGCTAAACACACTCAACAAGATTTCCTGCGCTGCCTAGGGCCTGAAATACTGGTATAGACTGCATGTTAAATCCCTGGAGTGCAGAGCCAGGGACTTTGGGAAAGTGGACTACTTCAGGTATCTGAAGTAGCCTGAAGTAGCTTTGCAGGAGCAAAGAAAAGCATATGCTGAGTAACTAGATTTGTTCTCTTATGGGAAAGTGTTATGAAGCATGGGGCATTAGTGTAATTATTTGGATTTGAAACCAAGATGGTTTTATTTATGGTGTGTGGCACTTGTAAACTATGTTTGTTGACAACCTCAACTGGTATTTTTTTGTTCCAGAAAGCATTTAAGATTCTTCTAAGGAATAATCCTGCTGTCATGAAAGGTTTGTAAGAGGTCTTCTCTCTCCTGGAAATATGTGTGAAGTGCGCACCAATCTCTGGGAAGGAAAGTTTCTTTCCTTTTTTCCTTATTATTCCCCCGCCTCTCATCCACATACAAAAAGGCAAATACAATCAACCTCTGCCTGAAGTCATTGCAGAAAATCAGTTTTCCCTGACTGACCACTTTTACTTGTCCAGTGCCTCAGTTGCTGGTGATGTTGAAGTATGTTTCTCAGTCTCGTTGTTATTCAGTCTGGGCACTGCTCCAGTGTACTTTCCTGAGCTGTGGAGGCAGCTCAGAGAGGCTTCTTGAAATTCTTCCCTGTGACTGCTCCCTCTTTTGGTAAATATTATTGCTGCAAATCAAATAGACTGTAAAGCAGCTTTCTACTGAAGAATAGGAGCAGATGCCATGTCTGTGATAAATCTTGACTCTAAAGCCAGAAAAGCCAGCTTCTTGAATGCTTTTTGGCATGGCTGACTCAAGAGCTGCTACATACATGCAGTGTATTTACTGATGCATGTGCTTTTCCCCAGTAAAATAGGAGCTCCTGTTGACTCTAATCTTCACTTCCTGATACATTGCTTTTAGAAAGCAACATTATGTTTGTTCCTCGTGTAAAACCTACTGTTCATGCAGTGAAACTATTCCCATTTGAGAAGCACATGCTGCAGAAGTCATTAAGTACCCATGACAGAGTTTACATGGATGTAGGTCTCAGGCGGAATAATAGGTTCAGCCTTCTCATTATTTCCAGTAGAAATGAAATCAAAAGGCTTAAAAATACATGGAAAATATGTTTTCTGCTTAGTTGCACTCCTAGCTTTTTCATACTAGACTTTTAAAATAAGATATAAAGTATACGGCTTTTGTGTCATATTTCTTTAGGTAAAAAAAATAAAGACCATCTGGGTCTAACAGATGACTTCTTTCTCCAGCTCTGTTCAGAGGAAATCTTTGCACCATCTTCTTACAAGCTGTTAGAGCTCAGAGGAATGTTACCAAAAGACCAGTGCATGAAAGCATGTGTTTGTCTCCTGAATGCATTTTTCCTTCCTCTTTACCAGTATTTGAGACTGCACTCTGACCACTCTAAAAATACATATTTGAACAGTAGATGTAATGTAATGTCTTAATGTAATGCATTGCCTGTGTGTCCATAACCAGTGTGTTTGTTGCTATTGTCAGTTGACAGAACTTGTCATATATTTAAGTAGTTGTCACAGGGCTGGAATGATCTGGTACACTGGTTGAATTCAAAAAAGTTTACATTACCACATTCCTTATGTTTTCACTTAACAAGGTTGATGGGTGAGTAATTATGAAGGCAATCCTAGTGGCAAAGTAGATTATCATGCACAAACCTGCATTTCATGTTCTTGAAACTAGAGCCATATGTTTCGAGTTTCTAACCAGATGAGAACACACTATACTAAAATCTGAGGATGCAGGTACTGCCTAAAGTAAATCCTTCCTTCTGAGTGTATCTAAACCAAGAACATAAAGAGTGGTTCTTAAGTCAGAAGAAATTGTAAACATAAAGCATCAGGCCCTGCTAGAATATCTCAGGGGTAATTTTTGAACTTTGTATGCCATAGAGAGTTTTGTTTTCCTTCTGCTATGCAGAGCAAGTAACTAGATTTTGATAAATATTAAAAAATATCATATTGTCTAGAATCTTGAATTTTCTTGAAGTGATATTTTTACTTTTAGTTATTTGAACGGGAAAAATGCTGTCTGAAAAGCTGTACCAGTGAATGCTAGAGAATCCAAAGCAAGATTGAAATTTATTGCCACCACAGCAGTTTATTGCACATTAATTGTCATTCCTCTGCATTTCGTTACAGTTACCAGAAATTCAGACAGAATCTTCTCAGAGAGTAAAGTTCCAACTGAATAATTAATTTCTCTTCTTCATCATATATAGACATATACTTCTTTAGGAGCAATGATCCACATATTTTTCTGTTCTTATTTGTAATTATCTCAATTTTGATGGGTCATAATATGCACAATTTTCAAAGAATACAATCTAATTAATTCTGTTGTATTTTTTTCTTCCAACTTTTGTTTTTTTTTTCTGTTCCTAACATTCCTGTCAGATTGGCACTATAATGAGATGATGATATTAACTTATTTTATGAGAAAATAAACGGGGACAAAGGGACTTCCTTAAGGCAACAATGAGTTAGTAAACCTACTTTCAAGCACATTTTTGACCATGTTTACACTTCCATAGCAAGCACCTTGGCATTTTGATTGCACTTGTGAGAATATATAAAGACTAGACTTCAATTAGGCAGGTTAAAAATGAGAAACATAGCAGCTGACTTGTAATGAGTGTTTCTCTGCATTGTGGCAGGGTAAGGGATCCTTCCCTGAGGACTGTCTGTTACTCCTCCTTGCTAGAAAATGCTGCTGCAGAGGAACAGCTAGTGAAATTACTTGTGACCCATCATCGACTCTGGTGAGAAACTGGCCTGCTCCATGAATTATCTTAAAATGACACAATGGTTTCTGCAGTGAATATCTAACTGTGCACTCTATGGCCAGCTGCCAGAACGTTGCTCAGTACCTTATGCAGAAGTCATGATGACAGAACTGGGTTCATTTGCAAACATCAATCCAACACATCCTGTCTTTATCTACCTGCCTTTATGCTCTCATTTTCTGCACAATTTACGGGTTCCAGAGCACTTGGGACAGACTGTGCAAACAGGCTGATTAATTCCCGTCCTGATTAATTCCTCCACACCCTCAGCCCTGCATACCAAATGAGCATGCCCATAGGAGTGCCAGGCACAGTGAGCTAAACCAAGATACTGTGGCTGAACTTGCCCTTAGGTTCAGATATTCGTGTTCAGTTGTCATTTTGGTGAGGTGTGTACAATTTTGCTGTAAGTAAAAGCAAGAGAAGGAAACAGACATCCAAAATATGAATGTACCAGATATGTTAAGAGGCAGTTGCAGATATTTGAGATGGGATGTGATGTTTTCTCTGAAACAAAGGAAATGCTCCCCTTTAATGGAAATAATAGTGACCTAATGCTAGAGGCTACTGCCAGCTCCCTAGCATGACAATGTACTGCACATATAACAAGGAGGACAGGGAACTGTGGAAGCATTTAACTTGGAAATAAGGAGTAAAATACAGATAGACAATATGTCATTAATCTTGTATGGAATCTGCCAACCACTCAACATCTCTATTCTGGCAAACAAATTACTACCTGCTTTTAAAGTCTCCAAACGATTATGAAGTTGTTCTGACATTAAAGAATGAGTTGGAGCTCTTTCCTTGGTTTTGATTTTCAGCCTAAGTTTTCAGATCTGTGGGAAGGTGGATACCTCTAACTAAAAGCTAATGAGATCTACAGGGGATCAGCATCTCAGAGAATTACTTCCTCACATTTGAACTCCAGAGGCTTATTCTTAATATCCCTGATGAAATAGGACTGATGTATGAGTAGGTCTGATGACTGGTGTTTTAGGTACCTATGCAGAATAGAAAATCAAGCAATGATTCTTTTTCTTCCTGAGTCACGCATAGCTAAGGGACCCAAGAATAGCTATTAGGTTGTTTCCTGCCACAAAAGCCTCTTCTAACACAGCTGCAGAGTATTCATGGGAAGTACTTGATAAAATCACCATGATATCATTAGCAGCAACTGTGTTTCTGTCTCGAAATGCTTATCAGAGGAGAAAAAGCAAGAAGAATTAAATTATATTAGAGCTAGATGCAAATATATTTGTTTCCTCATTCATTTTTTTATATTTCTGGCTGAAAAATATACAAGCTGACTGTATGTGGTTCATTAAACTGTTTCTGCTTTTCACCTTTCTTTTTACTTAAGTCTGTACTTACTATAACAGAAACTTTAAAAATAAAATCTAGCAAACTGTAGAAGAATTAATGAACTGTAGCTATTTCTGTAATTTCCATTAATTAATGGGAGCTTTATGCTAACATCATGCTGAGAGAAGACAGACAAGTCAGATGCAAAATGAATGAACACAACATCCATGCATCTCACTGTGTGCATATCTGATAAAAGTGGTCAGATTCTTTCTTTAACCAATCAACCTCTCATCAAGAGTAGGAAAAAAAAATCAGACTTCTTGGTTTGAGAGCCTAAACCCCATTGTTTATGGCTACTACTTCCCTTGAGCG
Source organism: Polioptila caerulea (assembly GCA_013397295.1). Classification (NCBI taxonomy): domain Eukaryota; kingdom Metazoa; phylum Chordata; class Aves; order Passeriformes; family Certhiidae; genus Polioptila; species Polioptila caerulea. The sequence continues at coordinate 78,932 of VYXF01011369.1, read as the reverse complement.
TTCTGCAAAACCTTAAACACAATTCATTATACAGCATTTGCTACTGTGCTGTTTTAACAACACTTTTGGCAGTGCAGAAATTATTTGACAGGACAAAGTAGCAGAATAAATTCCTACCAGAGCAGTAGTCCCAGAACCCCTCTCTCTAGGTCATCTGATTGATCTGAGCTGTTGTCAGGACTGAGCCATCAATGCCATCCAGTGACCATTCAGGTTGGTGATGTAGTGTATCACAGACCTGACAAAACTGTTTTGTGGGGGCCATGATTAAGAATTTCTCTACTTTACAGAAATTGATGTATGCTCTTTTCTGCTGTAAGAGCTTCCTCTTGTTTAGGCCAGATCTTGTGAATAATAGTATAGAAATGCATGCACATTACATGAACCATTCTTCTGACATACATAAAGTGTATGGTGATGACATTTAACCATGAATAGAAGTCCTGTTGCAAAAACATCACATAAGCAATACATTTGGCGTGTAATTTAAATACATTTTTAGATTTGACTATGCATGCACTGCTAGTAAATATCTCTACGGGTGTATGCACTATTCCAAACACGGACTTTAGTTCCATAATTTCTATAATCTTTAACTCACATTAGGTGGTGGTGAGTCAAGTCTAACTCTTGACTTAGATGCTTCTGTTCTTCAGCCCAGGGACACATAGCATGGGGAGATGGCTTCAAAGGGAGGAATGTGAAATGCCTGTTTGATCTCCACATACCTGAGTGATCTTACTGCAGACAAAACTATGATGCTGTGCAATAGAAAGTGAAAATCACAAGTTCTCCCTTTTCTACACAGTGATGAAACCATTGCATGTAGACTATGAGGATGCATGAAATGTGATGGCGTATGTGGTGTTGCAATCTAGTAGCCACGGCAACAACAGTGCAAAGACAGATTAACCCAATGTTCTTTTCCATCAACAGCAAAGTTGTGGGGATTTATGCTGGTCCTTTATCCAAAAGATGAAAAGCTGCATTACATACAGTTCTATGTTACAGTTCTAGTGGCTGCAAAGTTTAATAGTGAATAGACCAACAGTGTCTTCTGTTTTGAGAATCAGAAGAAGGAAAAAAAAATCCCTGACAGAACTATTTGCTTGTCTTTCATTGTAATGCAGGCCTGTCAAGTCTCATGTGATGAGCATCAGACTTACTCTTTTAGCAGCTGCTTTCTCATTCCCTACTGTGGCATCTCCAGTTCATGCATCAGCAGGGTGCTGTCATGTGGCCTGACGTGTGAGTATGGTCTGTTGGGATTTTAAGCATTTGCAGAATCTGCCAAGGTCACAAACCCAAGTATCTATACAGCAGTGAAGAATCTTCATATGTTGCAGATACAACATGGTTTGCCCCATGACAAGACTCTATGTACTTTATCTGTCTTCTAGCCTGACAAGAACTCCCCACAGATTTTTTTTCAATGGCTGTGTATCAGAGATCTGTGCTTGAGACAGAGCTTGTCTCGATGCCAAATCTGCTATCAATTTCTAGCTTAATTTCAGAACTGTATTTTGTTAATTTATTCTTGCCTTCTTGATGAAATAATGTTTAAAACTGGAAAGAAACATTCCTGAGATCTCTAATCACTATTTTCTTGCTCTCTACATTTCCTGTTTATCTAGTGAAAAGATCTCATACTTTTTTTTATTACAGAAATATCTCAAGGAGGCATGCTTCAACATGTACATTTTACAGTCATGAGCCAGAAAACATGGCAGACTGACCAAGGGTGAACGAACTTTATTGCTTTGTGAAATACTCTTGACTCCTTTTTCTGTTCTCTGCATCCAAAGTCCAATCCCAGGATAAGTCAAATGGCATGCTGGAGTAAAAGAAATACTGTTTTCTAAAAGGTCAGGGGAAAAAAAGAAAGCTATTTGACCTCACGGAAAAGAACATGACAAAAAACATTGTCCATTGGTACTGACCTTTCATAATGGCTAGAATTATGTACCTAGTAAGAACCTTTATTTTCTAAAATCAAAAAATGAAAGGATTTGTATGTTGATCTAAGAATTACAAGAAAGGAACTATGACAATTAGTTAACTATCTTTGCCTTATTATTCATATTAACTCAGATTTCTTCTACTTCTGGATCTTATTTACTTGCTGATATTACTGCATGGCCTGAACTTTGAAAGTTTTGAAAGCACAGAGAATATTTGCTCCCAATATAAGCACTGAACTTGTGAAGCAACACTGCATCTGTGTTATCTTTATTCATGTAGACCTCAAGTGCAAAATTGAGAAACAGCTTTGTTAGTGTCTCCATCATTTCAGAGTTCATATATTCAAAACCACTCGGTTACAAACCAGCTGCCTCCTGGTCCCTTTACTAGTACAAGTTTTCTTACATTTCATACACAGCTCTGAAAGTTACTGTTTATCTTACTATGTGCTGTAGAATAGTGTTTTGGGCAAAAACCAAACTTTGTTGAAAAGATTAAAAAGTGTCTTAAAATCACACTGTTATGTTACATCTACATAAGTCAGATTGTCTGCATGAACTATCTTACATGCAACATGTTCACTCTGGGTTAGCTTTTGTGATGACTTATGTTATTTGAATGACTTTTTACTATAACCTAAGGAAAACTAATACTTCTCTCACTTTCTTTAGTTTCAAGTAGCAAATAATAACCAACTAGTTCTAAGAATCCCATTTGATATAGGGAAAAAAATCATTCCTGTGAGTATAGGAAAGACGAATGAAAAGGAGGTAGTATAATCAATACACCTGAAAATCTGAATTGTTATTCATGACTACTCCTCTGGTGTTTCTACTACAACTGGTTAAAAGAATAAGGTATTTTACTAAACTGGATCCCCTGTATGTTAACACCTGGTGAAAATACCATAGAAATTATGTTTAAAAGGAAGATTCAAGTACACCATGCTTCAAAAAGTTAATCTGTTATGACCCAGTGATCACTAATCAACAGAAGCTGTTGACTCATGAACACCCAGTGCTCTGTGAACAAGAGTATTCAGGAGTGTCATCCCAGCAGGCCACTGGACTACCTAGTTTGAGGTACAAAAGCTTGCTTGTGTCTAGCACTATATTTCATTCTGGTCCATTTCTCATCGATACCATCTTCAAAAGCCTCTGAAGAAGACAAAAGAAAAAGCTTAAGTTTCTGCCAGATGACAAAGAGACAAAAATGGAGTAATAAAAAATCACCCCAGTATCATCTCTTCAACCAACACCCAATGAAAAATGACAAGGCCAGCCAGGCTGGATGGAGCTCTGAGCAGCCTGGTCTAGTGGATGGACTCCCTGCTCAACACAGGGGAGTTACAGCGAGATGATCCCTTCCAACACCAACCACTCTATGATTATACAAAATCATTGTTATTTGTGCATTTTTATGCATTTGAATATTAAAATAAGAAAAAGTATTGTTTATGCCTATATCTGTTTACTTTACCATTTGCACTAGAAGAAAATAAAACCTATGCTTTAAAAAGGGACATATGATAATGTAGAAGTAACACAGCTTTATGTTCTATTAATAGTTGCCTGTATGGAGAGTTTAGGTGAGAGACTGCTTCAAGACTTCAATGCTAAGATAAATGCAAATATAATTGAAAGCTGTGGAGGATCTTTGTCTTGGGATAAATTTGGGAATCTGGCATTATTTAAGTCTTAAATTTCTAATATATCTGCAGTAAATGTACTTTAAAAGTTTAATATAATAGTAAATCCATAGTATTTATTTTATAAATTCCAGAATCAAAGCCTTCTCTGAATACTTGAATCTACTGTTTCAAATATCTATTCAGCTAGGATTTAAAGTGACATTTCAGAATGAGAAATGTTTTGTGGAAAGCTATGTTTTAATATATATTCAGGCTTATGTGATGTATTTATAATACTTTCTAAAACAAAAACCCCATGAGACAAAGCTTTAATAGGAGAGAAAAGATCTCTTTTTTCTCTAACGGCAACTGATAACAGATATAATGTGCCCTGTTTTCAAAGGGAAATGGGTTGTTACTCATGAGTTTTGGTAGATATTCACCTAAAATCAGTAGTAAGGCTGAATTGCATGCATTAAGAAAATTCAAAAGTGACTCTTAGCACCCCGTGCAGGCAGGTCTAAAATGCTGAGCAAATTCAAGATATCTACAATGGCAGAAGGAGCAACAGTCTGTGTTTTATGCAGGAAAGAAGGGTGAACTCCAATTATAGTGGGGTAGGTATAAATAGCTGTAAATGAAATTAAGAACTTGCAAAGCTAGAATGAAATTTCTTCTGGCATACACTTTAATCCATATTCGTCTCTAAGACAAAATTTGTGGGTTTCACAGCTCCTATGGGTGGTTCACTCCATGCAATGTATACCCCACAAGTAAAGTGGATAACTCCGAGGGCAAACTTCTGTTTCCATGCCATTCAGCCACCACTGCTGCCTTCTCCTGCCCTTTCCTCTGCTTGGGATGTGTACAGCTCTCAAACCTTGGGCAGTCATCTCCAGAGTCACCCATGGCTTATCTTCACCCTTTCATTAGAGCAGAACTTGCCAAATCTTAAATACAGCTCCAACACCTTTTATACATTTTTTTACCCTCTATAGACCTATTCATTTGGGCCCAAGGTAATTATGGACTCTATATTTGAGGATGGGGTTATGCAAAAAGTGCTGAGACAGATATTTAAAACATATTTTTGGATGATTAGGCACTAGTACATAATGACATCAGTACGGACATCAAAAACAGCTGTCACTGTCCAGAAGCGATGTCCCCATGTCCGTGTGGGGCTACAGACATGGCACAGCAGCCTGACACGCAGCTGCCCGACCTTTTTTGTCAGTGATCGGACAAAAGCCAAGCGACGCTAGAGAAAGTAGGACAGCGGGATGCGATGAGGAGACAGCCCAGGGACTGTCCCTGTGCACAGCAAGGACACTGACCAGCAGTCCGCAAGCTGAAGGGCGGCCGGCCGCCGAGCCCCAGCGCTGGCTGCGGGCCACGGAGCGCGGCTGTGAGAACGGGACCAGCCCGAGTGCGGGAGCGGGATAACGGGACGGGAGCGGGATTGCTGGACGGGAGCGGGACAACGGTGCGGAGCGGGATAACGGCACGGGAGCGAGATAACGCGACGGGAAGAGGATAAGGGGACGGGAGCGGGATAAGAGGACGGGAGCGGGATAACGGAAGAGCGTTAAAGGGACGGGAGCGGCCCCGCGGCGCAGAGCCCGCTGGCGCGCCCTCACCCTGCCCGCAGAGGGCGCTGTGCAGCGCCGCGCCAGGGCGAGGGTGAGTCCGCTCCGCTCCACCGAGCGGCTCCCGCAGCCCCCCGAGCGCGCCCGCGCTCCCCCGGCCGGCTGCTCCTCCTGGCTGCCGGCGGTCGGGCCGGGAGCACGGCGCATCTGCTGAGACGGCGGTGCCTGCTCCGCCCGCTCGGTCTCCACTTTCTGCCTCAGCACAGGCACTGCGCGCCGCGACCCCGCCCCACCACGACAGCCCCCGCTCCCCGGCCCCACCGCCCTCTGCGGCCCCCAGCCGGGATCGCGGAGCTCCGCCCACTGCGGCCCCGCCCCCTGGCGGCCTGGCGCCGAGCACCCTGGGAGCTGTAGTCCCTTCTCCCAGAGCCGAGGCCTGGAGACCAGATCAGCAGCACTACGACTCCCGGGAGCGCACCGGAGCGAGGNTGGGAGTGACCGACCGTCAGGTGTTGGCTGTACCGAGGTGCTGCCGAGGCGCGCAGGAAGTTGGCACGATGCCTCCGCCCGTGTAGTCATGGAGCGGTTGTCCTCCCGCACCGGGGAAGGTGGCTCCTGGCTAGAGCTGGGGCTAGCAAAGGGGGGCCCCTTTTTAGCAGGTTTTATGTATGGTAAGATGTGATATCCATTGGACCTGGGTGAGCAGATCAAATCCCAAGTTACATTACGCAGAGTTTTTAGCAGTTTCTGGGTTGTTGTCTCAAAACATCTTTTGCTGGTGAACAGTATTCAGTTATTAATTGTGGCCTGTTTTGTAATCCCACACAGGAGCTCGGGAGCCCCCAGACTATGCATTTGAATATAAGACTCTTTTTCAGTAGAAAAGTGGATTGGTAACAATCATTTTGTGATCAAGTGCAAAGAGCACTTTTGCAGTCTGTTTTGTTTTAAGTTAGGAACTGCAGCCCTGTTAGCTAATGTTTTTCATGCTGGATATCTACTCTGGCAGTAATAAAATTTCAGGCTAAGGGAAGATCTGCAGCCTCTTGCCTGCTACGTGTATGTGTCAGAAATGTTTATGTGGTGCTTTCCATTTATTCACATGTTTATTGATTTATCGAAGGCAGGTTAAGTGTATATTGGTTTTGGGGAACATTTAATTGAAGGAAATTTTGCTTGTAAAATTCCACTTTTTTGCCAGATTGTTGAATTCACCAAAGTTCTTAAATAGTTGTGGAGACAAAATGGTAGTACACCATTAAACCAGAATCTAAAGAAAGGAGAGTTCAGATATTAAAAAAAAAAAAAAA
>VYXF01011369.1:31495-72408 GCA_013397295.1 Polioptila caerulea | reverse complement strand
AAAAAAAAAAAAAAAGATAAAAAAAAGGAAAGAAAATTTTATGTGACAATCAGAGAACAGCTTCTTGGGTTTTTTCCAGATTGTAAGAACAAATGGAATTATTGTTGTACGTAATTGAGTAAAAGTCAGCAGAAATGCAGCCCCAGAATAAAGAGAGACAGCAGAAAGCCATAAAATCTCCAATAAATTCAACTTTTTCAAGAGTGCTGGCATGGTCGAACAGTGTCTATTTTTAAGCGTTATCACATTCAAAATTATAATAATACGCACCTGGATTTTTCCAAAATGTAAAAATATAGTCTGCACACAGAGTTTTATTTTCAGTTTCCTGTTTTTTTGGTTTTTTTTACCTTCTACTTACATTATTCCCAGCACACCCATATATTATCCCTATTACTGATTCCAGTAAAACAATTTTCTGTTGTGGATCCATCTTCTGCAGAATCCTTTGTTTTCCAACATTTGGCTTATACAGTTGAACCTTGTTCAAACAGGGTTTAGACTGGCTGAACTAGTTGCTAGATTTATTTTTTTTAGCTATGTGATTTCCTGTTATGTGAAGCAAATGTAGTTGCTTCTTTGCGTTAAACAATTTGAAACGCTCTGTTACAGAGCTACCATCTCTCAATTGTAGAGCAAGAGAAAGAGTGATCAATTGTATGTCTTTTGATCACATAAAAAAAAAATCAGAGGAGAGTTTAAGCATTATATTTTTTTACATTTCCATCAAGCAATAATTTAAAATAAAACTAAAATATTACAATAGTTTAGCAGGATGAATAAAAAAGGGCCTGAGCACTGTCACCATCCTTCTATGTTTGTGAGTTCTTTGTGTGTTTCAATCTCAAGCTCATGTCATTTTTCCTAAGACAGGAAGGGACAACAATTACCAGAAAAATAGTCCTTCCAGAAAAGCGTTACCTAGTGTAAAAGTTTGCTGCCATCATCTGCTGCATGAAACTGAATCTGCATCACAGTTTGTGAAATATCAGTGTTAGTTCATAGTAGAAGCCCTGGAGTGCAAGCCTGCCAAGCCACTGGGTCGACAGGGAAACTTATGTACTCCTTTTAGTTAACTGATCTAGCTGCATCTGGTGTCTTTAGTCCCCCTTTTTGGAAATGTACTTTGGAAGCTTGTTCCCTTGCTGGTTAGATACTTACTAACCTCCAGCTCAGAGGCACTCAGGGCTGGTTTATACCATTGATAACATCCAGTGTCTGCTCCAGTACACATCAGTCTAAATAGTTCTCATTGCATCATGACCAGATTACATTGTTTATCCAGAGAAACAAGCTCATGTTTTGTTTACTGGTTTTTTGTTGTTTTGTTTTGTTTTGTTTTTGTTTTTGTTTTTTTTTTTTCTCTGCCATGAGATAAGCTCTTCTAATCTTCCTGTTAGCCTTTCTGGGTGTTTTCCCATTTGATCTTGGCTTTCATAAACACACTTGATCAGAATTGTCACTAATGCTGTCTCACCAGTGCCCTAGACAGTGGCATTAGTATTTCACTTAGTCTCTAAGCCTGATGCAGGTTCTCTGGCAAACAAAAAGGTACACAGTCTTTCCTAGTCTCATGACCCTGAGTGCTGTACTAAATAGAGTAAATTGCAAAAGGCTTCAGTAATCTCATTTTCATTCTTTCATATTCCCTGGTAAATCTAAATTTATTTCTTCTGGAGTACCTGGGGTGATACTGCTTTTATTTTTTCTTTCCATAGCTGCACTATTTTGGTGGCCTCCTAACATCCTATGTTATACTAACCCACAGGACTGTATCTCTGGTTTTGTCACTGTTTGAAGAAAGGGTTTTTTACACGGTACCTAGACTGGGAATTAGAAATATGCTTCCTAAGCAACCCTTTTCACAGAAAAAGTAAATTTAGGTTAAAGAAAGAAATGAGGGATAATTTGTTAGGTCACCACAAGAATCAAGGTGTGAGCCTTGCCAGAACTATTCTTTACTCACCTTACGTTCTCCTGTCCTGGGCAGCTCCTGGCAGTGTGGCAGTATTCATGCTAGTTTTGCTGATATGAAGCATGTAGAGCTTTTCTGAAGTGTTTTAGACCTAACATCCCAGCATCTTCCTGGAATTCCCCAACTTCACCTTTCAATGGTCTCCTTAAAAAAACCCTTTGCGTTTCTAACTACATGATTCTCATTGGGCTGTGATACATTTACACATATACATGATTCTGACCTCATAATACCTTGAAGCAGATAAGCTTTTCCTGATGCTGCCAAGTACATTAGTTTACAAGCTGTGCTCTGCAGATGGCTGGCTATCTGTAAATTCCAAATAAGTGGCCGGTTCATTGTCTACTGAACCCTGTTAATTCTTATTAATTGGTTAAAAAATAAATGATAAAGATTTGTGAGAATTGGCTGTGGTCTGCATCTGCAGATATCAATGTATTTTTTGAGATGACACTAAAAAGACAAGAGAATAAGCGGCTTGCCCAAGATGTATAAGAAGAAAACAAAAGTCGTAGGACACCTCTGAAAGAGTTAAGATTAGAATCCAATCCCCAGATTAGTTTGATATTTCACCTCAAAAGTAATTAATTTCTTCACGGCTGGTTTATTTGTCACAGTGTTCTTGTATGTAAGGATTTAGTAACATTTTGACTAATGATGTAAGTTGATCTACACATGAAACACAACTATGTGCAGTGGGTGTCGCTTGCACAACCTACAGTTTGGTAAGTTACAGTCATTGAATTTTTTCCATTGTATTCCATTGTTTCAATATCCATTGATTATGTTTGACTAATTATATTTTACTAAAGACAGAAAGATCACCTCACAAAAGGCTGCATATGCAGGAAACTCTGTTTTTACTAAAATAGTGACTAAAGTCAGCTGCTGTATAGAAAGAAATAGAAGCATATATATTTCTACCCAGTATATAGGAAAGAACCATTTCTCTTTCCACTGCAACTTTGTGTGTATGAATACTGGTCAGTCAGAGTTGTTTCACTCTAGTCTGACCAAAGTTACCTATTAAAAAGGACCTCAGTTACCCCACTTTCTGGGGCAGGCTGTAACAACACTAGACAGAGTGCTGCACTTTGGAAAAACTTTAAGTTCGCTAGTCAGTCTCTATCCTCACTGTACACAGAAGCAAGACATTTCCTCTGGACCTACTGTCAATTTATTCCTTTAAGACATGACTGTTTAATTATTTAAAAGAAAACAACACATTTGATAAAGGCATGAAGGAATGAATCTCAGTGTTTTCGATTTCAAGGTATTTTTCAGGGGCAAATCATCGTACACTAAGCATGCAGAGTGGGATGCATATGTAAGTGCAAACTAAAGTTGTGTGCAGGCCAGGGAGTCCATGGCATCCTGTGCTGCTGAAGTAAGAAAGCTGTTCAAATTGATTCTACCAAAGAATGAGGCCTGCCAAGGCATAAAGAGTCACATAGCCAAATGTTTTTTTATGATCACGAAGGTGGCAGGTAAACAGTTTTTCTGACATTTGTTCTCAACCCTGCTCTCTTTTCACCTCTTCTTTTGGGATCAAGGAAACAGCTAAACATGAGACTTGGAAACCACATGGGTCTGAACAGAAAACTCTGCTTAATAATTAAACTTGCCCATGCTCTTAAATAATCCATGTTTAAGGAATTTAGAGATATGCTGTAAGCAGGGAAGCATACGAAGCTGTCCTTTAATTGTCCTTGCACTATAATCAAACTGACAACATAACTCCTCCTGGCTTCGATAAGGAGCAAGCATGTGACATCTCCTGTCTATAGGTTTTCTGTTCATTGTCTTGAGCTTAGACTTCTCATTTGACTCTCAAGTCTTTCCTAAATCCTCTTGGAAATGGCTTGAGACTGCTTTTGGTGCTAATGAAAATAAACCTTTGCATTTTCTATTCAATTTTACTAAATAAGGGCAAAATTGTAATGAAGAGAAAACTCAGCCTGTTTTGTTGAAAGTGATGCTCATTTAATATATCCATTTAATCTTTGAGAAAAGAACTTTGTCAAAATAAAGGAATGCGTTTTACTTTATTGGAAACAAAGTATCATAACATTAGTGAGGTTTATTTGGTTCTCATCCATGTATGTAGTGTTTAATTACAGGTGGGAACACAGCATTCCTAGTAGTTGCTTCCACCATAATTTCCAAAGGACATAGCATCATCATGATCTTCTTCATATTTTAAAAGTGCCTCCAATAGTAGGGACAAGTACTGTCAGGAGTGAACTGGCATATTAATACCTTGGGAAATGGATTGCAGTGCTTTCCATACTTAATTTTTAAGTCAACAGCTTGCATTTAAGAAAGAGAAGCATTACAGGCTTGTTCAAAGAGTTCAAGAGGACCAAGCATCTATATTTCCCTTATAGTCAGCAGAAATACAGATATTCCTTTAGAATACCATTTAGATTGTGAGCATAATGTGGAGTGTCCTTGAAAGAATTTGTTTGTTTGCTTACTACAGAAGGAGTGAGTTTGGGAAGTAATGGCAAAATCTTAGCAGCATGGAGTTTGATGTTTCCTTACACTGGTGCAGGCTCATTTGGGTTTTGGACAGGAGAAAGGATCACATCAGTAGTCTTGGGAGACTGACGTGCTGGGCTAAAGTCTCTCCAAACAGTTTCAATTTTTACCTCACTAATTCTCTTGGAGAAATTAGTCCTTTCCTATGCTTTTCTTATGCCTTTTGCATCCTGTAATAAGCAGACATACTCCTGCCCCTGAAATAAAAATAGCTTCAATTCTATGTTCAACATGCCTGTAATTCTGCCTTGATACTGCAAGAAATGACTCCATAAGTTTATGGCACAGTGAAAGTGTTGAGTTTTTAATTTTTTTTTCAGAAATTTAAAGGAAACTGCTGCATGAGTAATGCATATAACCACACTAATTTAGAGGAGCACTGAAATTTCTGTGGGTAAAGTCTGTATTTAAAACTATCCACAGGAAACACATTATTACTCAGGAAGGCTACACAATGTACATGGTTTAGCAGGGCTATTATTAGAATCCAGGTCTCTGCTCACTGAACCATTCTGTTTCTGAAGTATTAAACATTAAAGTACATGGGGATGAGTTGGAAGCTTCATAGGACTCAGGGCAGCAAATGGATGAAAGCTTAAACCTCTTTTTGTAAATCTTATGCTAGTTGAAGAAGCTGGTGTGAAACGCTTCCTAGCAGACAGAATCAGGAAAGAGTATCTTATTCCTCCTTGCTGCAAGGGGTTACTACTGCTTTCACCTGCAGCACAACAAAGGGGAGCCAGGAGGGCAGTGGAACAGGCTGCTGTAGCAACACACATCTGGCACCCACAGCCACAGCAGTGTTTGGTCCAATAGACCTCATTGACTTCTTGTTGCAAACACCATGCAACATCAGCATGCCCTGTGTTATACTGCTTTGTAGCAACTTGTGAGAAGTCATTTAATTAATATTTGATTTCCTTTTTCTCATTTTCTAAGCAAAATATCCCCAAGTAGTTATGGACAGTAATGAAAGTTTCTTATGTGTATGCTTGACAACATTCTGGTTTTTATTCTAAACCTTCTCTGTTGCATACCTGTGGAAGAAGTGAATAAATATTAAGGCAAATACAAACACTCAGGTTGCAAGCACGTAGGTACCTAATACCACATTTAATGAAGAAGGTAATTCTGAAATTCTGAAAATCTGTATAATTTATGAAATATAAATCTGACACTGAATTTTCTATTAAAAATTTAGACTTCCAATGTCTTCTTCAGAACTCTTTGTCCCCACTCCTATATGCCTCTTCAATAGCCCAAAAAAGTTGACATAATGTTTTTGATGCCATGAGATAGCAGAATTATCTAAAACAATAATACGGTAACTAAGATTTTGCTAAGAATGTGTGTTAGTGCACAGCTGTTTCCCTGGTTCCAGTTGTGCTTTCTGATTGCCCAAATGCATTCTGAGATGCCTAAATTAGAAAGCTTCAACATGAACTGCTTTTCTGTAAGCCTTTTTGTTAGCTTATGGTGTCTGTCTTTTTGTCTCAAATCAGCATGCAAAAGTTTTGTTCTTAGAATAATCATATTCAAAAAACTTCCACAGGTTCTCAAAATATGTGATAATTTTTCTTAAAAACTCAACTGAAACACTCTAAGTTCTTTGTTTTACGCATTTGTTTTTGAGCAAACTTTAGAACTTTGGTCAGGTTTTGATGCTAATCTCTGCAATTTTCATGAAAGCCTAAGGTGTACTTTTTATAAATGGAATCCATGATCTTTGAGGTCCCTTGAGCAAAATAGGTTTCTCTTTAATGGTATTCAGTAATCTGTGCTCATTCAGGTGTTTTATATGGATTAAAAACTGTATTTTAAGGACTCGGATTTCAAAATGTTGATGTCATCCAGCAGGCCCTTGACAGAGTTGGGAGGTTGGCCACTGCAAACCTCAACAAGGCCAAGTACAAGGTCCTGCACTGGGGCAATCCCAGACACCCCCACAGGCTGGGCAGAGAAGGGATTGAGAGCAGCTCTGTGGGGAAGGACTTGGGGCTGATGACAAACTCACCACGAGCCTGCAGTGAGTGCTCCCAGCCCAGAATGCCACAGAAATCCTGGGCTGCATCCAAAGGAGCCTGGCCAACAGAATGAGAGAGGGGTTCTACCCCTCTGCTCTGCTCTGCTGTGCTGAGACCCCTCCTGGAGCACTGCAGGCAGCTCTGGGGTCCCCAGCAATGACAAGGAGTTGCTAGAGCAAGTCCAGAGGAGGGCCAGGAGGTTGATAGGAGCACTGAAACACCTGCCCTGCAAAGACTGCTGAGCAAGTGGGGGCTGTTCAGCCTGGAGAAGAGAAGGTTGTGTGGGGACCTCACAGACACCTTCCAGTACCTGAAGGGCTCCCCATGGAACCTGGAGAGGGATTCTATGGCAGGAGCTGGAGTGACAGGGCAAGGAGGAATGGGTTCATACTGAAAGAGGGGAAATTTAGATTAGTTATTTAGAAAAAATTATATACTATGAGAGTGGTGAGACACTGGCACAGGTTGTCCAGAGAGGCTGGGGACGCCCCAGCCCAGGTGGTGTTCAAAGCCAAGTTAGAAAAGGCCTTGAGCAACCTGGTCTAGTGGGAGGTGTCCCTGGCAGCAGGATTGGGACTAGATGATCTTTAACTTCCCTTCCAAACCTTAATATTCTATTACTCTAACTGCCAGTTGTGATGATGTTTCATTAATATTGCTAATTCAAACAAACTAAAGAATATACTAGTACTGGAAAAAAAATCAAGACTTTATTTCAGAGGTGTATATACTCACTATCTAATGGTATGAGAGCTAAAAGCTGGTATGGGAAAAATCCTTTGGAAGTTTATAGGCATGTCAAAAGATAACAACATATTTACAGTAAAATAAATGGTTCAAGAATTTTATTAGATGTAAAACTTTCTAAGTTTCTGTTTGGAAATATACCTACTGTGTCAAAATCACGCATGGCTCTCTTATTTCTCTCTTATACAAATGAAGTGTCATTGCATTTTCACCATCTATTCATTACATTTTCTGAAAGCAAGTATTTTTAGTGATATACTCAAGAACTGTCTTAGATTTTTAGAATTATTATTTTTTGTTTTGGTACCAGTCCCCAGTCATTTTTACATCTGCTATTGCTACCAGAACTACTACTAGATACAAGAATCATGAAAAATAATTAGATCTCTGTGAATTTCTTGAAGTTCACATTGAAGTATACACATGACTAATCTTTCAAGAAGATATTCTTGAGCTTCATTGATACCTGGTGTAAAAAATTCCTATAAAATCTAAATGTTTCCATTTTTTATGATAAAAGAGACACTAAGATATTTCTTTTTTATTTTGAATTACAGATGGCATCTGTTCAAGATTCCAGATATGGCCAGAAAGATACGTCTGACCAGAACTTTGATTACATGTTCAAACTGCTCATTATCGGCAACAGCAGTGTTGGAAAAACCTCCTTTTTGTTCCGATATGCTGATGATTCCTTTACATCTGCATTTGTAAGCACGGTTGGGATCGATTTCAAAGTGAAAACGGTTTTCAAAAATGAAAAACGAATTAAGCTACAAATTTGGGTAAGCTAAAAAATAATTCTGTGAATTAAGCAAACTGTAGTACTTCCGATGGCATTTAAACAACTGCAGGTTTGCATTGTGTGTCATAACCCTTATATATTCAGAGAGAGAAAGCATAGGAATGAAATAGTTAATTATTTCTTGCATAGTTTTTCTGTCTTGAATGCTAGAGTGCCAACAGTATTTTTAAGGTATTGAAGTACAGTTCTTTATCATTAATTAAATTCCTTTTGGAAATAATACAGTTTGACACATATTAATATCTTTACAGTGAGTTATAAATGTCTGTGCAATATGAAGACTATTGAAAGTCATACACATTATATCAAAGTACCCTGAAATACCAGTTTTAGGATCTGGTGTCTTCCTTTAAAAAATCATTAATTCATGTAGGAGCTATGATAGTGGATGCATAACAGAAGGCATAATTTTTTGCTCTGTCATCCTGATCACCTGAAACATCTTCCATCTTCTATTGAGGAAGGAAACTTGTGCAAAGAGACAGTGTTACCAAGGCATACAACCCCCCTCATTCCTTCCCTATATCTTAGAGACAGTAGAAACATGCCCAGTGGAGAAAACTGAGATGCCGGGAATAGGTTTCCTTTTCTACTAGCTCTCATCAAAAATAAATGATAGCCAAAACTTATTCTGCAGAATCATAAAATATCCTGAGTTGAGAGGGATCACAGGACCAACACAACAATCACTCCATGTGCCTGACAGTCCTGTCAAAAACTTCTGGAATTCTGGCAGACCCAGTGCCATGACCACCTTCCTGAGAAGCCTGTTCCAACACCTAACCACTCTCTGGGTGAAAAACCTTTTCCTAGTATTCCTAATATTCAGCCCAAAGCTCTCATGACACAGCTTCATGCCATTTCCTTGGATCCTGTCACCAGTCATAGAAGAAGAGATCATGCCTGCCCTTCCTCTTCCCCTCTCAAGGAGATTGTAACTGCAGTGAGGTCCCCCCTCAATCTCCTCTTCTCCAGGCTGATCAGACCAAGTGACCTCAGCTGCTCCTCCTATGGCTTCCTTCTCACCACCCTTGTGTCCCTTTGGATACTTTCTAATACCTTTGCGTCATTTTTGTATTATGGTGCCCAAAACCACACACAGCACTTGAGGTGAAGCTGCCCAGTGCATGGTAGCCTTGGAGTGGCTGCCTAGAACAGAGGCTAGACAAGATAAGGAGAGTAAAAGCAAATATTTATTAAAGACCTTCAATAGGTACACCTGGGGCAGTCAAAAGCCTTCGAGAGGGGCTAGTCCCAAGATGGACAATGATGAGGAGTTCTTCAGACAGATATAGGTTTGGTCCATTTACACATTTGTGATAATCCTCCAATTGCAGCTTCAGGTAATGAAGTCATATACCCCCAGTTTGCTCACCCCTCAACTCACTTTTGTTTGTTCTTCTGGGACCTGAGACAGCAAGGTGTCCTTGAGTTTCAGGCCTGGGGGACTTGTTTTGTCTGACCAAAATATGAAGACAGTAGCTAACACTATACAGAGTTTTAGAGTTATACACTAAAGCAGTACAGAATTTGAAACTTATAGAAGCTAAAATCCTACAGCATCATTCCCCCCAAAGCCATAATTCCTCTAGACTGGAGGAATGCAGAGCAGAGCAGGACAATCCCTTCCCTTGCCCGGCTGTGCCTGGTGCACCCCAGGACATGGTTGGATTTAGGACAGATTCACTGGTACTTACATCCCCTCATTTTTGAGTGATAGGGTGATACTAAAAGGAGAGGGAGGAATAGCAAGACCTTTAGTAATATGCCAGTAAGACCTAAAGCTTCAGGTCTTGAGGATGCTTGAGGACTTTGAGCAGTGTTTTTTTTGTGAGACATTTGTAAGAGCCCTAAACTCCAGATTTTCTTTTTTTTTCTTTTTTTTTTCTCTTTTTTTTTTTAACAAATAAAAAGAATTTAAAATTTGTTTCATGATGAGCAGCCATTAAGTCTCAGAAAATCTTGGTTCAAATCTGACCAGTTCATCTAACATGATTTAAACAGCAGATAAAATGAATATTTTCTTAATATTGTACAATGGAGAATTTCCCAGGGTTCTCTAGACTCTGTCTCATTAGGCTTCTGTCCTTGGTATCTCAAATAATTTGTTGTTCTGTCCCTCTAGGAACTAGAACATAGAGTTTGCCTCTCTGTTGTACCTCTCAACCTTTTTAAGCTTAGGTTACCACTATTGTCATTAGTATAACAGTGGTACATACTTGATTACTAAATATCACATGAATATAATATTTTATTTTTTTATATATAACTTCAATAACATGCTGGTTTCGTTTTAGTACTTTAAAGATATTGGGGATCACATTGACGTAGCCTTATTTTTTTTTATAATGGAGCAATAAAATTGTGTTCATATTGCAGTTTTTACACAGTTCATCTTTTAATCACCAAGTAACCATTACACTAGATTTTATTGTTCATATCTTTCCCGGAAAAAGCAGCAATGTTAATTTACAAGGTTTTCATGTGATTAGTTTGACACTAGTGTATTTTTTGTCTCTCCATGTCACAAATAATGTGCTTATCTCAAAGCTGTCCAGTGATTGAACATGTGTTCACGTCTATCCCTGGCATAGATGGGATGTAGCAGCTGTATTCCCAGTTCTAGCAAAATGTATTTTGTTATTCTTTGCATGGCATTAACATCAGAGTCCAAAACAGGCTCTGACAGTTCTTGCCTTAAAAAACTTACAACCAAAATGGATGAAACAACCCCTAGAGCTCTGTGTTCCTTAGGGAAGAGGAAGCAGAAGCTCAGAGCATAGAAGAGACTTTCCTGCTTCATGAAGTCATGTACCAAGGTTTAGGGTCAGGCAAGACTTCAGGTCACACTTTCATAGGAAGGGGTTTTATCCCAGCCACCACTGCAACTTTATTCATGTTGGTGGTTGTTTTTTGTTTGTTTGCTTTTTTCACTTAATTTCTAATGCCAGTTCCTAAAGGGTCTTGTCATTGCCAAATTAACTCCAATTGCAATGGCTCACTTATAGCTGTCTGCACTTTTTAGGTGGAGTGTTCTGTGTTAGAGCATTGTGTTGCGGTTAAGCTTGCTAGTAAATCCTTTGATTGTTGCACCTCTGAGACCTTCAATAAAATCAGAAAGGGATCTCAGAAAACTACCCTAGTGCACAAAATCTGAAATAGAGCACTGTTACCTTGTCTCCTAAGTTATATCCAGAGCAGAGTTGTTATTAGTAGGTTTTGTCTATATATGTAATTTGTGTCTACATTATATTATACTTTTTTTTTTAATTGCTTATGGAAATAACTTTCTAAAATCATTAGTACTCTTGAAATATCAATTTCCTTTTCATTTATTCATCTATGAAAGACAATTTATATTAGAATATAAAATCAAATGAATCATAGTGAGTGTGCTTTGATGTTCAATCTGAGTAGAAACATGAGGTTATAATACTTGCATGAAGTTATAACGCTTTCCTCAAAATTAGCAACAAAGTATTCGGTAGCATCATGTGATAGCTGATGTTCAGCATATATGAAATAAAATATTATTGAAAATCTCAGTTTTGTAAACTCAGAAGACTGGAAACACAACTTCAAAATGTTGAATTACAAAAATCAGAACTGAATTACTTTGCCATATGCTTAAGTGAAGAAATAAATGGAATGATGCTGCTCTGCTATTCTTGTTTGACCATAAAATGCAGAAATAAGTAAATAGTAATCCTGTTAAGTCACTGAAATTCCCTATCTAGACACACAATCAATCCAATCAAATTTTTCCTGTTACAATTTTGTACATACTCTTCTAGGTTAAAGTTCCTGTTTAATACTGCTTTGAACAACATACTTTGTACTCAACTTGAAGTTAGAGCTTGCAGATTCCATTAGAATAAAATTCTCAGATGCTTACCCATGAAGGTTACAAGTTTGTTTAAAGTCAGCATGGGCACTCAAGGAAGCAGAGTCATTATTTAATAATAAAATTCAGAATGTACTATCACAGATGAACTTGGAAGGGTTATCAGATTGAAGTAAGTGCTGTTTACATACTGGGATGCCCTGCAAGTCTTTTCTTTATCTGAGGTTTTTTCTTGCCTGGAGACGATAGTGTCTTCTTCTTGAATGGTCTTTTCTCATTTTTCAAGTCAGGGAGGGTAGAGCTCCATCTAGTCCTTGCTTTTACATCGTTCTCAAATGATCAGAAAGAGCCTGCTGGAAGCATTGTACATTCGCTTCTTTTCCTTTTGAGCCAAACATCTTCTTTCCACAGTATTTACAACTAGAATTGAAAGAAGTTCAGAGTTCAAGTGCTATATTGATTAGTGGTAGCAAATTACCTTGTCATAGGACCACCATCTGGCCCTGAAATTTTGTTTCACAGCACATTTTAAGAGTGGCAATCTGCTATGGACATTAGGAAGAAAGAATATTAATATGTCTCTTACCTTTTAGAAGACAAGAATCCAAAAAAAAATTGTGCTTGTGATGCCTTAAATTTTAGCTTTTATATTTTTAGATCCTGTGCTGTTTTAGTGGCTAATTTTAGGTTTCATATTAAATGCTACTAAGCTCTCTTCACAGAGTAGATTGACAATGCCCTCTCCAATTTGATACCAAGGACGGCTTTCAGGCCCAAGAACAGAGACAATGGTGAAGTGAGAAGAAAAGAACCAGGAGGATGGAGCTTCATAACCTGAAGCTATGGTTGGACAATTAACTCCAGTATGTTAATGGACCAGAACTTATAAAAGTGTGAGACCTCATGATCAGGTGTCCATTTTGTGACCATTTTGGGGTTCATCTTGGGTGTAGTCCAGCTGGGCTCCTGTGTGCCCCATTGAGGCCCTTTAATAAATCCCTGCTTTATCCTTTTGCTCTGTCTAGTCTCTGTTCCACGTTAGCCTCCAGAAGGCATCACTTGACCTAAAAAGGTATTGATTTCTCCATTGAAATGATACAAAGATTTTATGAAGAAAAGTTTTCTGTATGCAGCACATACAGACATGGGATAAAAGTCCATTAAAGGGCTTTAGGATGTTTTACAGTGTAAAACAATAAAAAGTAATATATTTTTCCTCCATTTGGTTTGAAATAGTAATATTAAAGGAAAGAATTGAAACTAGAAGGCTATAAGATTTTCTCACCTTCAAACTTACACTGAATTAAAAAAAATATTTCTAAATATTATTTCAGACAAAAATACATTATAACTAAAATTATCAAAAGTTCAAAGTTGTGTAAATCACAAAATAAAAATAAGAACCTTTTAAATCTATCTGTAGCTGTGGTGCTATAAAGCCTTGCATTACTTTTGTGAGCTGTCAATGATAAAATACAAATAACAGCCTGCAAGAGTTTATAGACAAATTATAGGCTTATTTGGACAGTAGAATTTGTTAGCTAACATGTCAAAATAAAACATATAATAGGGAGGAAAAAATAAGGAAAAATAAAGTGAAGATACTTGCTCTTAGAAGAAAGCATAAAATTTGCAAAGACAGGTCAACTTATTTAACTGACAGTTTATCCATACCTCATCTTTGTCTCATTTTTAAAATTCACTTGATCAGAAATCTCAGTGATTTCAAACTGATTTCAGTACAGCTTCTGAGGAATAAAGTATCAAGTTTTCCCCCTGTGATCTGTTTATTGCACAAAAGAGTTGTAGCTGCATTCATACAGCCATATCTGTAGCACTTTGGTGCAAATATCAAATAAGAACACTGCACTGCCTTTTGCTGCTTAGATGGCTTTTGCCTGAGACTAGTCATAGACTTCAAGGACTAGGTGGAATAATCACATAGAAAGATATCCTCCTAGAGTAGACAGGATAAGAGCTGCTTGTGTCAGCATATCCTTCTCGCAAGCATCTGTGACAGTTTCATTTGACACCCAAAATGTTGCTTCCTTCACATCAACAGCTTCTATAAATCATCATAGGTCTTCGGGGCTAAGCAAGGACTAGGTTTTATAAGCTGACTGAGAAAATGCCATGTCATCATTCAATAACTAAAACTATTGTTACTGTTAAAAAAAATCTGTAAATATTAGGCACCTGATTTTTTCTTTATAAGTTTCCTAATAGTCCTTTAGCAGTAAATAGAATTCAGATATAAAAAAAAAAAAAAAAAGTGTGTGTGTGTGTGTGTGGTAGAAGAGTCTGTAGGAGTACCAATATGCATGAGAATTGCTTGATATTGAAGTCTTTGAGAGGTATCCTGCACTAACTTAAAAGTGTGGAGGCAGTGCAATATTACAGAAATACCCTGAAACACTGACTGGGCCTATAAAAATGAGTTCAAGATTCACCAAATACAGTGGGAAGATAGAAAGATAGTGAAAGCTGAAGCTATAAAAGTGGAGGTAGGAGTAGCATGTAGAGAAAGAGGATAGAAAATATAACAAGTATTTTATCACAGGGTTTTCAGGTCCTGACTTTGTCACATCTGTCTCATCTGGGTGTTTGTAATTCCTGTGATAGCTGCTGCAAATTATATTTCATTATTTCTTTGTCAGCTGCTGGTGACAATGTGTAGCTGCTACTTTGAATGCACAGTCTTTTTAGATGAGGATAGTAAATCTAAATAATATTGAAAATGCAACTTCCTCATCTCAGCATGAAAATCAAATGTGTATACTGTAATACATCAGACAATGTGATTTGAAGAGCGTAAGGTGTAATCACAGAATGTGCTGAGTTGAAAGGACCCATCGGGACTGTCAAGTCCAACTCGTGGCCCCGCACAGGACACCCCTAGAGTTGCACCATGTGCCTGAGAGCATTGTCCGAGTGGTGGCATGACCACTTCCATGGGGGCACCATCCCACTGCTGAAATTTGAGATTTCTCTGGATTCAGATGTATTAGTAAATGAAACATTCTAAGACTGTTCTTTGGCACTGGTATTCAGCTGGTATGTTATAGTTTTTGTCCATATGTTTAAACTCTTTCAGTCTCCGAAGGAGAACAGACACATCCAGATCTTGTATTGGGAAAGGTCTCTGTCCTTTGCTAAGTTCTGGACTTTGCCCAGGAACTGTTAGTCCTTGCAAGCCTGGGTCAAAACCTTGTGACAAAATACCCTGGCAGTTTCACAGCACAGACAAATTTGATAGCCTTGAAATGCTTCTTGTCACAACTTAATTTGCTGTTACTGACGTGCCCTGAAAGGGCAGCAGTTCTGGGCAGACGTGGGTGGGGCTGATCTGTCCACTGTGATAAGCAATGCAATATGTTCACAAATGTTGGTCTGTTAGAAGGTGCTAAAGGAACCATTCCTGAGAAAAGATGGTTAATGAGGAATATAATTTTGACAAGTAGAATGCACTTTCTTTCTGGACTTTTCCTGTTAGCTGAATCAAGGGGAAATTGGGGGAAGCTTTTGTTTAATTTTATGATTCCCTTCAATAAAAAGGTAAATTCAGTTGTAGTTGGATATGGTTTGCCTGAACTATTTTTTTCTCTTCCTTTGCTTATTTCTATACAATATAAATCATTGAAGAGCCTGAAAGTTTTGGGGTAGGATCCCATTTTCATACTACAATATTATTTCCTATGGTGCTACTTACATATTCATTGAGAGTACTTACATGCAAGTCATATTTGGTATACTTTATTTCTCAGAAATACTTGTGAAATTTATTAATCATTATTTTGCTTAATTGTCTTTAACCCTTATTTTTCATAGCATCTGGAGTTGTCAACAATAGATATTGAAAATTTGTACAGTCAAAGGAAAGCCTATTATAGTTCAAAGAGAACTACTGTATTCAGACCTATCAGAGAACGACCAGTAGTTTTTAATATCTGTATAGCTTTAAAGGACACTTAGTTAATTTCAGAAGTTGTATATTTCCTGAATTTAGGGATTATTAGTGCTCTCTTTACCTTGCCCTGTTTATTCTGTATTCTGTTTCCAGTACTTGTTTTTCTGTTTATATTAAAGTTGCACTCATGAATCCAATTCAGCTACAGTTTCCTGTCATTTTAGGTAGGTAGCCAAGAAAGAAATTGTTGAATAGTTCATTTTCAGCCATTCAAGTTGTAATGAACAGTAGGATGGGAAGATACTGCTTACCTAAAAGGAGACAAGACAGTTTGTCTTTTCTCTGAACTTTAGTACATACTGGTAATTTAAATAGTCTATATAATGTATAAAAATATCAATAACTAGTATAGCTTAAATGTTAAAGGCATTGAAGCAAAGGAAAATATTAGCAGAGACTGGAAAGATAATACGTGTGCCACTTTTTGAAATTTGCCAATGCTCATACTATGAGGCAGGATGTGAGAGAAAGCACCAAGAATCTGACTGAAAATGGGACCAAGAGTTTATGAATTAGGGCACCATAAATGGTGTGAAAAATTAAATACTACATGTGATAGTTGGTTTTATTTCTTTGCACATTACAAAATCACACTACAAAAATGGTAAAAGATGTGATATTATAGTCTTTACTGGAAACCCCAGAACTGTACTCATTAAAATTTTTTTGAAAGAAGTGCTGCCTTGGGAAGTAATTGACGTGTAAAAATATAGATACATCCATTATAAACAATAGACATCTTGTAAAACCAACTCAATTTCTTTTATGGAACCAGGGTTCAATCTTCAGTACCAAAGACCTTGGCAATATAAAAGGCGTGTTCAGTTCCGGCTTGAGTGCAAAGAGCACATGCTGTACACTTTGTGGGACTGGCCATATTGGCTGGTGATTGTACTTTTAAAAATTCATATGCTATTTATTTAAAATGCAGCACTGGCTATTCAAACATTTATGAGATATTACAATTTTATCACTATTAAAAAATGCCTGTCTTGAGGGTTTTAAACTCAACTCAAAAAAAAAAAAAGGGTGGTGACTGTAAATTCAGCATTCTGTCTAGGCTGTGTCCTGATGCTGTGTGCTTGCTCTAAAATGCACATGAAAGTGGTTGTAAATTCCTGGCCTCAAATAGTTCAGAGAGGAAATGTGAGGTAAATGTCAATTCTGCAACTGCAACCAGCTTTAAGTTCCACTATTTTTCTAAATATTCCAACACTTTCTTGAAAACCTTCTGTAGAGTCTTGGGTCAAGGATTTCACACTCTTTAAAAAAGTCCAGTACTTTACAGAATTCTCCAATGCTTACTTCATATTGCTGGACTTCAAATATTCTTTGACAAAGACTCCTGTTATTAGCAAAACGATACATCAAAGGCATTTATTAATTGGAAAGGAAAGGTGCCATTCAGCATAACTAAGATTCCAAATAAGGCTTATCTCACTGTTTAAGTTGAAGCTTATGTGGGAATTCTTTAAGAAAAACTTAGCTAGTGTAAGATCCTTTCCAGAGCACTTTTATATAGTGTGTTTTAGGCAGTTTTCTTCATTGGACTCCAGGGAAATGCATCCTGTCATGTTTTAGGCCATCAAATCATCAAACTGCCATACTTCAAGTAATTGCAGCTCCTCCTAACCTGTGACCAGACTGCCTTCTGGTAGAACATTTTTTTCAGCTGCCGTTGCCTTCCACATAACATTCACAGCTTGTGACTGTCAAGAAGCATATACCAGTGGAAGAACTGTCATGAACTAGCACTTCACACATGCAAATATTGTATAAATGTTACACAGGTTCACTAAAAGCTGGCAATGAGAAAAGGAAAGGAGATAGTGGACTATTTCATACATGTATATCTGAATATCAAGATTTTTGGGTTTTTTAAATTTTTTGTTTGTTTTTTTTTCAAGAGAGGAGTCAAGGTGGGAAAGAAATAATGAAGGGAATGATTTTGCTGTGACAGGGATCTGGATCAAGAACAGTTACATTGGACAGAATTTGGGGGAAAAAAGCTATTTTAATTGTATGAGCTCAACAGAATTCAGAGAAATCTGACAGTGTACTTTAAACTGTCAATGTAATTTATACTTATTAAGTTATTTTAATAAGCAAAACTAAGCCTATTTCTAAAATGAAATTAATGTTGGTGGCATTCCTAAAACTGAAATCAACTGTGCTGCAAGGTCCCATGAACCTTTAGCAGCAAATTTATAACATATATACAGTTGCAGTGAATCTACAAAGACAAAAGAGCCTGTACAGGCTCTTTTTTGAATTTTAATAAGATTCGTGTTGCATATTAGAGCAAAATGTTGCGCTCTTGCTGTGCAGTTGTTGCTTTGAAATCACAGGACCAGAGCCTTGGACAGGAGCCATAATGTAAATACCATGAAAATGGGAGTGTAGAGATAGTATTTAAAGCTCACTTTTGCCCTCTCCTGCTGCTCAGTGCAAGCTGTTTCCCTGTGCAATGTTGAAGTCGTTCTGAAATTATGCTGAGTTGAAAGGGCCACAAGTGATTGAGGGAGGATATGGGGGTCACACAAAAGGAGCTCATTTTTATTTAATACTAGTTGATTTACATTTTGTTCAGGAAGTAGGCTTAGGTGCATTTTGTAAGGGCACAAAGCCATCGGGATCTTTGTGTCACATGACGATATTTGTAGTAGCTTAAATATATAATGGGTAATGCATGCAGATTTTAGATGTGAATTTATTATATCAAACAAAACAGCATCTCTAGAGAATTTAGCTCTGTATTTACGTTGCTATTCTTGGTCAGATAAGAAAAAGCAGTTAGTATATGGGTGGCACTTTTTTTTTTTTATTAGAGAAACTGTTTTTTCCGCTTTTCTTTCTTTTCGGTGTTGTTGAAGGCTAATCTCCTTCAATCTTTCCTGAATAAAGATCTTGTTCTTGTGTAATCATCTTGATATTTTTTGGTTTAACCCAGATTGTTTTATTACTTACTCTTCATAAACAAATTATTTCCCCAGTTTTTACCAGTTATGACTTTATTTATTCATTAATTGTAATTTGAGAAATACAGATAATTTTATCTCAATGAATTCAGTCAGTAACTCAGATGGAAGTTGTCAATGGTGTAATTTGCTGATTTTTTAACTCTAAAATTAATATGGTATCTGTCTATCTATCTATGATAGTAGCTATATATATATAAAATTCTTTTCTGGTCAAGTTATTATTTATGTGTATTTATAAAAAGAAAAAGGAATTTAGATCTGCCACAGGAAATACATTTTTCTCTTGTGATAGCAAGAAGGATACTCAGTGAGCATTGTTGCCCCATATAGGTTAGATACTATTGCCTTTGGTATATTTTTTTTTATTTGCAGATAAAGCCTGCTCTGCAAAAACAAATATGAAGTAAACTCTCTTAGGAGTTTCTGGTTTTCCTTTATAGATGGTTTGATTTGTGATGTTGACTACGAAGGCCTATATTTGTTCATCTTAATGAAGCATTCCAGAATGAGCTAAACTAAATAAAAAATACCTTGATATGTAATGTGTCAGAATTCTATGTTTCTATACTCACCTAAAATTAGGACATTTACTTTCTTCAATGTCCTGAAATCTTTTGGGACTGCTTATTTTTGGCCTCTTCTCCAAAAGTTATTCAAATTCTAGCCATCTAACAAGACTTCTTAACAGCCATTAGTGCAATTTACTTCAGTTGCAGTTTCTTTGGAGAATTCTATGATTAAAATTTCTAGATTTTAGTGAATATGATCGCACACGATATAGCATCATGTATGCTAACAGTGAACTAAACAGGTGAGAGCTGAAGTGTGAGAGCATCTCAGCTGGCTGAGTGTAAATATAAGATTCTCCAACTGAATGAACAAAAGGAATCAAGGTAATTTCCTGGAGAGCATTGGCTGCAATATTGGAAAGAAGAGTGGGTGAGGAACTAATGACAAGCTGTTTTGACGGGAGAGAACATCAGACTTAAAATGTATTGTGTAAAGGTTATAGGACTCAAATAGTTAATAAACTTAATACATCGTAGGTATACACTAATAATGTTTGTAATGATGGGAAGTTGGAATGTGTCAGTATAGAAGAGGATCAGTATATCATATATAAAAAAACCCCTACTAGATTTCAAGTGTCACATCATTGAATTGGAATTTAATTTAATGATATCAAATTGGATACTTCAGGAAAAAGAATAAAAAAGTACTTTTTAAAGTATAAGTTATTTATTTAATAACCACTGAATAAAGGCATGATCCGGGTATATGAGAAAACAAAGGGATTCCTACTAACCATCCAAGAAAAAACAGTTAATATGGCTTTTGCATGAGTCTGGTGAAGTATTTCCAGAGGAAATGGGACTATTACCTTATCCACTGCACTGGAGATACTTCATACGAAAAAAGAAGTTCAAACCGACAACGGGTAAAGAAAAAACTCTATTGTACTACATAGAGGAACTAAAGGAAATAGAAGGAGTCAAATAATGTAAGTTTTTTACTCCAGAAAACAAAGGCAAGACTTTAGTTTTTTTATAAAGCTTGTAGTTTGGTTTGGTTTGTGTTTTTTCCACAAACACACTTAATTTTGTCCAAAATGCACAATCATCCATTGAGAAGCAGTTTAGATGAGAAAAAAATTTGTAAGCAGGCTCATTGTTTACATGATGTCAATGTGCTAAAGAAGCCTGTAACAAGTGAACATAGTGAAGGATATGCACTGATCATCTGTACAACAGGCAGAGGCATTCATGGTTTGACTTAGAAAGCTTCTGTGGATTGGGGCTGACCAGTGGCACTTGGACTTTTCTGAATTGTCACAATTGCTACTTCCCCAGTCGTATGCTTTTATGATATTTTGAATATGGTGGTAGTCTTGTATAGAGTACCTAAAGGATTCAGGTATTTGTCTTGATTCTCTCGCTTTGTGAGACAACAACATTTTTTCTGCTCTTATTTAGACCAACTTCCTTTCAGAATGTCCATCTGTCAGATACTAATAATGCTTTAGTTTTGTAACACTCTGCTTCTATCTGTTTAATTTATTGAGTGAGGGGTTCAAAATAGTGTCAGTAGCTGGCTGCATTCCATAAGGCAGAGCTGGTGGCATGTAGTAGAATCACAATAGAGGCAAAAGTGATCAATAGGAAATCAGTTTGGTCTTTGGACACGATGTGTCTTGCAGAAAAAGCAGCTCACTAAACAGCTGTTAAGTGTGATCATGTCTTTTGCCAAAGTGCAGGTAGTATGGAACCTATCAATGCAGAAAGACATTAAGAAGATCGTATAATGGCAAGGGGGGTTATAGTGGCTTTGACTGGGAAATGGAAGTGCTGGGATAGCCAGTATTATGCTAATTAGAGGAGAAGAGAGAAAACAAAAAGATATGATGGAAGCATGTATGAGGAGCCCTGTGAAAATGAACACCAAACCTGAAGCAAGATTGTAATTAGCAGCCTGAAGGATGGAAAGACCTTAGAGAAAAGTCAGACAGTCCAGGACAAATGCCACTATTGATTATGAATGCCATAATGATTGTGCAGAAATAGGAACCTTAAAGCTAAGTGGAAGAAGAAATGATAAAAGTTAGCATTTGTACATGAAGAGACAATGATAAAAGGCATTTGTACATAGCACTCTTAATTGGATTTCAGCTCTTGAACTTACAGATATTCAGAGCTAAATTTTTAATTGTTGCTCTAATTGGAGGGCTAAGGCACTCTAAAGAAATATTCCATTTTAAACTAGCCATCATAACAGCTGACTGCCTGAGAAGACTGTGATCAGCTTGTGATTTTAAATGGATAGAGAGAAGAAAACTTGGAATTCTTAATAAATTTTGTCAATCCCATACACATAAATAAGAAATGGCAGTTCTTCATAAAAAGTTTAAATATATTAAGAGAAGTCTGGGCAAACTCGTGTTAAGAGATGCTCACTGGGAGTATTTTATGTTTTGTAGACACAAAAACTACTTCTAGCTCAGGAAACTGGAGAGCTGTAGCATATTAGAGGCATATTAAAAAGGTCTGTCATATATGTTCACCTTGTTGCAATAATATTTAATATTTATAAATATTTAATAAATATTTAATAAATACTACTAGAGAGGATACCAACTAGCTATAATGTTTTTGTGGCTAGCAAGGCTGGCCATACATACAGGTGTATTATCTACAAAACAAATCAGGTCTTTGCCTTCTCCCAGGAAAAGCTTCCCTGCTTCTTATGAGGCTGTATTTCCTATCTAGACAAGTGCAAGGTAATTCAGTCATGGCCATTTTAGTGCTCAGGCCTCTGTTACATACAAACAAGTCTTAATACTTTGGAAACAATGGGATCCTGGGAAATCTGGGAAATCCAGGGAAATAGGAAATCCAGGAAAATAGGAAATTTGTCTGCCTGTCCCTTACAACAAGGATTTTTAAGAGTTGTGTCATGGTGGTTCACAAGTGGTGACAGAAGAGGTAGAGGGTAAGTCAGGGCAGGACTGTGGTCTTGTTTCACCATGGTGAAGGATGCAGAACCAGGAACTAGATGGATTCTGGGAAATCTTCTGGTAATACTTGTGCTTTGATTCCCATTTTTAAATATTGCTAAGAGCTAGAATTGTTTATTTTGTAGTTTAGATAGATTACATATTAGCTTTCTTTTGCCAAATAATATTTTTTTTCTTCTTTTAAAGTGTCAAATATCACAGACTATTTCTATCTGAATTCCTTTAGAAATTCTTGGCTCCAATGCAGTGGTTCTTAGCCATTCTGGTTTGGGCCAGCAGTGTCCTGTAGGACAATTAGACAGGGTCTGTGGAAGGAATGCAGATATAAAATACGTTCTCACACATGTAAGTAAGGAATGAAAATGAGGGAAAAGTAGTAGTTTACATGATTACCCCAGCTAGTACACAAATACACTACTACACTAGACTAGTGTATTTGGCTAGAAATAAAAAATATTGTGGGGAATCTTGGAAAAATAAGATGAGTTACCTTGACTTGGAAAGCCCTATTTTCCCTGTGCAAATAGAGGAGCACTACCATCTTCCACCCAACTTGCAATGACCACTTGAGCTCTTAGTTTCTCTCTCCTTCTTCCTTCTTTGTATAAACTATGGGCTTCATTCTGACCACTACACAGCCCCTGGGACCTAGTCCTGCGATATTTTTCATTTTGAATTGCCAGTTGGGAAGTGAAAAAACATTGCATGACTTTCCTTCTCTGGGTATGAAATAATGAATGAATATATACACCTTCTTTAAGAGTGGGAGATATTCAGGCAAGACTGAATTAAGTGTGAATCAGGAGACTGTCGTATTTTGAATATATTCTGGCAAGATGCTGGAGTCTGACTCTGTTGACAATGATGAACATATATTTATCTTAAACAATTTTGTGTCAGTTCAATCACTGTGCAAAGCAGTGTTGCCAGAACACAGTATGCAACCACACCAAGGGTCTCAAACATGAAGCACTGACACAGCAGTACAGCATGATTGTCCTTGCATTTTTAAGTTTGTGGAGTTTTTAATTTGACCTTTGGTTTTTTACCTGATTTACTTACATGTAATACAGTGAAACCATGCAGAGTACCTAGTGGTTTGCCCTAATTGACAGACCAATGCAGAAAAAATTCTGAATGCAAAAGTAAATTTGTTTTTTTTTATCCCTTGTGTACATAAGGTCTTAGAAAATGGGGTTCTGTATGCCAGGGGAACTCACTTCCTTACAGATTTTTTTTTCTGATCATGAAAAAGAAAGACTGAGTTAATGATTTGCTCAAATATGTCTTTCAACAGACAAAAATGAGTGTATGCCTCTTGTGAGAACTCAAGTTTTCCGAAGTAGCACTCACCTTCTATTATGGTATTTCTCTTGGAAACATACAGCTAAATCCACTGATATTGGAATATTTTCTTTAACGTAGTTATAAACATGGCCTGTTTAGAATGGAATTTTAAATGCTGGAAGTTTCTTTTATTTTACAAATTTTTATTCACAAAAAATGTCAATTAGTATATTTTCCATTGTTTTGTGTCAGTGACTATAACTACAAACCTAAGTAATATAGGATTTTTTTTCTGAATGTCTTATGGATTTTGCCAGTACAGAGTTGACTGTTTCATAGGTTTTGATCACATACAGCTTTTAATCATAGAAAGAATCTTCCTCTATGGCAATAATTTCCAAGACTAAGAGAACTAATGTTGGATCACTGTGAATCATCCCCTTGGTAACCCAAATTATATCTCAAGGGCTACCAGACTTTTAGCATTTAGGAGATTAATAGGCTCTGTTTTCCATTTCTGAAAGGGATTTTGTAGGTCATCTTTGAGTAGGTTAGACAGAAACAGAATAAATTTAATAGCTTTTAGTGTCCTTGGAAGTCTTAATTCAAGTGATTGACTGTACTTCATCTAGAACCAAATCACCTGTAAATCTAACTTAGCCATTAGTGCTGTGACCATTGTGATTAAGTCAACTGCCACCTTGACTTCTAACTATTACATCAGAAAATTTTTCACTTACACAACTATGTAAGTTTCCTGGACTATGATGAGATTTCCACTCAGATTTCTAAATCTGGTAAATTTATGGACAGAACTTCCAAATTTGATGATGTTCAGTTTTGAGTAATTCAAACAAAAAAGCCTTTAAAAAAGTATACAGTAGTAACTTTTCATTTAATCTATTTTTAAATTGTAAATAACTCTTACACAGAGGGACAGGTTTTAAGTTGGTACACGGTTCTCAGTGTTCCCCCAAAGTGAAAAGAGCCAAGTTAACTAACAAGCTTCATTAGATGGAGATACAGGTACAAGATTAGAAAGTGGGCGAAAGGGAGGTAATGTAGAAGTGGAATCAGAAACTCAAGGTCTTAATAAGCTGAAGTTAGTAGTCTACCATAGCTCTATGAATGGTAGCCAGAAATATCTATTTTCAGAAGATGCTTTCTTCTGTACTAAAATGCATCTCTAAAACAAAAGTTCCATCTAAAATTATCCTCTCTGGAAATATATGTTCTGTTAAACAGAGAAAGAAGTGGGCATAAATTTAGTAAAATGGGTGCTTATATTTTTGATGTCTGAACCACATCTTTGTCAGCTGAAAAAAGAAAGGGAGACAAGAAGAGCAGCCAATGGATGAGAGATTAATTTCTGTTTAGTCATAGCTTTTCAGAATTTTTGTAAAAATCAGTGCGCTGTAAATGGATGACCACCAGAGCACTTTGGACAGATTATGAATACCACAAATGATATTAGGGAGACAGACATAAACCAATGAATCAGGGTTGTGCATGTAGAAGCCTCCTTTATCTGGATGTCATTGTTGAGATGATGGCAATAGTTAATAATATTAGTGCATTTTTTTGTTTATTAGAACAACCAGTTGCCTTTGTTCACATTCTGAATTTCACTGTCTGGTGAAAAAAAAGGAATTTTTTTTAGAAGGAATACTTGGATGGATGGTAATAATTATCAGTCAGGAAAGTTAAGAGCTCAAAGATGTGAATATGCCAGCTTTGTTGATTTTTCAGAAATTATTTGAAAAAAAGCATAGCCATCAAGACAGAAATTTCAAGTGAAACAGTAAATCCTAAACCCACTATGTATGTATAGATGCTCGCATCCCTTTTAGGGAAAAAATAAAGGTATATTGATTATTTGATCTGATGTCTCTATGGAGACCAAATGATTGTCTGAGTTTTATTTTAATCATGGATGTTTATTGGAAAACCTTTGTATCAGAATCCAGAATATTCAAGGAAATCTATACTTTTTGGTCCAGGGAATGGTGCTGATGCAAGTACACACCAATTTGTTTTGGTGTGAGGTTATATTTTCCAATCCTTTGAAGACAGGTCATAATACCTGTTTCAGACTGAAACATTTAAAATCTTCTGTAGACCACTTATAGTTTCCAAAGGTGTTTATAGAATCATGGAATGTTTTGGGTTGAGTGTTTGGGAAGAGACCTTAAAGATCAGCTAGTTTCATCACCTCTGCCATGAAGAGGGACAGCTTCAACACGGCCAGGTTGCTCAAAGCTCCATCCAGCCTGGTTTTGTTTTGAAAATATTCAGGGATGGGGCATCCACAGCTTTTCTGGGTAACCTGTTCCAGTGTCTTACCATCCTTTTTCCAAAGTAAAGAATTTCTTCCATATATCTAATCTAAATCTACCTTGTGTCGTTTAAAGCCATTCCCCCTTGTTCTATCACCACATGACCTCATTAGTACTCCTTTTCCAGCCTTCTTATGGACTCCTCTTTAGATACTGGAAGGTACAATAAGGCTACTCAAAAACCTTCTGAACAACCACAGCTCTCTCAGCCTTTCATCATGAACAGGTGCTCAAGACCCCTGATCATTTTCTCTCATCTGTACTTGCTTCAACAGATCCGAATTCTTCTTATGTTGGCGGCCCCAGCTGGGACCTGCTGGCCGCACTTCTTTGGATACAGCCCAGGACATATTTGGCTCTCTGGGCTGGGAGTGCCATTGGCTGGGTCATGTCCAGGCTCCCATCCACCAGCACCCCCAAGTCCTTCTCCTGTGGGCTGCTCTTAATCCATTCACTGCCCAGCCTGTATTTGTTGGGATTGCCTTGGCCCATGGGCAGGACTTTGCATGTGGCATTATTGAA
Organism: Polioptila caerulea; assembly: GCA_013397295.1. Classification (NCBI taxonomy): domain Eukaryota; kingdom Metazoa; phylum Chordata; class Aves; order Passeriformes; family Certhiidae; genus Polioptila; species Polioptila caerulea. Next base: position 45,868 of record VYXF01011369.1, on the reverse strand, counting down.
CGACATGAGATTCCCACGGCCCATTCTGCCAAGCCTGTCCAGGTGCCTCTGGATGGCACCCATCCTTCAGATGTGTCAAAAGTACCACTCAGCTGGGGGTCATCTCCAGAGGGTCCACTTGATCCCAGTGCCCATGCCACAGTGTGTTGTTTGTGATTAATCCTTCCTATGGAGAAAGAGGCTGTGCTTCTTTAAATTTTATATTTTACAAGCATTTCTGGGCATGGTTTTTCATAAACACAAGCTACTTTGTAATGGCTGACACCGTGCCTTATAAACAACTTGCTGAGAAGTTTGATTTTTTAAGTCTCTTAAAATTTTTGATTGGTCAATTTTTATAATGTTTTTAAAAGTTTTCTCATTTTCCCAAAATATTCTACAAATATATCTATTTCCATGTTTGGAAAAGGACAACAGACCCCCAAAAGGTCTCCTGGGGCAATACATCAGATCAGGAAATAACTTTAGAACAAACTGGCAAATATTTCTTTGTTTCCTCCTACTATTTAGGGGGCAGGAATCTGTGCTTCATAACCATAGCTTAGGAAAGAGTTATGTCATTAGTTTTCTCAGTAGCGAGTTCTGCTCACCAATCCATTTTCTCATTTGTTTATATTTGTCAGAGAACACTGTGTAATGCTTGCTGCCATTCCTCTTACTGTTAATTATCTGGGCTGTAATTTAATTGCCCTTTGTAGTGTTCTGCATTAGAAATCTTAAATAGTTTATTTCCTAAAAACCAGGCATTTCCCTTGAACCCAAGCCAAGATTTTGCAGCATATGACTTAAATAAATGAGCTCCATGTGATGCTAATCATTTTGGTTTTGTCTCTTTTAGTAACATGCTTTGGCACAAATCTGTACTTTTCCTCATCTTTTCAAAATTATTTCTGGGGTTCTTCAAAGAGGGGAATCATAAGTAGTTTTTGTGATTTGGCTTCCATACCAGTATGCTGCTTATGTGCATGAAAATAGCATGCTTGCCTCTATGAGGAAGAACGTGTTCAGAAGAAACTCGGTTCTTTGTCTTTGTGCTCCTTCCTGTTGTCAGGAGCTTCCAGAATTGAAATAATTTCCAAGTGGAAATCTTAATTTTCAGCTTTAGATCTCAGTTCTGCATCCTCTATGAGAGTGATTCCTGCTCACACAAATAAGACTATTGCAAAATAGTTAACTTGGGCAAATAAAGACTGAAAGACAGGACTATATGATTTCCCCACTAAAGAGGAGTCCTCATTTAAAATCATTCAGCTTCAAATGTTACCATCAGTTCATCTCATGGCTAAATATATCTCTCTCTAGTAGCAACTAATTCCTAGCGGCAGCTGCCTGTTCTCAAATCACATTTTGTACTCATGTGCCTGTAACACATGTAGTTAATTATGACAAAGGACCTCGAAATGTTATTAGAGTCCAACCACTCAGAAACCCTAATTAATTGTGTGCGGGGCTGCCTGTGATTGGTTGCATTGGACACTGAGCATCATCTGTGTGCTGTTGAGTCTGCACAGAGAAAAAATCATGAGAATTAACAAGTACAAAGAAAGCATCTACATTTTACTCTGATAAGGAGGATATTGCCTAATGATTTTCAAAAAAAGAGAAAAATTCATTTTGATATTTCGTGAGTTTCTAATTTGTGGTGGAATATCTGAAATACTGATGTTAGATGAGTGCGTATGATCCTTTTTTCTTTTTATAAAAAATTACCTTGTGGTAAAAAATTGCTATCATTTGTGAGGAACATCAATGCTCTTTGGGTTCCCTACTGAGTTTTTGAGGAAGGAAGGAGGAGGAATAACATTAGGTGAAGGGTGCACTTACAGGCTTAAGAAACCTCCTGCTTTTACAGCTGAATGTCATGTCTTCAGGAGTTGTTAGTCTTCTTGTTTGTAAACGAATCAACTATTCTTGTAGTGTAGGCTGAGNTTTTTTTCACAAAAAAGTGGTAAAGAAAGTTGTAATAGCAGCTAGGGTAGGATGACATAAGAGAGGAAAAATAAATTTAGGGTTAGAAGCTTACTATGAAATTTTTCCTCTCTTAAAATACAATAAAATAATAAAATCCTTGAATATTGAAGTGTCTCCTCTCTTGTTACTATTTATTTCTTGTTATGCTGGATTAGGAGAGGTTATCCTTGTGGTTGCTGGGAATGTGCTTTTGGCAATAATGTGAATAGTGGTGTCTTCCCCACGACATTGAAAAACAACAGAAGAGTGTTCACAGCTTACATCAGGATTACAGATCAAAGCTGTAATTCTTCAGCTTTCCTCTTGCTTCTTGAGGTTTCTTGTTTCTTATTGTAAACTCCCAGAATATCTAAATAAATCAGCATATATGGCCTTCCTATATGCTTGCAAATAAGTTTATTAAAAGCTGCACATAAAATTACAGTTGCATCTGATTTTTGCCTTACTTTACACTGGGCTTTTAATTGCAATATTTCATAACTTAATAACTTTGCAGTGTTATTCTCTAATGTTATTTAAAAATAGAGAATTCAGTGGGCAGGGTGTACTTAACCTAACAAAAATGCTGGATAATTTTTACTTAAAGCAGCATTTCTCCCCAGATCTTTGCAGTAGAGAAACGACTACCCTAACAGTAAAACAATGGATTCTGTGGAAGTTAGGAGAAGCAAAACAGTGTGTAGGTTTTGTGCTAGCTTGTTGCATAGGGATAAATATCAATCTTGTATCTTAAAATGCTGGGTTGATATCACAGCATATTAAGGGACTATTTAAATAGTAAAGAATTCTAGCAAAATTCCCAAAGATTTCCCACAGAATAGAAGTCACTTAACTGTTTTCATGCTTTGAAAAAAAAAAAAAAAAGTCTACCAGTACTTGAGTACTTGTGAAAAAGTGCAGCTAGTAAACTGGAAAATCTCATTCTTTTTAAAAATAGTAATTTTGCTTTCATGTTTTTGCTTTGTTTTCATGTGTTTTTTTCCCTTCTGGCTTTCAGGACTTAGTGTGTGGTTCAATTTAGTTTGACGCTTCACTGAAAGCTAAGCATGATTGTTGTGCCTCATGTTTTTCCTTCTTAAGGGCCAAACTCCACAGTGGTAGGAATTAACTGGAACTAACAGCACTAATCATCCCCCTTGGATGGATACTAGGAGTAGCTGATTTAGTCTGCTCCATTTTCAGTAATTAGCTCATTACGTTCCTCCTCCTATCATGGTTCTGATATTCATCGGATCTCTGCATTTGCATTGACTGGATTTTAAATAGGGAACTTAGCACAGATAAAAGGTCACAACTAGTCATTTTTAAATTATCTCAATTTTTAAGCACAGCTTTCTTTGGTTTTTCTATAAAGCTTCTCTGTCACTGGGGTATGGAATGATGGTTTTTGTGAACTGTGAATGACACAGGTACATTTTTGTATTCACTCTCTTCAAGGAGGCAGCAACTGGAACAATCCTGGTGTGCAGATGTATCAGTGGCACTGGTGCCCCAGGACATTTCATGGCACTGTTGAGCTTGGGACAGCAATGTACAGAGATTAGTGCAAGGCTGCTGAAAGCTGGGAAATAGTTGTTTTTATCACCTAAAATAAAAAAAGAAATCAAGGGATAGTGTTGCTGGGTATGGTGCTGGATGAGCCTCATCTAGTATGGGTTGCCTTTTAGTGGTTAGGAAGGTCCTTTAGGTTCAAGTGGAACTGGATTCCTTAGCTTTCTTCAATTCATTATATCTTTTTAACTGCTAAAATTAATTTTATCTGTTGTTTAACTGAAATTACTCTATACAAAGCACATGTGTTCACATATGTGTTGTGTGATATTTAATAATATACATACTATATTCAGCCTTGATGCAGCTGGAAAATTTATAGAAGAATTCTGTAGCAGTGGGGACTCTATTAGCAGGAGCATAACCATCTTCATGGAACTGCACACATGATACTGTGTTTTCCCTGCCCTCCCACCATCCCCATGGATGACATACTGGAGGAAGTTCGGCAGAGGGTCTCCAGGACCCAGGAGCCCAGGAATCTGGAGCCTCTTGCATTGTAAGGACAAACTGAGCTAGCTGGAGTGTGGTAGCTGTCAGAAGGACCTCAGAGCATCCTTCCTATACATGTAAGGAGGTATAAAGCTGTATGTTATAGAATCATAGGATTATTAAGGTTGGAAAAGACCTTTACGATCATTAAGTCCAGCCATCAACATTCCACCAGAAGGAAATATATCTCTCGTATAAAAAAAGGTTTTCTCTACAATAGCAACAGTAAAGTGGTGAAAGAGATTGCTCTGAGAGCTTGTGCAGTCTTATTTTTTGAGGTTTTTCAACATCCAATTGAATACAGTTCTAAGCAACCTGATCTGTTGTTAGAGATGACCCTGCACAGAGGTGAAGGCTAGGTTAGATGGTCTTCCAAAGAGCCCTCCAATCTGAAATAGTTTATGGCTCTGCAATTAACCACAGAAGACAATTGAATAATTGATCAGTCTGCAGCTGTGATTTACTGCAAAGTAGTTGCTGCACTGGAATTTAAATTCTTGTGGTGCTTAGAATTTTGTAATAAATTTGTGTAAAATTGGAAGGGTAATTACAGGTAGTATCTTCTTTACACTTGACTTAAGATTTATAAAAACTACTGAGTTCTGCTGATTGAGGATGAAATTAATTATGTATGATCATGCTGCTAGGTAATAACAATATCCCAAGAAGTACCTTTGTCTTGGTTCTAGCTATGCTATACAGACAGTTTTCCTGTGGATAAAGTACAGGTATGCCAGCAGATCAGTCTCTTGGTTTCTTATGCACCGTGTCTTGTAAAGCCATGGTATTTTCACTCTGCAAATCAGATCAAAATTGGTATGGGGAAAGGACTAAGCTTGATTTATTTTACTGTCTGTTGTGTCCAATTAGGTTTGCAGTGACACAATACACGAAGATTAAAAGTTGCTTTCTGTGGTTATACTCCTGCATATACTTCTGACATCTGTGGAATAAATTCGCTGTAGGATGAGCCTTATGAATCTTTTGGAGTGTTATAAAGGGGATGTGCTATACCTCTAACCAACTGTTAGAGTAAAATAAAATCAATATTATCAACAGAGGCTTCATCAGATGATTTTACATAGCAGTAAAACACTAGTTTTTCAAAAGATTACATAAACCAAAAAAATAAAATTGATAAAATAAAACCAATATTATCAGTGTAAGCTCCATCAGTTGATTTACACTAACAAGATTTCAGTAACACTTCCATTTCTTGGCTGCATGACTTAAGTGCATATTAAGAAGGAGTACTCTAGTTTTCAGCTGTCATGGTTACATGTACAGAGAGCAGTAATAACAGTGGTGTGCCTAATCATGTGAAAAACAAAAGTGCGTTCAGCAGTGTGGGTACAAAGTGTTCAGCAAAATGGGCCCTGAATTTAGCAAATTCAGCGGATTAAAACCAGAGGTTTGGCCATAACAGTACACAATTGCTAGCTACTGTTCAAACTGTGACTCAGCACTATTGCTGGAATTCTTCTATATGCCCACCAATATCTGAGTTTCCCAAGCGTAGATCGCAGGTTTGTTGCCAAGCTGTGTGTCCTGAATGGATAGTATAGCATCCAGAGGGTCAGCCTGTTCAGTTACAGGTAGTCCTGAGAAAGCCTCTGCTGTGTGCTGCAGTACTGAAGAGCTTGACTCCACCAGCAGTTCTTGTCTCCTTTCTTTTCCTTGTGAGATGAAAGGAGGACCCAGGAAGCACTGGCAGTGTTTGAAGCGGGTGGAATAGTAACCTCTGGGTGAGGAGCATGGGGCATTCTGCTGGCAGATGGATAAAAAGCAGCTTGTGATAGGAAAACAAACAAAGCAGAAGACTGGAAAGCATTGTGGGGGCCAAAATTTTTTGCCCAAATTTGTAAGATTCAGGGGTATGTTCTATATGATGTATGTCATACAGAGGTTTTCACCACCTCTTATCAACCTACTCGGTCTTACTTATTTGAAAATTGGATAAATATACCTTCTCAGTTCACCATGTCACTCATGCTGAGACACTTTGATTTCATTGTGTTGGTATGCAATATCGGAATAAAATAATAGAAAGACACAGGCTTACACACAAGGATCTGTCAGCTAAGGCTCATTAGCTGGCAGGTCAGAAAGCCTGGTTCTGTGTACAGCTTTGTCACTTCTTCTTGAGAAGCAGCTGTCCAGCTGCTTGTTAGTCCTGTGTGTAAGGCTTTCTTTAGCAATGATCTTCCAACTGTCTGCCTGATGCAGGAGGTAGGTCTTTTAACCAAACCTTTTGAACTGACTTGCCCTTACAGAGTAGAGAAGACCTCTTTCCAGAAGGACATTTTTTGTTGTATTTTAATTAATAGTGTTTGGATTTGAGATTTAATACTTGGGAGAATCTTAGTTCAGGAGAGCAAAAATTCATTCTATACTCAAAGTGAAATAAGGATGATATTTTATAATTCTTTAATGCCCTTTTGTACAGGAGCTAAATAAAGAATAACATCCACCGCGTGATATATTGTTCAATTTCATCAAAATTTGAAGTAGAGGTGGTTTTGTTTTCACCTGGTTTCTGTCTGTATATTCCTTTCTAAATTCAACATTTCTGTAATGTGAGATCGAAAGCTTTCTAAAGTGTTTGGCATATACCTGCAAAATTAATCATGTGCTGTTTATAGCATTTATATTGCATATAGAGTGCATATATGCAAATAGCATATAGAGTGCAGGCAATGGCAATTTCACATAATTTGTGGGAACACTGTCCCCTGAATTCCTCCCCAGCAATTGTCCTGCGGTTTCTTCTTCCATCACCTGACATGAACATGAGAATTAGAATAATTTTTCTCTTCTCATCTTCATTTAAATTAAGAAGTTGAATCTATTTCACAGATTTCAGAAACATTTTTGGGAAGGTGCTTGTGCAACTACAGCAATCATGATTTTTATTTTAATACCTATTCCCTCTTTACAGCACTTGTGTTGGTTATGTGTTTAAAGAAAAGGGGACCTTTCTAGTGGGAGGAATAGAAAGCCCTAATATTTTAGAAGGCAAGCATTCAACACAAGAATTGCAAATGTGCAGGCAATAGCAGAGAAGTTTACATCACCTGCCCTGGCTGATGAAGACCTACTTCTCTGCTAAGATTCCATTTACTTTCCTTTCTTGACTCCTTATTTAACATGGATTTTCTGTAAACTTCTTTCAGTCTAGGGTATTTTTAAAAGCATTGATATTTTATTTTGTAGTGGCTTATGTAGATGAAAGTGCCATTATTTAATGTTTACAACCAAAAGAATTCTTTCATATAAATTATTTTCCAAACCTCTCACAGTTGTCAGAAAACTTTTCTGAGGTAGCATGTATAGAGCAAGGAGTAATCGGTGCAATCAGTTAAAATTATATTCTAAATCTCTGATGGCATCATTGGCCCAGAAATAAAGAACATTTTAGTTCTTGAAAAAAATAGTAACTCTGATTAAAAAGCCTCTCTTTTTCCCACTACCTGAATAATTTTTATTTGATTTGAAAGCAGTTAAAAATGGGCTTTGTCTTCCCTTTCTTTCCATTGTACAAGGGATCCTTTGAATTAAAAGTATTCAGCTTTCTTACCTCTTTTTTTTACTCTAGATGTTTTTCTGTATTATCTTTATATCAATGGAGAACTATTTTTTTTCCTTTTATGAAACTTTTAAAATGTTTCCCCTTTACTAGTAGATGCAAAAAATGCTTTTCATCAAGGCAACATTATTCATACTGATTCATCTATGCTAGTCAGTTTTGAGGCAGAGGCATTTACTGATGAGAATGCTGCAAAAAAAGGTCTTTTGGGGACAGAAGGCAAATTTCCCATTTTATTGCATTGGTTCAGATGTCAAAAATTCCCAAGAACACTGACAATACAGACCAGTGATGTCTTTCAAAAGCTACACTTTGTGTATATTTTTTGATCCAGACAGATATTCTCCACAAGGCCTGTTCATAAACAGGTGGGAAGAATTCTGGATACTTAGTGAAGTTGATGTTCCTAATTCACTATGAGCAGAAATGTGCTGTAGGCTATATTAAATCTCATTCCTTTACCGATGCTCTCTGCTTTTCAAACAGTTCAGGTATATTCTTAGTAACCTCCACCCTCAGTTTGGCAAACATTATTCCATGAGGCAACACTGCTGAAAAAAAAAATAACACAAAAATTGATTTGAATTCTTAAATAACTGTCAGTGGTTTCTTGGCCACCTGGGCACACCCTGGCTCATGTCCAGCTGCTGTCACCAGCACCCCCAGGGCCTTTCCAGCCACTCTGCCCCAGCCTGTGGCACTGCCTGGGGCTGCTGTGACCCAAGGGCAGGACCCAGCACTGGGCCTTGTTGAACCTCACACCTCAGTCCATGGTCCAGCCTGTCCAGATCGGTGCTTGAAATCAGTAATCTTGTGCATCTTCTCTTTCTCAGCTTGTTCTTTTTGTTTGCTTAGATTTTGGAATTTTCTTGGTGGGTTTTTTGTAGTGTGTTTGTTTCAGTTTGGATTTTTGATTAGTTTTGTTGTGGTTTTGTTTTTTTGGTTTTTGTTTTTTGGGGAAGATTCTTCTATCTTTTTAAATTTTGTTTGTTTGTTTGTTTGTTTGTTTTGAGGGGTTCTTTCTTTTTTACCTTGGTTTGATTTTGTTGTAGTTTTGGGACTTTGGGGAATGTTTTGTTTTGTTTTGTTTTGTTGGCTTGCTTTTGTTTTTTTCCAGAGGTACTAATATAGTTTTGCTCTCAAATGGTCATTTTTAAATCAGGACATGACTGAAGACACAAATGTAGCTAAGAGAACAGTGTCATGGTTCATATATAAGCAATCTTTTCCCACACATATTCCTATGATACTGCCTTTTTTTTACAGCAGTGGCATTTCTTTTCCCCAAAAAAGTATTTCAAGCACCTGTATGGAAGAAGCAGTAAAAAGATAACAGGAACAATTGCATTCCAACCAGATCAAATATAGCTTGTTTATGAGTAATTATTTTCACTATTGTTCCAGATCTGCTTGTCAGTAATTAAAAACTTAGGAAATTCCTAATCTTTTAATTAATATATGAATATATTACAGAATTGAATACTAACTCTGCATGTGCAGATGGCCATCTCCACTGTGAACTGTTATGCTTTATTTTAAATGGAAAAATAGAGAATAACTCTACTGGAATATAAATGTCCCTGTGGACAGTGAGATTACAATAGTTATCTTTCTGGCATAAAGGAAGGTAAAACTAATTATTCATGTCCTGTGAGTGGCTGAGATGAACAGGAAGTAACAGATCCTGAAAATTCTTCTGATATCCCAGACTGAAAGTCTCAAAAAGCAGTTGATGGTTTTGTTTGCCTCACATTGCAGACCCACAAAGAGAACAAGAACAGGTTTAGATTTCTTAACTTTGTGTAGAGCCCAGCAAGTCTCATACTGGTGGGTTTGACTCTGCTGACATAAATGTCAGGACCTTGGCAGAAGAGAGAAGGAAAGGTTTTCTCTCACAGTTATGGCTTCCTGCAGGATGCAGTAGGAGGAGGATTGCATATCAGCTGGGTTGTAGCTAGAAAAGTGAGCATGAAAATATTTCAGGGGAAATAACATCACTACTCTTCCGAGACAGCAAATCTGATTCAAACCACAGAGTAACTACTGAGTTTTAATGAATCATAGGTTCCTATTGACATATTTGCATCAGAAATTCCATGCGCTGTTTTGTGTGTTCCCCTGAGTCCTAGGTGAAAAATACTTTGCCTTACTAAAGTACCCTCCAGTAGGTTCTTTCATTCCATTTCTATGTTAAATTTAGGTTTCTCTCCTTTAGAGCATATTAAGGGATATGAGTTAGATCAGTTTTAAAAAGTCTGCATTTTATCAATGCAACATTTATTAGATTTCTTCACTTCTTACAGTCCTACAGGACAGGAACAATGAGAATCTAGATTTATAAACACCTTTTATCTCTATACTGCTATAATTTCAGAATTTTAATGTTGCAACTCCTAAGTGGTACATGAAAAAACAAGATCATAAATAAGGAGTGTAATTCTCACAACTGTATTTAATAGTTGATTTAAGGCAAGTAAAGGATGTTTTTAATTGTGAGAAATCACATGAGAGTTGTGACAGTTTTTCCTTGCTTTTCTTCATAATGAACTCTTACTAACTTAGGTGTTTTGCATATTATGGACTGAAGTATTTCCTCTCTATGCTACTTCCTGACTACTGCTATAGCTTTAACCTACTGTGAACCCATTATGTACAATACTGTCTGGACATTTTCTGCCCACTAGTTTTGCAATAACATCATGACATATGCAACTCTTGCCGCACAGATGAGTTTATCAGCAAGGCATATGCCTAAACTTTAGTCATTGGAAACTTTGCCTTTATTTCTGTGGACCAAACGTCTCTGAAGATTTTCTGCTGCCAGCTGTCGCAGTGAACCAGGAGCTTTTTTGTCCTTAATGTTTTGCATAGGATAGTCCAGAGGTCCTTCTGAATGTCTAGTTAATATGGGGCATTCTTTTCCCATAAGGAAGCCAGTGTATGGACCTTGAGAAAAAAAAGCATCATTCTTTGAAGTGAATGTAATAATAGGATGTGATATTCTCTTCATAGAGCATCCTTGTTTTATTACAGTAATAAAAAGAAGCTCTCAGAAGAATAATTTTACAACACATTGTGGAACATGAAAGCTGTGTGCCATTTAAAGACTCTCTATCAGGCTTAAACTCAGCTGTCAGCCTTTTGGATAGCTTCAGCTGGCATCCTAAGCAGCTGACAGTCTAGAAAATCCCTGGCCTGTACCCCTAACTTTGTTTCCCTGCTAATGTATAAAGGAATCTCAGCTGTTTTATATTGTTATTCAGTAAGTTGATAGTAATTTCAGATTTTATTTTATTGCCCCTGTCTTTGGCTCTCTCCTGATCTGTATATCGGTTCCTGCAGTGAGTTCTCTGGCTGACTTCATAGCCTTTCTTCTGTCGTGCCTGCTTAAGTCTGGGGAACATGTGCTATTCTGTGGTTGGCATTCCTCTTGTTTCACCTGTCTTCAAACTATATCTTGCCTTGGAGGAGGTGTTTACTTCTCCTTGTACACCTAGACAGACTTTTCGTAACTCTTTTGCTTGACCTTCTAGGCTTTCTTTCTGTCCTGGCCACACTTTTACTCCTGATTCTTCTCCCTACAACCTCTGTTCAAGTTGGAAGAAAATGACACTCAAAGTTTCCCATCCCCAAGTGCTAGGTTAATTTGTGTTTTCAGCTAACCTCCAAGTCCCAACTCAAACCATAACTGAGGATGAAAATCAGAGGATGTCAGTGTTTAAGAGGTAAAACATAAAGTTAATCAAATTTGTAAGAAGGAGTGTTTACATTCATATATCTATGAGTTGACTGGATATTCATGAGATCTTCTTCAGGCCTTTGTATTCTCATAGCAGCAATCCCATGTGTTCATAACAGTTCTTCTTTAGCTTTGTTTTGCAAGCCCAGCAGGACCTGTGCAAGACAGTCTTTTAATATGGATGAGCTCTTAAGCATTTTCAGTATACTTCAGAGCTTATTTTAAACCAACTTCAAGTGGAACATCTAATTCTGTTGCATTGGGGAAATGCTTCAGGCACTGTAGATTTCTGAGAATACAATACTCTGTGTACAGCACTGAGTGTTGAATCACAGTCATGACCACACCACTGCATATAGAAAGCACTGATGTTGTATAAACTTTCATGGTATCGAATTTGCTTGATACATGTTTGAGATCCCATTGCATGAAACAGCTTTATATGATATTCACCCAAGTTACTCTAATCTTAAATTAAATCAACAATATCTGCCATTCTGCAAGTTACGTACAATCATAATGTAAAGTTAATTTCTATAAAGGTGTATTTGGATAATTGAGTAAAAATTTGCTGAGGTGCCTGTTCTGTGTCTGAATTAATGTTATACTTCCATATGTTCTCTTATATTTGTGGAAGCATAAATGTCATTAGCAAATAACTCAGAAGTTTCTAAAATACAGCTGAAAAAGACAAATTTCTAGCAGAATCCAGTTCCTCCAATAGTTTCTTCATGTATTTTCCACAACTTTTGATTAGACATACTTTATTTAAACATCAAGCTAAAATACGCCAAAAGACTACCTTTTTAGTATTTAACTTATTTCCATGAAAAGGAGCAGAAAAGTATTAATTTTTTTCTATCCTTGAGACACGGACAGATGCAGAGAGGATAAGTATTTTCCATACTGATGTATAATGCAAATTGTTTATCACCTTCAGGGGTTTTGTCAAAACAACAACAAGCCCCCATAAACAAAACAAAACCAAAAACCCTCAAAACCCTCAAAGCAAAAAATAAGGGCTTTACGTGCATATTATTATCTCAATTTTCCTGAGATAGAGGTTTCATTAATAAAACGAAATATAAAACTTTGATATTCCAGTTAACTAGCCTTAATATTAAAGCTGAGAATTGTGTTGATGTGTTTTTCATGATATTGAAACAATTTTCAGATTTTTACCAATGAGCTTTTGAGGAAGTGCTGAATTGGAAAAAATCTCCCATATTTAAAGGAGATTGTCTAAATAATTTCCTCTCCCTTAGCAGGAAGCTATTGGTAGATACTTTGCCCCATGAAGAAGTTAATCCTTGTCTCTGCTCACCCTGACCTCATTTTTGTATGAGATCAGGGTACAGAGATAGTAATTTCTTCCTGGAAAGTTGCTTTCTGTTTTTCTTGTCAGATTAATTTCTCAAGATAGATAATGAGGGAATATTGGTACAAATAATTGTAATTTCTCTGATGTCTGTCCTATCATATATGGCATGAAAGGCTCTTTCTTTAAATGTCTGGTTTTAAGATAGTTTCATTAATGATTTACACAATAGACAGTAAATAAGTGATATTCAACTATTAAAAATACGTAGTTGGACCCTGGCAATGCAAATGATAATGAAAATGTTATGCAGCTCCTCCTTTACAAAAATTCATTAGGAAAGAAAAGAATTAAAATAAATGTGTGCTTTTCTGCTAGAATTCACATTAATTTAAACTGTTCTTTGAGGAATTAAAATATCCTAAAAGAATAAAAGATGCAAAAGATTTGGTGTTGCTTCAGTTTGTCATAATTAAAGTTATTCTGGAGGTATTGTAAGCCTAATTCTATGCCCCTTACAAAATGATCCATCTGCTGCAGCAGGCTTGAGGAGAATCTTGCTAGCGATCCATATAAATATAAAACCTTGCAATAACTCATGACAAGAAGGAAATTAAAAATGTAGGGAGAGAAAATTTTAAATAAGATAGTCTGCCTGTACCATGTTTATAAACATAAATAATTAAAACTCACCCCTCTGAGTGTCTAGGGCGTCCACAAAGAGAAAAACAGTGGACCCTCAGCTTAAAAAACAGAGGTAAGTGTTCTTTGTAAATCCAGTTGTAGCAGGCTTGGTCAGTGTTTCTTAGACATAAGAAGCTGCATGGTTTAAATCACAGAATTTTCACTTTTTACTAAATGAGAAATAAATCTCTTAGTAACTGTGAGAAGAGCTATACAGACAAGAAACAAAATACCCACTTAATGGATGTGATGAAAAACTTCATGCTAAGAATATAGAATGTCAGCCTTGAGGGTTGAACAAAACCATGAACCGAGCTAATATTAGTTGCTTAGCTCAGGTTAGAAACATTTAATAATTCTGTGGGTTTGAAGTGCAATTCCTATGTTAAGTGTGGAATTAAAATCACATAAATTAAATATGTTACTATATTTACTTTCCACACAATTCTCTTCCTCAAGGCACAGTCTGTAAAAGTATCTATTTGTAATAGTTTAGAAAGAAAGCTGTCAGTCAAATGAATCATGATAATTGTCTCATGATAAATGTATGTAGGAGAAAGTAACCTTCTTTATTTTAGTTCATTTACTGGTCTCTACAAAATAGTAACTCTTTACAGGTCTTATAGACCTCTTTAGCTCCGACTAAATGTGCAACGTAGTACTTGGTCTGTTAGTGAAGTAAGTATCCAACACAAGTCAGAAAACTATACAAATTCAACACAAAATAATAAGAAAAAGGAAAGATTTAAGAGTATACCTTCAATACAGGTGTTTTGGTTTTTTTTTACTCATATTTCTCTAATTTACAAAGAGGTTCAGCTCAGAGGTTAGTTTATTTAAAGAATAAATGGTGAATTTCAATGCTAATCCAGAACTGACAGCTCAAGTGTCCTATTACAAAACAGAAGTAAAAAACTCATGTCTTTATAAACAGTTAAAATATTGGTCTCCTTTAATTTTATTTTTTTTTGTAAGCTAGTGGTGCTGTCAAATATTCAAGATCTACTCTGCTTTTTTTTTTCTGATTAAATT
>VYXF01011369.1:0-31464 GCA_013397295.1 Polioptila caerulea | reverse complement strand
TCCTTCTGCTTTTATTATAAATTTAAATAACCATAGTACAGTAGCACATGTCAGCTATGGGAAAAACATTGCCAATTTCATAAAGTGGTTATGAAAGAACTCAGTGCAAAGCACAGTGGCTATTCACCACCACATAGATGATGGAACATGCTATTGGGTTTTTGCTGTTTTTCTGCAGCAGAGAGGTTTATCACTATTTTATTTAGTATTTCTGTTTATATGAATTTATTACATAAGTTATAGCATAAAAAACATAGAACCATCGAAAGATCATCTGGTCCAACCTTTCATGGAAAAGAGATCCCGATTTGGTAAAAAAAAAAAAAAAAAAATATAAAATTGTTAAAAGTCAATTAAGGGATTAAAAATGCAAAGGAAATTTATTATAGTTATTATTTTTAATTTTCCCCTAGATTCCCAGAATTCTCTGTAGGATATGTAAAATAGTATCAGTATTGACAACAGATTTTTTTTTAAAGTTGATGTCATCAAAGTCTAGCTCAGAAATCTATTCCTCTAACTCAATAAAATGCATTAAAACATTGGTAGATTTAAGTGACTTCTATGTTCTTTATCTATATATTGAATAACCTGCTTATTCCTGATCTATGGGAGTCAAATTCAGTGCTCACTGCTGCCAGGAGTCAGAGTCACTGTTCTCCATGCAAAAAGTCCAACCTGTAGGCTCTGGAGATAATCTTGTGTTTATCTGGAGAATACATAATTCCCCTTCACTGTCTGTCTGCATTCCAAGGGCCAGAGTTGAGAGAGGACCTTCACTAGGTGAGGAGAATCAAGAGATAAGAACACTTTCCTGAAGGTGGTAACAGTCTTCAGCCTTTGGACTGTCCAGGTTTTGATCTCTTTTATGTCCTGCCCGGATCAGAGCTGTATCTGTGAGGTTACCATATAAAAACGGTGGCTGACACCATAACCACCACAGAACTGAGGTTTTCATGATAAAAGCAGCAGTAGCTGCAGTGTTTTGTTCTGAAGTTGATGTCAGCACATCAAAAGCTGTTGTTAAGGAAAACTCCTTGGGGTTTAATTACCTGCATTCCTAGTTTTTGATTTTCAAACATATTTACAATAACAACATGACCTAGACAATAGGGACAAGTTTTACACAGGTACAATTACATCATTAAGAGAACTATTAAAAATGGTAAAGCAGGCACATATGTTGTTAGCCAGGCAAGGCTAACAACATATGTGGACTGTATACATGACATTTGAATTCTCTATTGTACATGTCCACATAGCAGGGGTACAACTGCAGAGATAATTGATGCTCCCTAGTAAAAAGAAAAATGTATTAGCCAATACTGAAATATTCACAATTAAACAAAACACAAGAACATGTATTTGAATATCCAAATAGATATTATCTATATCCACAGCTTTTATTGAATTTGGGTAATTTCTTCAAATAAGGCCATCTTTTTTGTGTTCAGCTACACAATGCGTAGTTCAAATGACCTTACATTAATGTAATTTATAGATTGCCTTCTGGCAGCATTCAGCAGGGGTTGGGTAGAGCATACAACTCACAAGTAGATCACTTTCAGAGCATCAGTTCATATGGCTCATGTTGCACACCTTTGAGCAGAAAATGTAAATCACAATTATGGTATTGCTCTTTATTTGCAGTAGTTCCCACACCGTGCTTCCTGTGTTTCAGGCATGTGCCCAGCTCTGGCTCTAAGCAGTTCAGTGTGATACTGACTGGAGGTGGGAAGGGGGCACTTCACAGCAAGAGATTATGGGAGGTCAGTGGCTCACCGTAAGCAGCAGAGCAGAAGGGTATAGGAAAAAACTGAGGTGGGATAGGGTTAAAGGCAGAGCTAAGGAAGCTCCCTCACAC
The DNA here is from genome assembly GCA_013397295.1 of Polioptila caerulea. Classification (NCBI taxonomy): domain Eukaryota; kingdom Metazoa; phylum Chordata; class Aves; order Passeriformes; family Certhiidae; genus Polioptila; species Polioptila caerulea. The sequence continues at coordinate 29,600 of VYXF01011369.1, read as the reverse complement.
ACAGTACAAGCATGTACAGAGAGAATGAGATGACAATAGTGTGGCTGAGGGAGTGGATGAAGTGCCATTGGTGGTAAACAGAAGCTGGTTACGCTCTGGTGATGTGCAGTGCACAATTCCTCTCTCAGTGCAGTGATGTGGGGTGAACAGCCAGAGTGGAGCATCCAACTGGCCATACCCAAGCTGACAAATGCTGTGTGGTCACATGTGAGCAGTGGCTGCCACCTGGGACATTAGGTACTGAAAATGAAGAAGGAGACTTCCAGCAGGCCTGAAAGCCCAAGATGCTGCACTGGAGATGAACCAGAAAGCCTCAGCAGCAAAATTTACAGATTGCCCTTCTGCTGACAGGTCTTGAATTCACTCTGCAGCACATCCTCATTACTGTGGCCAGCAATTACATTCTGAAGATACCAATTTTTATGCTAAATTTTCAATTTTCAGCAACTTGGGTAAATGGTTCTCTTGATTTTCATTGAAACAACCCCCTAAAGAGAATCCCCCTAAAAATACGTAGCATTTATGAACCCTGTCCCTGCTTAAGGAAAAAGCTCTTTGAATGTGATAGTTTTTTAATTGGAGAGATCTCATGATTGATTCTTAAAAACTATGAAATGTAATATGATCTAATCTTGATCTAAATTTTTGGTGAAGTTACAGATTGAATTGATATAGAGTGCATTTCCATATACTCAATGTCAGAGGCCATTGTCTTTTCTGTTGTGTCCTAATGACACAGATCCAATTTATAAGTTTATTCTGTATGGTATGTAATATACAAAATACAGGGTAATACAAGATACTTGTTAGAAAAGGTTATCTATATTTGCACAAGTAAACACTTTTAACTGCATTTTTCGTAAGATCCAGTCCTTAGCCCTATGTCAATTCATTTCCAATAATAATAGATTTCTTTTTGTGTAGTAATGAAATACCCATTACACATCTCTGAGAATGTAAGTAATATAATAGTGTGAGGCATCCTTTTTTTTTTTTTTCCGCAGTCAGGCATTGTGTTGCAATAGCTTTCTTTATGAGGAAAGACATGGAATGATACTATACAGCAGATTTTACTATTATAGGGGCAAATAAATGCTATACTTAGGATATAGTAACTTCTCAGAAAGAAAGTCGAAAGGAAAGAGAAAAACTAGCACAGCTATAAGAGGCCTTGGATTTAATACTCTGTGTCACTCTACATGGATAATTCATTCAAGATATTCTGTGTTTCAAACACTCCACCTGGGAGATATGCAGTTTGCTTATTTCTTTGTTTTGTACAGATGAACAGGTTATAAATGCACAAAGGAACTTAAAGTTTCAAAAAAAAAGTCAGAGGGGAAAACACATTGTGTTTAAAATGCAAAGTATAGGAGTTGTATTGAGCACTGAGAATGAAAAAAATGCAATCTAAAGAGATTTTTCTAACTTTAGTCTTCAGCATTCTGTTATACCAATTAGAGAATTAAAGTATAAAGAAACAAACTAACCTCCAAACAATTCTGAGCTTTCTAAATTAAGTGAAGTTTTAGTAAGAGACAATGGAGTATGAATGATCTTAGGTCATCAGTCAAGACCCAAGTTCATTTATTGTCACTAGTGTGTCATGATCTCTTGCTCACCCTTCCTGCCACACTTCAGCCAGTTCAGACTTCACTAGCCCTGATCATGCTGCATGGATCCTGGGGTGATGGTCAGCAGAGAAGAGAGATATCTGTTTGGGTGTCATGGTTTGAAAGTAAATCACCCATCTTAAACAATATATTTCTTCTCTATATGCTTTCTTTGGTAAGATTTAGTCTAAATTATACTATAAAAAATGGAATTGACATTTTTATTCTTGAATCTGTATACTTTTTTTTTTTTAAAGCACGTTTATATATAATGTATAATTATATACAATAGATATGTTACTAAACCCTTTTGTGGTACACATTATTGAAATGGATTTAATGGGTTATTTTCAGCAGTTTTTCCAAAGAATTGTTAATTCACAAGAAGTTCTGATAAAATACAGGGTGACTCTGATGTTCTGGTTATTCTATTTCAGATAAACATATGGCAAATCTAATAAAAGATTTGAGGGTAGAGAGGAATTTCTGTGGTTGGTAATTTTTCTCCAAGTTCAGTTAAATTGTTCTGTGAGATTAACATCCTTTTTGGGTGTATGAAGTGAGTAAATTAGTGTATTTTGTTTGAATTTTTGATTTAAAACTAATAATTAGTTATTGATTGAATCTACTATTTCTGTATATTACATAATAAAATACATGTAATTTATTCTGAAACACCCATGCTGGAACCACCTGAACCTGTTCAATCTTCTCCAACAACTAATGATGACTTTGGAGCTGTCCTTATTCAGACTTTTGAATACTAAGTACCTAAAGTACTCAGGAACTCCTGTACATTAGAGAAGTTTAGTTTCATAATTTTGGAGAACGTATACTTTTTGCAGCATCCAGTAACTTTGATGATACCTGGCATCAAAGAAAATGTAATATGAAACGAAGAGCTTGTAGTATATCCATCTTAGACAAAATTGTGTGTCACAAAGATCACATTTTCATCACATTGAAGATTAAAAGGGAAAAACTGGGGAAAAAATCATGTGCTCCTCATATTGATTTGTTGCCTCTGCTCATCAGTAAATGTGTGAAATCCAAAGCAGTTATGTTTAGGAAAATTAATAACTTCTGTTTGAGCTGTATGCTGTGGGCTGAAACACAGACCCCTGGGAGCCTATATAGAGCCCCCTAATAAACAACCCTGGCAAATTATCTTCAAAGCAGTAATCTTTGAGCATGCTTACATGTGAAATGAGCAGACTTCTTTTTCCCATCACAGTATAGTGGAAACTATATATTAGGAAAGAGCCCCAACCCTCTTTTCTGGGATCAGTTCTCACTTTGATCTTTATTCAAGTATCCCCCTTGGCTGTCAGTCTGCCTTTTCAGTCACAGAAGCATTTTGTCAGCTGATGGATGATAATTCAGTTATGGCTGCACAATGAAATAACATGTCCCACAATTTAATCAAATCAGGGTAGAAAAAAATCTCCAGTTTTTATCTAGGATCAAAGAACACGTGGTTTAGTGTCTAATAATGCAATTTCCATTTAATATGCTGGTCAGTGCTATATTCAGTGAACGGATTACTGGGCTTTCTATTCAGGTTGCAGCAAAGGCGGAGTTTGCATCAAGGTAAAATACAAGTCCACCCAAAAATGTGTCTTTTGCAGTGAAAGAAGCCTGGAGAAGCATTGTTAAGGAACCTGAATTATGTTCTCTGCTGTGTACTTCAAAGCTGCTCTATCAGGGGATTTAGTGACTTAGCTTTTCAAATTATTTGATCTGATCTATATCTGAAAAAGATTAATTTAATTTACTATCATTTACATTTAACTTTATATTTGGTTTTCTTTAGTAAATAATATTTGAATACAAAATAATTCCAATGTGGTAGTATGCTTGCAGATCTGATTCACACTCCTGAATTTAGCTCTCCTGTTAGGTAATTCCTCTTTTTGTTTATAATTAATGAAATGCAAATGTAAAAAGGAACAATTAGGGTGAAGTATATTTCCTTCTCCTCATGCTTTGAGGAGGTCAGTAAAAATTCTGAGACTGTAGGCACAAATTTACAATGTAAAAAATTTCCTGTCTTCTTCCCTAACACAAAGGCACAACACATAGGACAAGTTTACAGAAAACCACACCTCCTTATATCACAATAGGAATAGTTGAATATGCATGATTTGTTATACACATATGGCCATATTAAATACATATATACTTAGGAAGTGCTGTATGTACACAGGAACATTCACCTTTGGGACTATATTTTTAACAAATTAGGAAACCCTACAACTACTACAACTACTACAGCTACTACAACTGCTACAACACTACTACTACTACTACTACTACTACTACTACTACTATTATTACTATTACTATTACTACTACTACTCTAAAACCACTATTATGTGAGTGTTTTAAGAGTATTCCTGGGAAGGAATGGGATAGAGATGTAGTAGAATACGGTGGCTTTCAGGAAGCTGTGTCTTAATTTTACTGATTTTTTAAATTACAGAACAAATATCACAGTGTATAAATTAAATCAGAATTCTTGTGATCAGACATCCACTACTGCAATGTAGTCAGTGGTGCACTGTAGGCAGCAAAGCCCTTTGAAAGTTATTTACACTCAATTTGCTTTTAGACTGTTCTTTGACTGTATATAAGCCCAGTGTCTGATTTTGAAGTAGCTAGTGCTTTAATGTAGCTCTGATTATAATTATACTTGCTACAGATTTCACAGCTGGTCATTTTTCTGCTTCCATTAGACAGTAATTTCCTATTCCTTTATGATGCATTAAGACAGAATAATTCTGATTTCTGGAAGAACACCTGTCGTTCAAGAATCACAGCTGAAGAATAACGCTAATTATAGTTCATCATATATGATCTAAATCCTACCTCTAGAAATTATTTATACCAGCACATTTTATTTTATTGAAATATTTGCATTCAAAACTTCAAATAAACTATGACGATCATTCTGCCTGATAACAAATATGAAAATTATAGAATATTTAAGAAGGAATTCTGCATTTAACTCAGGCTTTCTACCCTGACAAGTCTAAATCTCTTCATTGTTTTGATTTGGTATTTGATTTGGACTCTTGTTATGACATGGCAGTTTCAGGATGAATGGGATTCTACCCCTTTACTTATATTAGCAAAAATAGTTTTGGATTTTTCTAAAAGATTAGTTAATTTACCACTAAGGATCCAGTTTTTCTGTCTTTTAATAAACATTTTGTTACCAAAAATAAAATTAAGAATGGATATGATGTAACAAGGTATCTACAAAAGCAAGGAGACTTTTTTCTCTGGTTGTGTTCTGCTTGAAAATTTCATGTTAATTGATCCCATAATTAACTGTTTCGTTTGCATAAAAAATAAAGCAAAGGAAGATAAAATTAGCACTGTGAAATTAAATACAATGAGAGTTCCTCAGAAAACTGAGAGATCTATCTTCTTGGTTTCTAAAAGGATCTGTCATTTTTGGGTGACACTTTAAAAGTGAGTCATCAAATAATTGCATAAATTCTGAGGTGTGACGGAGCGTCTCAGGCCTTTTTGGATGTTGTGCTCTACAAGCCTGTAAATGTGAACTCAAAACCAGTCTGGGATAGCCATGTTTTCCATATCCAACAATGTCTTTCGGGAAATGTTTTTATGATTTTGCTGCTCCCTGGATCTTTCAAGCCTATGACCTATTCCTAGGGGCAGGTTTTTTTAAGGTTTTGGCCAGCAATTCCTTGATGCACTTTGATCCAATTACCTGCAGTAATGAATTTTTTCACACAAACATAAGCTTTAGCAAAAGTTTTCTTGAGTAGTCCAGCATTTTCCAGTGAAATAACTTTGCATCAAAAATCCCAAGTGCTTGTACTATTTCTTTAGTTAATTTAGCAGTGAAATAAAGAACTTTTTATATTATCTTTTTCTTTGCATAGGGTCTTATTATTTACTGTCTGTGAGTCACAGCAAACTGTTATTCATATATAAAAGGTAAAAATGTTAATCACTTATAAATGATAAAGAATTAGTGGCTTAACTTTTTTTTTCTGAAGTTCTAAGTGCAGAATATTAGTTGTACAAATTTTGTTAACCCTCACCTCTGTTTCTTTACCTGTGTCTAAAAAATTAGATTTTCTTAGAATTCCAAATAGTAATGTTTACTCATCTAATATTTGATTCCTGAATTTGACTATTGTTCTAGTCATCATCCAGCAAAGCATCTGAAGCTTGAATTCCTTATAAAAATTACTTCTCTTCATCAAGATTTCTGGAAATGTCTCTTTATCAAAGTGCAGCAGTCTACCTAGGCCTTCATAAAGTTTGTGACATACTTTTTTGTTAAGAATCAGTCTATATTCTCTTGCCAGGTTTCATAGACACTTCTAAAACTTCAAAGGCTATTTCTTGAAGTGTGGAGGTCTTGCTGCTGTTTTGTTTGCCTGGTGCTTTTTGAAACATAAATTTAGGAGGAAAATTTCCTAGTTAATAGCCTTCATCTTTGTTACCTGTTCTTTGCTTCACTTATTGCACAGAAACTCCTGCATAATAGTTATTTTTCTCCTAGAGATGAGGTCCATATCCCCAAACCTGTCAGTGTTTATGGACAATGCTCATAAGAACATGCTGTAGCTTTTGGTCAGCCCTGAAGTGGTCAGAACACTGGACAGTCTCTTCCAACTGAAATTTTCATGGGACAGACCCTTCCAGATGAAATTGCCTTTGCCTTTTTCTTTCCCCTTTCCCTTCCCTTTCCATTTCTTCCATTCCTATGCTTGGCAGTTATGCTTTCTGGTAAGACTATTTTTTTCTCCAAAGTTTGATTTTAAAATTACAAAGTCATTAGAATTGCTAAATATGCTTATGCATATGCTAGGCACAAAGCTCTCAAACAGTCTGACCTAAAAGAAAAAGAGAGACCAAGGGCCAAATTAAACAGCAATTTAGATGATATCTGATTTAATTATGCCACTTTATGCCAGAATTCCCTACAAAGAGGATGCAAATATAAGGATACTGTACTTGAAATAATGCAAGATTCATAGATAAATCACACCTGACATAATAAATTCTTTTTGCTACTTACTCTTTAATAATTTACTCTTTTAAACCATAACAAAATAACAGATATGATTGGTAGATATGCATTAAATACTGTCAGTTGCTGACACATTTTCAGGCTAAATTAATATTTTCTTGTTAGAATAACCTGTGCTCTCTTCAATTAAATGTCTCTCATCAAATACCAGGAAAACAGAAGAGTGTTCTAAGCATGACCTTTTGATATGCAGCCATAGTTCAGAGGTATTTATTGACAAGCAAGAGAACACAATGTCCTTTTGTTTTGGATGAAAATATATTTTTGGACAAAAACCCACTCTCACATCATGTAGTAGATTAAATTGTTGGCTCAGTTTGGAGTCTTTAAACATTCTTTCCTTAATGAAGAGATTTTAGGAGTGCTTGTACTGTATCTAAGAATTCCATCCTGCTTTAATGAGACTTTTTTTTGTGACTTAAATCCAATTTAGGGTTTCCCCAAATTAATAGATAAGTCTTATGTATAGATAATTCTAGCAGCATATTGATAACACAAGTATTTTTATGTTATTAGGAATGTGTCCTCTTAATTATTTCACAAGAAAGCTAAAATAATTAAGGGTAAGGAAAAAGTGTTTTCCAGCATCTTGCAATTTGGTAATTGCAAAGATTTGGTAATTAAAGACTGGCTTTGAAAGAACTAGAGTTGTCATTCTAAGTCTAAAAGACTTGGAGCCAGATTCTTGGTCTTTCTTAAATCACATTTGTGTCAATGACTGTCTGAAAGCCATGGTGGACTCTTGTGCAGTAAAAAAGGGATAATAAACTGGTGGAAAACAAAGGAGTTGAAAGTGGAAGAGAGAGGTTGGTGGAGAGTGTCCTGAAAACACACCTCTCAATAGTTCTGTGTCAGTGGAGGAAACAGTCCCAGGAAATACGAGAAGCAATTGTGTTGCTGGTGGAGAGAGAATGGTGCATTCTGTGCTTTTCATACATCACTATTCAAGTTCTCCAGAAAATATCAAGTGCTTTTTCAGTTGAGCCTTAGAATATAAAATACCTACCTAAATTGTGATAAAAAAAGAACTTACAGAATTTCCTTTGGTGACTTTATCCCTGCCCCAGGAAACAATGGTGCCACAGACATAGAATGCAGAAGTTTCCTATAGATCCTCCTACAAGGAATCTTCCAGGCAGCTCTAAAGCAGCATTTTGTTGCCAAGATAGAAAGAAGCACTGACCACACTGTAGCCCAGTACTTTTACTCAGCGGGTATTCTAAAGCACCAAGCTCTGCCTTTTACCAGCCCTCATATAAGTTCTAGATGGGATTGGACTTCTGCCATGCCTGATCTCTTCCAGAAATATTGCATTTATAGTTTCTTACTTAAGGTAAGTAAAATGTGTCTGGTTCTGTGTTGCAAGTCGTCTTCTTTCCTTTTTATAGATTTTAAATAAAAAATAATGGTAAAAGTGAAAGTTCATAGTCATTCCAGTGAGCCTTTAAACATGCTTTTTAAACATAATATTCTGACTAGAAGTGCATTCATTTACTCCTGGGGAGGTTTGGAAGGTTATTAATATTTAATAGGAATGTTTCTGTAATTTGTTCCAAATGAGAGAAACTTCACTGGAGATTTAAACATAGAGGCTTATCACATGAAAAAGTAGAGGTGGGGAAAGAGTTTCTGGCAGGAGTGCTTGATTTATGGTTTTTAAATATCCTTTTTACTATGAGGTAATTTTTTTCTTAGAGTTGGAGTGTTAAAAGACTGTGCTCCAAAAAAAAGATCCAGCACAAAATATGCTAAGTTCACTGTTGTCGTCACAGAAGAGTTATTTTCATAGCTCTCCATAGCCAAGAGGTACTGTTAGCTAATCACTGGACAAAGATTTGCATAATATTGTAATGTGATGGCACTATTATGCAAATTTTCTCAGTGCAATGAGCCACTAAGAACTGTTATCAAAATGGCTGGTCAAACTTTTTGCTATCAGTGGATCCCAATTCATCCTGAATAATAAGGGTAAGTTAATTAAATATGAGTAATGAATATTAATAGAGAAAGCTGTTAGAAATGCAGAGTAGGACTAAATAACAAGGGGAAGAGAAAGATGAAAGGTTATTATTTTGTGAATAAAAAGTGCCAGAGAGAAGCAGTTAATCAAAAAGATTTGTAAGTATATAATCAAAGTACAGAAATGGGAAGAGGAGTGTACTCTGGCATTCCAATATCCCTCAACGTTGTTGAGGATGGGGATGAAACAGCTCTACTGTGGATGAAACAGCTCTGTTTATTTTCCTAGTAGGAGTAGGCCTAGGTCTCACAGCATTAGGAATTACCTTTTCAAACTATACCCATCCCATTGTAAGTGTGATGGCCACTGTTTTGTTTACCAGAATTACCAAGTACACTCCTGGAACTTAAGGACATTTTCTTTCAAGTCTGAAGGTTTTCTGTAGTTGAGTATGAGATTTTGAAGATTACTCTTCTTTGTAATGTTATCATGGATTTTATATTTCTTCTTCTTTTCATTGAAATGCAGATTCTTCTGATCCTCTCACGCTTTCCCAGAATTCAGTGCCACGTTCCAGCATTCAGAAATTATTTTGGTTTTAGTGAAAATTTTATTGATAAAACATTAATTTTGGTTTATATTAAAAGGTGGGGGTTTTTTGTTTGGTTTGTTTTTGGGTTTTTTTTTTTGTTTGTTTTTTGGGGTTTTTTTTTCCATTATGTACCAGGACACATTTTTGGTCTCTGATTATAACAAAACTAAGACTATCACATTTTTTTTTCATGTGCTACTTCCCATATGGTAGTAACTGCCTGTAAAACAAAGATACTTACCACAGCTTTGCTGGTTTTGATTGTATAGAACTATTTTTTTCAGAATGGATCTCTATTTCTCTGAAAAATGTGAGAAAATTTTTACAAGTATTTCTGTAAGTCTGATTTACAAGTATTTCAAAATACAACAAATAGAAAGTTATTATCTCATTTTTTTTCTGTAGATGTAGTGACAAACTGCACTAGTATTCATTTACCTTTTATTGTGACTCCTAAAATATACTTGCAATACTACCTGAAGTGAAAATTAGATTTTATAAATTCATTATTTATACTATGTGGTTTTGGTAGCAGTATATAATCCTTGATTTTGTAACACTTCTCATAAAATAGAAAATAAAAGATCTTGAAAGTAAAACCTGAGCCTTTTCTGAAAGAAATTCTTCTTAAGACTTAACATGAAATTTGGCTAAAATATAAAGGAGTACTTTGTTCTAATTTTGAGGATAAGGCCAAGTTCTACTGATCCAATGCATGTCCAAAGATGAGGAAGAAAGACAAGAAAGAATTGGTCCTCACATCCAGCAAATTAGGACAGATGACAGTCAAAGTCAAGACAGGACCAGGAGGAAGCTACAGTCTGTGGTGGGAAGAGAGGGGCTGTGCACCAAAATGGTAACAGGGCTCAAAAACTGAGACCAGAACTAATGGCAACTGAGGTCAAGTTCTGCTGGACTGGAAAGGAACAGTGCTACCCTGCTTTCCTAAATTTTGTGCTTTAGGAAGGCATGATAGCTGAACTGCAGAGAATGAACATATTATGTGAGTCTTAAAAATTAAGGAGAGAGAAGAGAGAACAGGAAAGGAGAAAAGCAGAAAATATAAAATTATATTAATTTCAGGCACAGTAAGCAGCTCCATAGATGGAGTGAGGGAAAGTTAATCTGGCAGTAAAATACTTTTCCAATGCCAGCCTGGACCTTTCTAGGAGCCAGTCTTTTAGTGCAGGCTCTGCTGTGCCTCTGTCCTAAAAGGACAGCACCCCCAGGCCCTTTTTTGCTGGCCACATTTGGAATAATGTCTCCCTTCTGCTCTGACCCCAGATATTTCCAGCTAGCCCTGCCATATTCCTGCATCCCTCCTATTTGAGGAAGAAACTGTCAGCTCTGATTTTGAGGTGAGTTTAAGGACTAGCACATAAGGTTAGCAGGTGTGGATTGGCAAGCTCAGTAGCTGGCTTTTCAAGCTCCAAATGCCTATATTTATACATATATGTGTATATATATATATATATCTATCTGTGTGTGTATATATATAGATATTTCTAAAAACACATGTATGCATTCACCGATATACTCACATAGTTACACACATATAAATACTTATATATATACATATACGCATATGAATATAAAAGACAGACTTCCAAGGAAACCAAAGCCATGAGAAATTTGGAAAGAGCTGCTGACAGGAAATAGGTACATAAACAAAGACTGAATTGGCAATACACTGTGTTACATCTTTTGTGTATACATTAGCTAAAATAAGTGTTTTGAACTGTGTTTTACTTTCCCTGCTGTAAGCCCTCATCTGTGTATGTTTCTATGTGCCTAACACTTTCTGTTGAAAGTGCTGTTTGTTGAGAAACAGTGCTCCTGGGAAAATCAGCTCCTCCTGCTCCAGCAGCTTGGCTCCCTGTCCTCTTTCTCTGTGCCCTGCCCAATTCCTTCTGATATAAACCCACAGCTGCTCNTGTTTGTTAGTTCTGAGGGGGGTGAGTATTTGGGTTTTGGGTTTCTTTTTATTTTGTGGTTTTTGGTTGGTTGGCTGGTTGAGGGGGTTATGGTTTGTCATACTTTTATTTTTATCCTTTTCTTCCTGAGACCCCAGAAATACCTGAGGAGAGATCAGAAAAATTAGATAAATACATAATCTCTTTGATTGAATATATAAATAACCTCTGGGTAGCAACAGCAGGAAAGAAAAATTAAACTCATTAGGGAGCTGAGGTTCTTGATTGCTGTGCCAGTTTTGTTTACCTTAACAGAAGAAATTGGCCTGCAAAGTGAGCATTCACCCAACTCACATTTCTAATTTTATCTTTCCATTTTCCTTGTCTTCAAATGGTGTGGATGTGAAGCAGAGGTATAAACACCATCCAAGAAATCCTCCTCTAGTCTTGCCATGTTTATGGCACATGGAACAAGCAGTATTATAATATGAGTAAAACTTGTAGTGGAAGTGGAGAGGAAGTGTAGAGGAAGTGGATCTAAAGAAGATATTTGTATGTTTGGCAGAATAGAAATGCAGATGCGCAGAGTCACTCAAGCATGCTAAAAAATAAATTTGTGTTTTGCCGGCTGAACTCTCATGACAGGCTCATTAAAAGTTCTTACTGCCAAATGCTGTTTGTTTTCACCTTCAGAACTGTCTGCCTTAATAATGAGCAACTTCACTTGCAAGTATTTGCATAAAGTATTCTTCCTGTCTGTGGTGCAGTGCTAGGTGAGGGTGAGAGGGTGGGCACACAGCTGATGAATTCAAGTGACTGATTTAACCCACTGCAAAAACACTGGTGTAGTCTAAGTTGGTAAGGTACATTCTTGATGAAGTTTAGCTTACCAGGACTGGATAGCAGGAGGGGTTTACTTCTGTTGAGTAAAAACTGTACTTTGCAAGTAAGATACTAAATAGTATCTCCAGGGTTGCTATCAGAACCTTGGTTTGTATTTTGAGACTTTCCAGCCCCCTAAACTCTTAACTTCATGTGAAACACATGATTCCTCTTGAGTCAGCTAGCTTCCTGTCCTCAAGTGTTTCTACTTTCACAGATGACTATAACATGATATCTCTCCATTCCTCTGGGAACACTGTTGTCAGCAGCTGGTGCATTCCTCATACACTACAGCCTCCAATGATATAACAGTTCCACCATAACAATCAGAATCTGTAGGAAATTTTCTGTGACATTATTAAAGAAAGGAACACAGGACAAATTATTTGTCTGCCTACCATTTAGTACATATATGATCAGGAAGAATGAGAGTTGGCTAAATGCATACAAGATTGCTGTCTTCATCAAGAGGCAGAACCAGATACTTTGCATTCAATCTATACCTCTACCATTCTTCTTTCCCTGTCTACAGATGTGTGTGCCCTCTTCAAGACCTTAACCAACAGAAAAGCTTTACTAGTCCTTTTAGCTATTGAATCATTCACAAAAAGCAATGAATTTTTTCTAATATGAAATCATACATATCAGGATATGGAGCCTGAAAATATTTGCATATAACTCATTTCTATTTTACGTGAAAAAAATCAGTTAAGAAAAGAAGCCCAACAAAGCATACTAGAGGCATTAAAACACAAGAAGGAAATCTGTGCACGTATCAGGGTCGTCGAGATACTCAAGACTATGGGCTGTTAGCCAGTGTGCTGTATACAATGTCCAAAAAATGGACAATTTCTAAAGTAGTGTGACCATTAAACCTTCTAATAATGCGATTTAATAATTAAAATATGATGCCTACTGAAAAGGATTCATAAAGATAGGATCAACTAACCAGAAGCTAATGGAATAGTGTAGCTGTATTAAAATAAATTTATGAAAGTGAATGTAATATTTGAAAATATTTCTTGTAGCTGCTGAGATTTGTGTGCGTGTGTGTGCTTTGTCTAAGATTTGTAAAATACCTTTTTTTGTCTTTTGTCTGTGGTAGTTTTCATAAAACATTCCCTCACCCTCATTTATTCCCCTCTGCATTTCCACTTGTTTAATGAATAATCATCTGTTCTTTACATTAACTTCATGAATGAAGAAGTCCCCAACATAATCTGTGTGTCTTGTTTCTGCTCATCAAAGATAAAAATGAACTGCCTAGCTTAAAATGCCAGTCAATAACAGGCCAAATTTTATTCTTCCTTGCGCTTTTTTGATTCAGTTTGCTTAGAAATAAACATAAGTAAGTGCAAATACAGATGTTATATTTTAGAATTTAAATCTAAGAAGACAGTAATCAGTTTAATTCTGTGGTCTTGCCAAATAGACTAAGATAACAGAGCAGTAGGCAGTAGCCCTACCTGAATTGTAGGTTTTCTTCAAGTACAAGTATGTAACAGTACCTGAGGATGCAATCATAGTGATGTACAACTATAAATATGATAAAATATGGAAATAAGTTCTTTTCTGCTTAGTTCTTCCATAAGTATAAAAGCTAATAAACAGAAAGATCATGTACATAATTTTAATATGTTTCAAATGAACAAAATTAATGTAATAAAATATAATATTTAATATTATTTTTATTTGTGCTATCAAATATGATATGATTTTTCATATTATTTTTCTAGTGTGCTATCTCTCCTGTCAAATGGTATTTAAGTTCCTTAATGGTCATATGATAGGACCTGTCCTTAGGGCACTTATGAAGGCAGTCATATATGAATACAAAGAACATGCTTATGAATGTGGAACACAAAATTTTTGACACATTGATTATTTATATTTGGGTTCATTTCTTATATGATCTTAAACACTTTACTGCATAAATTTTGCATTAGGCCTATTAAAATTTTAATTGCTTCCTCATTGCAAGTGAATATAAAATAATACTAAGAACAATGTGATTATTTATATTTGGAACGATTATCCTCCCCTTTTTTAATGGTAATCCATCTGTATCATGTATACTGTGGTGTATACTCTAAATATCATTTTAGAAAATCTTTTCTTATCATCTTATAAACATAGCATTAGCTAGGAATTTAGAATTATGAATTAGAATTTGACAACTCCAAATATGTAGCTCCTTCCCAGACTGACACAAGTCCAATGCTTGGGTCTAGACAAACGTCTTCTGTCCCAAAGTCAGTCAGTCTTTGCATCTTTATCTGCAGCTTCCTGCCCCTTTGTGTAAAATCATTTAAGAACTTTCATCTTTATTTGTCATCCTTTAAGCTATTTTTTAACTTTCATTATTTATTTTTATAATCACGAGTTCCTAAGCCCACCCTACATGACTTTACAGTGCACAGAAAATAGTTGTTGTCTTGGACAGAAAGCATCACTGACTAATGGCTTTATTGCTAGGGCTTTTCACTCTTATCAGCAGATGTGCTCCAGTGGAAACCACCCAGAGCAAAATAAGACTGTCTTTGTGCTATCATACATCCTAATCAAACATGTCTCTAACTAAAAACCAAGCAGACAGCCACTGATAAAATTTGTTTGAAAATCCCTTCTCTTCTGTACAGGCTGAATGCTTGCTGTGGGCCTTATTTGCTTCTGCTGCTCCCAGATGTTTTGTCTAATAACAAAACAAATAAATGAAACCAACAACAACACAAACCACCACAAACCCAAACACCAAACTAACAAACAAAAAAAAGTGAAAGTAAAGCTTTTTTCATGAATGAAATACGCCCAGGCCTAGTGCACATCTTCATACCTTACTATTCAGGAGTACCAGAAAAACGGAGAGCAGCTATCATGCTCCAGACCACAGGTAGAGGTTCAGCCAGTTCAGAGCACAAGCAGAAAATGTTTTGAGAAAATGTCCTTTCCCACAAGGACATATGCTAACTTCAGGTGAGACCTGCTAAAGTCTAACTACTACTTCAGCTTACCATATTGAATCACTGAAACTACATCAAAGCAGTAGCTACTGTAATCCAGGATGAACAGGAATCATTTATTCTACCTAATGTTGTTAGTTTTATTAATGACCTTGTATTTTTTTAAGCTAAAAATGTTTTCCGTTGCATGTAAAATCTCCTTATTTTATTAGTTTATGAAATGAATTATATATATGCAGACATGGAGGCCCACCTAACCTATTTTTCTTTGGTTCACAAGGGAGTACTTCTAGCCTAGAAACTATTTCAGAAAACATACCAAATATGTATGTTACTGGTTATTCTTCTTTGTAGGAAGGTAAATTAAATAGATTTCTCTGTTTAGTAAAGTAATCTGTTTCCTAGCTATTAAAAAAAATGGAAATAATTATATTAAATTTCAAAGTTTGTTAAAATTAAATATGCACAGATGATCTGTTAATTGCAGGATTGCACTGGCATATGTCTCCTTAATGGTATTAATATTAATGGCTTAAAAATATTAAATATCTAAGCTGGAACATGAAATAGTTATGCATTTCCTTTATTTCGGTTACTGCTGTTGTGTCTGAATTTCAGTGCAGACATAGGTGGTTGTATCACAGAATCAGAGAATACATAATGTTGGAAAGGACCTCTGGAAATCACGTTGTCCAAAGCTTTCCAATGCAAAGTCACCCAAAGCAGGTGACACAGGAACACATCCAGGTGGGTTTTGAGTGTCTTCACAGAGGGAGACTCCACAACCTCCTGGGCAGCCTGTTCCAGTGTCACCCTCTATGTAAAGTTCTTCCTCAAGCTGAGGAGGAACTTTTTGTGTTTTAATTTATGGCCATTTTTCCTTGTCCTGTCACTAGGCACCACTGAAAAGAGTCTGGCAACATCCTCTTTGCACCTGTCTTGAAATATTTATATTATATTTATAAAAACATTAATGAGATCTGCTGCGAGCCTTCTATTCTCTAGACTAAACACTATGCTAGAGACTGCATAAAATATATTAAAAGCTAGTTGCTACCCTGAAAAGTTTTTAATGGAAATAAGGAAGGCAAGAAGTCAGAGATAAGACTTAGATTTCTACATTCCTTGCTTTAAAGATAGCTAATTAAAATGAGGGAGAAAACTGTGTTGAGGTGCTGATAAAAAATTTCTTTTTTTGCCAGGTATCATCCTTGTTTTAAGAGCACTGCCGTGCAGGTTTTTGGTGTGGGGTTTTTTTTGTTTGTGTGTGTGTGTTTTTTTGTTTTGTTTTGTTGGTTTTTATTTTTGTCACAAAAAGCTGTATTGGTGCTCATTGACATGAGCACCCATCGAATAAAATCATAGGAACAGAACAATTAGACATTGCCTTTCTGTTCAAGATGTTTCCTGGCTTCAGGAACCATCTTGTTCTTGTAATGAAGGTCCTAAGGGTGCTATTTTGTTCCAGCATTTTATCCAGATTTTACTTCTGTCACACTGGAACGGTACAAGGCTGGAGCAGAAAAGAAAGCTCTTATTCAGCTCTCAGGATGAATAAAATGAATCACTAATGACTCAGATATATGGGCTGACAGGGGGCCATGCCTTTCTGCTGTTCTCCACTCTCTCCTCATGACAGAATTATGTCCCTCCTATTATGATTCAATGCAGAGTTCTCCTATTTCTGCTTATTCTCAGGATTAGAGAGTTGTACAATAACTCTTTTCAGAGTTTTCTTTCTATAAAAGAAAAGGGGAAAAACGTTATCAGTTTANACAGCAGGCCAGGAGAGGTACAGAACAATTACCACAGCTTACTACCGGGGTGCAATGGGCTTCATTTTAATGTATGACATCACAAATGAAGATTCTTTCAATGCTGTGCAGGACTGGTAAGTGAAAATTGGAATTTATATTAAATAAATACTCAGAGAGTACGTGTGATATCACTTATCTGCTGTGACAGTGTAAATTGTTTTGGAAAACTTTTTTCCAAATAAAATGCTCAAGCATTCCTATACCTAAATATATGGTGGTGGGTTTTTTTTAGTTAGGAAAGACAGTGAATATTTTAAAATTTTTTCCACATAATTATATGTAGCCATTGTGTTTTCTGTAATTTCAGTTCATGTATGTTATTGATGCTACTAAACCCAGAAATATGCTAATGTAGAGACTAACTGCTAAGATACCAGAAGGTGTTCCCATACTTTATGAGAAAAAATGAGATACCATGTTTGGGGGTTATTTTTAAATTTAACTTTTTATCTGTAGCTGGATATATATTGTTCTGTCAGTCCTGTGAATCAAGTGTTAAAATGAGTGAACTTTATCTAGAATGGCTGGAATTTGTATCACCTGCTGTTATATGAGTGCCCAGATGTCTCCATAAAAGCAGAGATCATTTTAATCACTCATGGGTCAGTCAGCATCCAGACAATCTAAAGGTTTTTTAAGTAAAGCTAACATAAAAGGAAAGCCTGAGTTTCCCTCAGTGATCTTTTTTTCCCTTTACGAGTTATTTTAATGTCCAAGAGCCTTCCAGCAGTTTTCTGAGTGATATGAATAGCATTTGTCATGTGTGCTCCACATGCCCTCTTGCCTGTAGTTCCCGCGGGGCAATTGAGTTTGGAAGAGGATTTTGTTCAGAGTTTGTGTTCTTTATTCAGTATATATCTTTGGCTTTTAAAAATTTATTTTAAGATATGTTCTAGTGTGTACTTCTTTTCAGGACAGACAAGGTCAGAAGCACGTTTCACACTTAAAAAGTAGTGATGCTCTGATGCCTGTTTTTAACAGAAATTGTTACACAGCATTAAACCATCCAAGAAAAAGAATTTTCTCTCTTTCACACTCTTCTACTTATTATAGCAGTAGAAGGTGTCATGGAACCCATAGAGCACTCCCCCCTCAATACCTGGAGTTTTTCTTGGTCTGTATAAGATGAGATTGGTCATTTATCACTCTGACAATAATAACTGAAAACCTTAGCTTGACTCTGCTGCAGTGAAATGGGATCTTGGGTTTCCTAATGTTTCCCATGTAAGGACCAGGGATGTAATCAATTCACAGTCCTCCAGGGAAAAGGGGCAACTCCAGACTGTGTCCCATGTTTTCTTCTTTAAGTTATCTGTATGCCTCTACACCAAATTGCTCTTATGAGCAACTCTTTCCATTTTTGAGGAAGCTTGCATGAGTAAGCATAGCTCATTGGATAACTGTCTTTGGACAATTGAATGTATCTGAGTGGAGTCTCTGTTTGATACTCCAAGAGGAAGGAGCTCCTTGTGACTTATGACAAAGATGTTTTGCCCATGTTGTACAAGCTGGAAACATCGTGTAAGTAGTTGCTGTTACACATTTGTGAGTACTGCTTTGTTCAACAGCATGAGACAGAATCTCCTACCTAAAAGCAGGTAGCTGAAAGCGTTAATTCGTAGACACTGCTGCAAAAGTTTGACAAAAACAGGGAATCAAGGAGTGATACCAATCCCCTAGCTGAACCTGCAGGTGTGACTGCCAATGGCACTGCTTCCTGGCCCTGCCAGATGAAGCACTTTCTTGATTTACCCACTTTTTCATTGTCCATGGGCTGATTCTATTCCAGCACTGGTTGATAATGTCTTCTCTAGGACTAGCTGTGATCGGAAAATTTCATTGTTCCATTTCCAGGCAAACCAGATGGCATGCCATGTATTATCTCTCTTCCTCTAACACAATGACTTCTTTTATAGCAAGTGTAAATATGAGTACTTATTACTAATTTTCCCACCTGTTTGTTTTCCAGTCTCCCTGTTATGTTTGGCACTCTTTGTCTCCTGGTAAAAAGTAACAAGGCTTCATGCTAATATAAAAGAAAAAAGTCACCATAAAATGAAGAAGAAAATATTTAAAAGCTATAGATTTCTTAAATAAATTTATTATGAAATATGATTTTTCAATCATTTTTATCTAGAAATTTTACAAAGAGTTGACAGCTCTTATAGAAATTTGGTGGAAAGAAGGGATTGCAGTATTATGTGTCTAGAGCTACTGAGAAGTCATCTGCATGTTGAAAGGAATGACAGATAGGCTGAGTGCCTCACTTGTCAGGATGAGACATAGATTTGCCTGTTATTTGTATTTTTAATGTCACAAGCCCAGTTGCTGTTCTGCTGTTCTTCCTTTTTTTCGTTACTCCCATCTCACAGCTCATAATTAATTTTGATCAGCCCTGGCTTCAATTTTGATCGTAATCGCACAGCTTGCTTCTGAATGTGAGAAAAGTTAAAGAAAACTGGCAATTACCAATGCTGCAGAAAAGAAAGCATGGGTATATGCAGGTATCTGTGTCTTTCTAGAAGTTACAGGAGGAGAGAACAGGAGCTTTTTGAGTCCTTTAGGGGCTGAGAGTGCTTTTCTCTGTGATAAATATGCCTCTCTAAGAAGTAGTGTCATTTCATATACATGCGCAACAGGTCAAATCTGAGTACAAATCACATCACATCAGCTTCAAGACTTGATCTAGAAAGTGCACTGCAGTCAGGACAATGAATCTACATGTGCCTTTTTGGTTTGGATAAAGAACTATGGTTTAAAATATGTGTTGGGATGATTTTTTTATATTAAAATATATTTTTTACAGCCTGAATTATGACTGACATTTCTCCTTTTTAGCTACAGATATAGATGAATAATATTTGTACTTCTAGATGCCACGTCTAAGTCAGCATAAGTCTATTCAGCTGTGAAAAATTCTATAGCTGATGTTACTATTAACATTTTACATTAAGAAAAAATCAGTATCCATAATTTTATCTAAATCTATTAGCACCTATATATGTAATGTGTAGCCAAGAATTCAGAGGGAGTGGATTTGTGCTGAAAGTCTGTTTGCTAGCCAAATCAGCAAATCAAATATGCTTTGACTGAGCACTTCTCCTATGGAACTGTCCCCAGGGTCTGAAGCTGCCTTTGCTAAGAGGCTTTTTCTTTCAGTAATGCAGCTAATGCTGCAAGGTGTATACCTTGAAATAGCTTGATGTGCTTTGGTCATGCCATCCTAAAAAGATAAAGATTTTGGATGGATGTATTTGCTTTAAATAGAAATCAGTTGTAGAGCATAATTTTCTGCTTGCCTGAGTTTTAAAGTAGAAAAAGGGTATAACCAAATAACCAAAACTTCCAATTTAGCTGAATTCTTAAGACAGCATCCACATATTTCAAGAAAGTGGCCTAGTGGGATCTATTTCCTTTAAAAATTCCTTCTAACTAAATTTGAAGGGGAAATAGGTGAATGTTGAGAGTGGCTTGATGCCACCTCAATGAGTATTTTTTAGTTCAGCTGTAATGTCACAATGCTTACATTAATTCGTGTTTTGTAGTACCACCTGTGGCATCTACATTTGTTTTTTTTCCCTCTATACATTTCACTAGGAGGTGTTATGCCCCTTTTCATCTTAGTACTTCAGTCCACATAAGTTATGGCTTTTATGGCAGTGGTCTATGGTAGAAAAAGAGGATGAAGGCTTTGTACAGTCTTTTCAACTGGTACCAGCTCAATATGCTGAGTTCTATAGAAGTTCCAGGGAAATAAATGCATTGAAGTTAAACCTATTTTAACAAATACTTTTCTGGACATCTAATGACTGAATTGAAAGGAATTGAAATATCCTTATACTCAGCGTATTTCTAATGCAGTATCTTACCTAGGTTGGAAAAAGCAGATATCTAAAATATGATCTAAAAGGCTGAAGTTTTATGTTCCAGATTGAAACCCTAGATGTGAAACTCCTCTAGATCTGGAGGATGGATGGGGATAGAGCACATGGTATATAGTTTTTTACATTCACTCTAAGTTGCTCTTCTGCACCTGAAAACATTGTCCCAACTACTAATGTTTGCCCATCAATATCTTTTTCACAGTCTGGTGACTGTTGAAGACATTGCTGTGGAGGGCTCTCTTGTGCGTGAATTCAAAATCTTGCAATTTCACATTTCTGAAATCTCATATTCAGGGATGCTTCCTCATGAAACATATGAGGCTGAAGGATTCTAAGAGGCTCTGAGTTATTGATGATCTCTGTTTTGTAAACCTGTTAAGGTGTACAGAATCAGGTTTTCCTGCATTTTTGACTGAGGTCTGTGGGAGAATGGAAAAAAGTATGCTAGGAAACCCTCACCCTTTAAAAAAAGCATTAAAAAATACATTAAAAAGCATTTGTGAAAAATTATATGATGGATGCTTTAATGTCCCTGTTGGAAAGATTAGGGTTACACATCTTCTTAAAGAATTCAGAGGGTCTTCCACGAAAGATGCTTCTCTTTCCTTTTCTTTGTTTTTTGTAAGGTGTCATTTTAACTGCCCCCTCTCCTTGAGCTGCAGACTACTCAAGCTCATGATCTTTGAGAAGAAATCAGCTATCAGAAGATACTATTTCCTGAAGTGACAGAGCCTCAGTTCCCAGCAGACAATGTATGATTTTAAGAACCTTATCACACTCTGTTTACTTCTGTATTTAGACAGAAATTATTTGCAGAATTTAGTACCAACTGATATACTCAGACTAGCATGAAAACGAATTTAATTTCAAATTAAAAACAGAATTAAATACTGATTTGATGTTCTACATATGAGAGGTAGTTTTTGGGGATAAGGTCAAGGCAAAGACTATATGTATGCCATACGATAACACTACAGAACATCCTGAGCTGTGCAATATTACTTTAGCCATTACTAGAAATATATGGGGGGCTGAGTGTTCTTGTGATATACATATCTTGATTTAATTATTCAAGGTATCATTTTAGATAGCTTTAAAGTAGAAACTTAAAAAAAGTCTATGCTACTATCAATTCAGGATAACTGAGAATTAAGGCATGAAAAAGATGTAAGTTTTCACTTTCACATGGCATTTGGCTACTGGATTTACTAGATATACCAGTAGTAGTTGTCATTCTGCAACAACATAATAGAAAAAAATCTTCTGTTTCTTTGAGCTTTTTCTGTCCATTCAACACCTTAACTGAACTAAAAGTCGCCAGCTACAGTGCACTAGAAATTGGACATTTATGTATTCTTTTATGTCTTGTAATGGGAGACACGATGGCACATTTTTGGTAGTCATTGAGGGAAAAGAAAAAGCCAAACTGGAAAGACTGTTAGCATGTTATGGGTGAATGTAAGAAGTCCTCAAAGCAAACTAAGCCATTAAGTCAATGTCAGCAGTGCTGCGCACATTTCTAAGGGGTGTATGTTCATACCTTCTTGCTTACACATCTCAAATTTTAGTCTCATATTCATGCTTCAGTTTGGTGTACAGACAGGCTACTTTTCTTTTACCTCTCGATACTGAACCTAGTTCTATCATTTAAGGAAAATCCATTATCTGCTGTATACCAGGGAACAAATCTGGAAAGTGCCTCTAGGCAGATTTAGCCTCCTCCTCTCCTTGCCAAAGCACATGACCTGTGGTGCAGCAGCGGATGGGGTCCTGCGGCGCAGAGCGCAGACACGTGCCGTGGGTGACACGCGCGTCCTCGGGAGCCCTGTCCCCGGGGACAGCGCCTGGACACAGCAGCACTGTGCCCACTGGGGCCCTGTGCACAGGCTGAGTGTCTGCTGTGGGGCTGGCAGCAAGCTCAGCACAGCCACACAGCTGAGACCCAGCTGGAAACATACTCGGGGGCAGCAGGCTGTGTTGGGTGCATCTGCAACTTGTATTACATACACACACACACACGTATGTGACTTGTTCTTGATATCAACATACATTTAAGCTGATTCCCTTCCGTTTTTTTTTACATATTCATGGTTTTCAGACACTGAGGAGCAAGGAGCTGCATGGTGGTGGATAATTTCATGTCATTCTCATACTTAAAAGACACACAAATTATATGCTGTGAGAAAAAGAGTTATATCACAGTTTGACATTATCCTTTCATTTCTTTCTAAGTCTTCCGTCTGCACAATGGATAAGAGGAAAGAAAAATGGTGTTATTTATGGAATTAAATATTAGGAACAAAAATTTTGCAAGTGTTTTGCTATTTGAAGTATTGATAGTAGTTGCAATTACATGAAATTTACTATTTTCTTTTTTAATGTTTACTATTGAAAACGTACTTTTTTAATGCACAAAATAACTAAATTCTTTTCACTTTTCATCTTCACTTGTACTGTAAGAAGGACAAAGACCAGTGGCAAACTGGATGTTTTTTTCTGAAGAAGAAATTTTCTATTTGAAAAATATAAAAAAAATTTGTGAAAAAGTTATTCTTGATGGAACAAATACATTGTAAAACTCTGTATTCCAGACCAATTTGCTTAGCCATTTTTCACCATTTGCTACAGAATTCCTGTTGTAGGAATGAATTCTGTTTGTATACATAAAACAGTTCTTTGAGTTGACATCTTTTCCCTCAAAAGTCTGTAATCCAACTTTGTTTCACAAATGCTAAATTGGCACTAGCTCAAACTGCTTACATACTTTCCAGTTTTAAGACCCACTCCAATGTCTTCCACAATGTTTCTCCCAACATATAAAAAAAAATTATCCTCACATTTCAAAGTGAAGAGCAGGGCATAGCCCTGGATATTTCAGGAATAACATATACTACAATTAAGTTTTCCTAAAAGAGAATAGAAGAATGTATTTAGTATGGAAAGAAGAGAAAATCTTGCAAATAGATCATTTGGGGTTTTTTTACAGTTCTATAATTTTCAGGAGATCACTCGTGATAGACCAAGAAAAAACATTGTGCTATCCAAAGTATTTAATAAAGTCATAGAATCATAGAATATGTTTAGTTGGAAGTGACCCCTCAGGATTATCAAGTCCAACTCCTGGACCTGCGCAGGATACCCCAAGAATAAAACCCTGTGCCTGACAGCATTTTCCAAACACTTAAATTCTGTGAGGCTTGGTGCTGTGACCACTTCCCTGGTGGTGATCCTGTTCCAAACTCCAGCCACTCTCTGTGTGGAGAACCTGTTCCCGATAAACTAAACTTCCCCTGACTTTCGTGATGTTTCCTCAGGTTCTGTTACTGGTGACAGTGGGGAAGAGACCAGTGTCTGCCCCTCTGCTTCCCCTCATCATGGTTGAAGACCACAACGAGGTTTCTCCTCAGTCTCCTCCAGGCTGAACAGACCAAGTGACCTCAGCTGCTCCTCATAGGGCTTCCCTTTCAGACTTTCACCATCTTTTTGTCTCTCCTTTAGATGTTCTCTAATAGCTTGATATCTGTCTTATATTGTGGCTTCCCAAGCTGGAAATGAGGCTGTCCCAGTGCAGAGCAGGGCTTCCCCTCCCTTGCCTGGCTGGCCATGCTGTCCCTGATGCTCCCAGGACAGGGCTGGCCCTCCTGGCTGCCAGGGCACTGCTGGCTCAAAGTTTTGTACATGCAATAAAATATTACCCTATCTTTTCACTGACATTGCCAATGCATGGTTTAAGGAAAACTCTCCATGTAAAAGGACAAACATATACCTGTTTTTCTAAAGCTTTTTCTTGATAATATTTGATATTAGGATTAAGCACCACTCTAGCCTGAACTACTTTCTTTTATGAAGATACTTATATTTTTCTTCCTACTAAACTCTGAATTTAAATATGCACATTAAAAATAGGAATTTATGCAAGTCCCTATCAAAGTGGTTTGTGTCTTGAAAATAGTAAACCTTCGACTTAAAAGTACAAACCTCATGAGAAAACATTTTCTCTAGATTTACTGTCCATAAACTAATTCATGCATTATAAAAGGTTGTCAGGAAAGACAGATGTTAAGTTTTCATGGCACTTTTAATTCTTTCCTATCTTGATGCCCTTAAATAATAGAAAGAAACATGTTTGTGGAATGGAATTTTTTTGTATGTGGTCCTTGGTCATAATGGCTCTTACTCATACTTGCTCCTTTAATTCATTTTGTTGCGGGACTAAGGGCTTCTGTAGAAGTTCTTACATTCTCTTGAAACTCCTTCACTGTAGATGTGACATTTTCTTGGACTCTAGGCAGCCACCCCGTATCAAGGTGTCCATTCAGCTGTCCTGAGCTACATCAAACCCTACTAATGCTGCCAGTGGGAAGTCTGATAAGAAACAGGAGGAAATACTGACAGAGTTCCTTCAGGGAACTATGTCTTTTTTTTCTCTCTAATGTGAGCTCAGGCAGTACAGTCAGTAAGTCACGGACAACAATCACGCACCCAGGTCCTATTCAGTCACCAACTGGTGAGTTCAGCTCCTCAGTGGAGCTTGTCTCGACAGCATGCTTCAGGATTAAGTCACTCTTGACTTCCACTGGACCTAACTGGCTTAAATAACTTTCTATATATCCATATATCTATATCTATAAGTATCAGCTGATATGATAGTTGATTAGGGCAGCTGTTGGCCATAGCTAACATAATAGCATGAGCTATTATCCCCACATTGCAGCCTCCTTTTTAACACCAGCTGCAGACTGGCAGCTACATCATGAGTGTGGCTGCAGCTTCTGTACAGCTGCCACCCCTGCAGATAAGGGCTGAAGTTCTGGGGACTGATGTCTTGTCTTCTTGTTATACCTAGTCTGTGGTAAGGAAGGCTGCATCTCTCCTCTCCTAAGACCCTTTTCCTCAGTCCTTGAAATGTGGTGGTCTGTCTGATATGAGATGACCAGAATCTTTTTTCTGGGAAAATGTGACAAACTAGCAAATTATGCCTTACTCCTACCTACATCTAGCAAGAGGAGAGCTCTAGCTTACCTATCCCCATAAACTTGCTTTGTTGGACTGGAAATTTCACCATGGAGATTTATTGTGCAGTTGATGAGGTAACATAAATACTCAGCCATTCAGAGAACTGTTGTTCAATAAAGGAGATGTCTTCCAATCTGTACCACATCCTGCTCTTCTTCAGATATGATCGCTGAGGGTTACACTGAGCTGGATAGAAGCAAACCAGATGATCAGATAAGTATCTGAATGCTGCTGTGCTGAACTTCTGCCCATTAATTAGATTATGCTAAGGCACTCTTAATGAGATTTTCAGTTTTGTCTGTTTTTTCCTATGATAATTATTTTATTTTTCAACAGGTTAAAGTGGAAAATACCTCTGACAGGCTAATGGTGAGCTGCTGGAGTTTATCAGAAAGATAAACAAACTTAGGGATGCTAAAATATAACAGTATGCTAAAGAAAGTGTATATGAAACGCTGAGTCTAATATTTAGGAAGTCTGTCCATTTTATAGTTACACACTGCCAATAGTAAAAGAAATAAATTCTAGTATATTTTAATCAACTCACAATGTTTATTTTTGTTAGTAATAAAAGTCATACAATCTTGTGGTAATAATAGCTTTTATTGGCTGGGCAGTAACTAATACACTCTTTTTATCTCCCTGTAACTGTATGTTGACAGAGTACACAGTTGCTCAGCATTCCCAAATGAAAACTCTGCTGCTAGCCAACAGCACGAGTCCAATCAGTGACTTAATATTGTCCCTGAATAGTTTCCATTCTCAACTGAAGCTGCAGATTATTCACTTTTCTCAGTACTCTAATACTCTGAATCTGTTACTCTTCAGAGGAATATAATGATCACTGTGCCACAATCAAAGCTTGTGGAGCTGTTCCTTTGGGGTTTCAATTTTGCAGATATCTTCTCTTGGGATGTCTCAGTAGCATTAAGACTGCAGTTTCATTCATGCAGCCTGGATGATTTTTGTTCAAAATCTCAGGAAAAACCAGACTATGTGAGTCAGTAGTAAAGCAGTGTATAACTTTGTGACCTTTAACTGAGTCCTTCTCCCACATGAACTTTCTTACCTCTGCTCCCCTCTATCCTCCTTTTCTCTGCGCATGATTTTAAGATGCCCTGTTTTGAGTGTCAAGCCTTGGCAGTTGTGCAAGTACATTATCTATGAGATACACAGTCTATACGTGGGGGAGTATAACAAGTTTTATTGAAATTGATCCCTTGGGTCAAAAAGTGCCAATTATGTTCTTGTATTGAAATGTAAACTGCAAAGTGACACAGAAATGTAAGCTGCTGGTAGTGGTTATCTTCAAAGTGTATCCAAATGCTAGTTAGGTGATTTAGGTTGTCTTTCATCATAACATTGCAAGGCCTTGACCATTAAACTAAGACATTTGTAGTGAATGCTTAATAATGAAGGTTTTCAACCTTCTTTTTTAGTTGATTTTTTCCTTATCTCATTTTTTGTGCTCTGTTATGATAGTCATAAAATTCTTAATTAAGAAATCTTCAGAAAATAAAGCTTTAATTGTAACTACAGTTTAGTATCATCATCATTCTGCCAAGGATCACTAAAAGAACTTGTCTGTCCTCTTAGGTGACAGCATGTTAAAGACAAATAAAAATTTCTGATTTGGAAGATTTATGGATATAAAGACATTATAAAATACGGAAAAAGAAGTGAAAAAATATTTTCATTCCAAATTAAAGTTTCTACATATATCTGGTACTTGCTCATATTTTCCACAATAAAAAAGGCATTACAGTCTCTTTAGGTAGGACAAAAAAGCCTACCTGCTATTTGGCCCAAGATTTTGGATGTTTATTAAATATGCTATAGCAGAAAACATATTTTAAAAGCACTGAATTTACCCAGCTATTGTGAGATATATTTGCAGAACAAGCAATAAAAACTGCACCTCCAAGGTCACAAACTGGTGTTAAAACTCCACACAGGGACCAGAGGAGGGACTGTCTTTCTGCTTTAATCCTTCTCTGTGCTGGCTACCAAGCAACTGAGGACCACTTCAAGTGGCTGAATGTTTGACTTTGGCAAATAATGCAGCAACTCAGAAGCCTGCAACCCATCTGCAATGTCCCAGGGAGAGTCTGTGATAACAGTGTTTCTGATACATAAATTAAATTGCCTCACCCATACTTGGACATCACAGTGCAGTGCTCAGTTCTGCATGAAAATTATTCTTGCAAAGTTATGCAGTTGTCCCTGAGATTAGACCCAGCACACGTTGCTTCAGCAATTTAGGATCGACCATTGCAAGGGGTCAGGCAGTCACAGCTCAGTGATAACATGTGCAAAGTATTTAATCTCTACATCATTGCTTCAGCAGGAGATTGACAGCTTTAGTTTTATTGTAGTTGGGGATACTGTTTTTTTTAAGTTGGGGAGAGGGAAGTAGTAGGCATTGGTCTGTGCACAGCTCTGGGAAACAGCAAGGAAAGGGTGGAAAAGCAGATACTGCTGCACAGCAGATTAGTTTTAACTCTCCCAAGGACAGTAGTGACTTTATATTTTCTTCTTTCTTGATACCAGTGGGATTTTAAAAAATCAAACTTAAGGTTGATTCCCACATGAAAATACAAGTGTACCTGTCCAACGGTCACAGCAGGGAAGGCTTTCTTAAGCTTTTTACTTCCCTCTATTTGTAGCAAACATGCTCTGCCATAAGTTCACATCATTAAGAACTCCAAGGAGAAGAATAAATCAATGTTTTTATGTCTTCAATTGCCTTCTCCCACTCATATGATGCATCTCTACTTACAGTGCTTTGTACAGAGCAAGTGAAAAGAAAATGTTATATCAATTTAAAAGCAATTAACACAGAATTGCTTTCTTGGAAAATCATAATACTGACAAAACTAATTTCAGGCCCGGTTTGGCAGAAAAATCTGCATGACATTTTCAGTTTTTCTATATCTACATGATATCCCCAGGTTTTTGGTTTTTTTTTAAGTGGGCCCTTTAGATGATGCCTGGAACAGGCTTATCTAGAGACAGAGGCTAAACAAAGTTAAAAAGATAAAAACAGATATGTTTAATGAAGGACCTTCAAATGCATTAAGAGCAGATAAAGCCTTCCCAAGGGGCTACACCTAAAATGGACAATGGTCAGGAGTTTTTCAGACAGACATAAATTTGGTCTATTTGCATACCAGGGGTTAATTCACCAATTACAGTTCAGGTAATGAAGTCATATACCCCCAGTTTGCTCACCCAGCCCAGATTCACTTTTTTTTTATACTTTTCATGGCCTGAGGAACAAGTTGTCCTTGGTTCTCAGGTTTACAAGGATTGTTTTGTCTGCCCAAAATGTGAAGAGATCTTACTAACACTCTATATGAAGTTCAGAGTCATACACTCATGCAGCACAGGATCTGAAAAACATAAAAGCTAAAATCTTAAGGCATGAAGATGTATACTAAGCAAGAAAATGAGCATCTGTCATGAGGTGGTTGTTTCTTCCTATCGTTCCTGGGGAGAAAAACTCTGTAACAAATCCATATTAATTGAACACATTAAATTCTTACTTACAGATGTATATACATTAGCAGAGACAAAATGTACTAAAGAAAGCAAAAATAAAGGAAAAGCATGAAGTAAATTCTGCTTCAAAACAATTCTAAAGAAAGAACAAGGCTCTAGCAGTTTCTTTTGCTGGTCAGTGAGAGGAGCCTGTGTATTAGAGCTCGTTTTTTACAAGCAAGGATGTAGCAGAACTGACTATTACAGCCTCTGGGAGAAAGGGAGAGAACAAAATATCAGCCAGGCAGAATGGATGGGAATGCAAAACCCCCTTTGATGTAATATTTAGCATTAGTCCTTTCAGTATAACAGAGCTGAGAGTTACGGCCTCTGGGAGAAAGGGAGAGAA
>VYXF01011348.1:85310-114233 GCA_013397295.1 Polioptila caerulea | reverse complement strand
ATTACATATGGGAGTTTAGATTCCTTGTTACTGACTAAGCACCTGAAAGCCAGGCACTGTTTCACCTAGCTCCTCTGCTAGGGACAGATTCAGATGACCTCATTCCAAATGACACTGACTCCAGAGCAGTGATGGAATTTCCCTGACTTGGTGGGGTGACATGTGACAGAAAATACTGCTTAGCTTTCAAAGCAAGCACAAATAATTGGTAAGGGACCTTGAGGCAGCTGCTGGTAGTTAGAGCGCTGCTTCTTTCACATGTTACATTGTGAAACAGTGAAAACTCAACACTACTTAAATTAATAAAAAAATGCACAACAGACACCATATCACTAAGAAAGCCAGTAACTTTACTGATTTGTCTGCAAAATACAAATTATACCTTATTTCCAGCAGGAGAATCTTTTGAAATTTTCCCATTTTTGTTCACTACAGACAGCTGAATTAAGTCCCTTGAGATACACAGATGTGGTTTAACTTAGTTATAACATCTTGTCATCTAGTGGCGACAAAGTCCAGCTTATGCCGCTGTGAGCCTCTACTTTAATATTTGTTGCAAATGCTTGTATGCTCCCATTTACAAGCTATTTTGTTATCACCATTGTTTTATGGAAGCAAATCCCCATGAAAGAGAAGAAAAAAAGAAAAAAAGATACAACAAACCATCTGAAGCAATCCAAGTGTAATGCCTGCAGTAAACCAGGTCTGATATTAAATACACAAAAGACTTTAGTACTGCATTTTTAATTTTTAATATTTTTAAATGACTTTCTTAACTGACCTTTTTTTGAATCAAACTGAGGTATGGATCAGTCTGAGGTATGAGAAGGGAAGGTAGAAATGCAACACGTGATTATGAAAATAATCAAATGGATATTTTTGATGCAGAAAGTCTGTGGCTCAAAGCTTGGATTGCTCCACATCTTTGGTTAAAATATATTAACAAAAGCCTTTTATTACATCTACAGTCTGAAGCATTCTAACAGACACCAATGTTCCATCAGTCCTTCAAGAGACCTGTAGTGGCAGGAAATTAATGCCATATAACTGACGACATCACAGCAGATGGCACAAACAGGAACAGATGAAGTATGCCATGTTTAGGCAACAGCCTTTATTGAGGTTTCAAGTGGCTTTTAAAAAATTACAAAGCATTTACCTTCAAGGTGAAGGAAGAAGGAAAACAAAACAGCTGTTAGACTACAGATAAAAGTGGGTATATAGGATTGCAAATACAATACAAAAGGGTTGACATCCTTGAAAACAGCCTAGGAGCTCTATTCTTATGCTAGCTTTATCTGAAAAAAGTCTGAGGACAACAGCTAATTTTTACACTAGTCATTAAAAATTGCTAAACTCCTCTTCTGGGAAAAATATAAGCCATTTTGTTATAAAACACAACTTTTGAGAGACACTGAAATGACCAAAGCTTTACTGTGAATGGCTCAATGCATACAATATATATGTTGTGCAGATAGGGTATATCATATAATTGTCACCAGCAATTAAACACTAACTGACAACACCTTTTAATAGAGATTAGCTTAGCTATAACAATACTTGCAGGTGTCTAGAATGCCACTTCAGGTGTTTGAACTTACAATTAAGAATGTTGCCTAAAACATCATATAGCATGGGTTAAGGTAAAGTAAATGTTAATACTCTTTCAGGGCTCTGCCCCAAACTCCTTAAATACAAAGGAATCACACAATAAACCCAAATTAGCTTTTGCAAATACAATAAATGGTAAGATACAGATAAAGGAACAAGAAAGGTAGACAGTTATAGTTTACAGAAAGTGACTTCACAATCAAAGTTGTGCTTCTTATCATTAGATCAGTTTGCAAATATGCATTATCCCCCACAATTTTGCCAGTATAAGTTAGTTGCCCTCTGCAGCAGGAATAAGAGGGCTGACTGGCATTTATTTTCATGTGATTCTGTTCTACTCGTGTTTATACAAAAAAATCACTGTCAGAGTTAATATAAATTGCCCAGGCAATATTTTCACGCTACTTTCTGCTTAGTTACTTGCAGTAATATATTACACTGCATCTTCATTAAATGATATCTTTCATTTTTTTCATGTGTTGCTGAGGCAAATCGCAAGGTAAACTATTAATATGGCTATTCTTAATATATCAATAGACCAAATCCCCTTCCCCACTGAGAAGTTTCTATTACGATACCAATAAAATTGTATTTTTTCTTGAAATGACAAGGTATATTTGTGATAAATTTGCATATTTTTGAAACACTAAAGTTTAAAATTCTCAGAAGAGAGTATGAGTTAATCCAAGGGTGAAGAAAGTGGTTTAAAACACAGGATTTTTGTGTTTTAAAATTAATTATGGGCCCCGTTTTACCTTTTTTTTGTTTCGTTTTGAGTTTTTAAATTTATTTTTGTTTGGTTTTTTTTTTTTTTTTTAACATGCGTATCTTTGTTTACCCTGCAGTTTGCTACACGAGATAAGATGGATGCATTAGTAGCACAGTATTCTGCTTAAAGAGTTTCCAGATTATGTACTAGCCCCTGCACGGCTGAAAGTGCCTGTAAGGCAGGCTTCTGTATAGTCATGGTAAGTGAAGAGCCTATGTCCTAATGCACACTGTAGTCTGATCATCATTCTCTACTACAGAGAGGCACACTCCATCATTGAGCAGTGCACAGCAACTGCATGTATAGGTGGAAAAAAGAGTGTGGATTTCACTTCAAAGTACTTTGTGTTGACGTTTTGCTGTCGCAGCTATATTCTTCGTCATAATGTCAATGTATGTAGTTGAGACCTAAAAGGAGTCTCGAAAAAAGGAGAAATATTACACTTTTACTATGGCACTAACATTTTGCTTAAACACTTTTTCCCTCCAACAGAAAGATTAAACTGAAACACTTGAATATACCATTTTTTTCCTAACATACAAGAGGGACAAAGAGGGTCTTGAAGAAAATGACATGTTCCCTCTGGTCAAGCTATCTTAGTCAAAGGAACAATATGAGGCTGGAGAAAATGTGGATGCTGTGTGCTGAAGCAAGTCCTACTCTGGTGTAAACACACAGGGAGCGTTGCTCAACAACGTGCCCACTGTGAGATGATGTGACTGCAGAGGTCCATGAGAACCGAGGACCAGATGGCCAATATTGGCTGTGTTAAATCGACTGATTTTGGGCCACTCTTTAACTGATGATCTCCTTAAGAGTTTTATGTCTGTGAGAGAAGGGAGGAATCTATAGAGCAGGCACTTTTGTGCCGATCCCTCCCTTTGCCCCCCGCCGCTGCTTCGGCACATGTTTACCTGCACTCACGTAGCTGACAGCCGTTAGAGCTGCACATTCTATTCTGACAGGCAGAATACCAGCTTCATTAATGAGAAAGGGCCAAGGTACGCCACTTTGTCATTTAACTCATGGAAAACTACAAGATACGCAGGACTTTGAGTAATAGAAGGGCCCTTAACTTGTTACAATGCACAAAACAGCATGAAAGAACTAATCAGTATATACAATGGATGGCAGTTCACCCAACTGATTGTAAAAAGCTGTATTAAAATGATTTAAGTTGTTACACCATGGGTAAAGTCTAATTGCTTACAGATCAGTCTTTCAACAGCTGACTTTGATCTGTAAAATGTATACCCAGTAAAAGAAAACCAAAAGAAAATAGTTAAATGTGCAACTGCACAAATATAATTCCCCACTATCAAGAGAACAAAAACTTTTGCTATTACCATAATTATTATATATATTAGAAAGCTATACACAAGCATGTTAATTTCACAGATTTTTTTTAAAAGATTCTTAATATTTTATATAATTAGAAATACACATTTCAGAAACAAAACTTCTGCAAAGAGAAAACAGTTATCTTGGTTAGCAAAGCATGGAGTTCCTCAAGGCTTAGGGTAGTGCTTTCTATACAAAAAGTCCTTTTTGTTTGTTTCTTCAGGACTGCTTAAAAGATTAGCAAAGCTATCAAGGAAAAAAGAACACATTTTGGCTTAAGGAAACTACAAAAGCCACAAATGCTTTGCAAACTCTGTCTTACTTTTTAATATGAAAATAAGCAAAATGTAATGTACATATTTTTTATACTTTTTTATTTAGTAAGTGATGCAGACCCAGAATTTTTAAAATTAAATATGTCAGCCCTCGAACTCAACATTTCTATAAGTATGGTCCTCTTGAAATGGTTTGATCCTTTTTAACTGAGTGCCATACTCTAACAAAATGCCTGCATGTTTGTGAGCATTTTCAGTACGTTAGGTGACCCAGTCTCTTTCTAATGTCAATTCATGGCCACCCAACTGCTGGGTCTGTCAAAACATCTGTACATTTTCTATATGTTGCATAACAGCTGCTTTCTCTCTCAGTAAAGATCTGCCATTTCTGGCAAATGTTTTCATTTTGTCTATTTACATGTAAATAACGTTGAACCTGCAACATGACACTATCTATTGTAACATACATTTTGCAAGGGAGCACAACAGTGAAAAGAAGTTAGCCTTAAAATCTATTTTGTACAAGTGTTCTGTTGTACAACTCAAGTGCTAAGCTTATCTCAGCATTTCTGTTTATCCTTATACTGCATCACTGAGGCAAGTTAAAAGTACTTTTACAAAACAGAGTACCTGACTTTTTTTTCACACACGGCACATATAATGCATATCGACCCTTCCCCCCTCCCCCCTCCCATTAAGGTATAGCACACACACACTGCAAGAAAAAAAAAATCCCAACTAATAGGTAATAATGTTATCATGTTGCCCATCCTTCAGAGAGCCGCATGCGCTTGACAGAGGGGCTTTCCCTTTCGTCCGGCGAAGGTCTGGTGAGTCCAATGGGGGAGTGGAATTCGTTCCGGTGGTCTTCTCGGTCACTTCCATCGTAGGAACTGCTACAGCTGCTCAAACTGTCGACTGGAGATCTCCCCGCCTCATGGCGCGTGTGCTGTTGGTATCTCGATGGTGTGGTGGTACGGTCTCTAGGAGGAGAAACAGGTTCTGACTTGATGTTGAGGCTTTGAGTAGAAGGCAGGGAGAGATTTGTACTCTGAGATAAATGAGTGCTAGTGCAAGCTCTGTAGGAGGAAAGGAAACCCAGTTACAGATGGAGGAGGCATGGAGCCCCCAGATATGCACAAACACTCACACAAAACACCGGTGTAAAGGCTTGCACAGGACCAGTGCAGCATGCAGAGGTCCTGGGGACTGCTGTCTGAGCAGAATCAATGAATTCCAGGAGATGACCATGCCACAACAGATGTGGTCATATTTAGGGGGACAAGCCCTCAGCTTGGAGAGAGATCTTGCTTTCAGTCTCTCTCTCTCTCTCGCACTCCTTTTTTTTTTTTTAAATCAAGTGTCATCACAAATTGGGGAAGGTGAGTCTTTGCATTGTTGCACCCACCTGCAGGTTTCTGTACAACTAACACTTGTGTATGTATATGCATTGGCTGAGACAGGGGAAGCATGGACTTTCTGCTGGGTTTAATCCAATTAATTGGAATGCACTGAACTATTTTTATTGTAGTTTGTTTTGACATGTGACTACAGATGCAAAACAGAAACAAAAAAAATCTGGTCTGGTAATTTTTATGCTTTTCAGAATAGGGTTGAAATTACTGGTCCTAACATTGACATCAACAAAATAGCACAGGCAGACAAGGATTTAGAAATGATGATAGGTTTTAAATCTGTGAATTCATAGTTTAAACCAGAATGTATTTGTATAAACTACAAAAGGGAACCTGAGGAATAGTAGATGATAGAGGTCTACACTGCCCAGCTCAAAGGATGTTACTAGCAGACTCAAAGGTAAGCTACATAAGTATTCTAAGCTTTTTCTTTTTCTTTTTCTTCCTCCCTTTTTTTTGTGCATTTTTTGGGCAGGTAGTGGCAGAGAAAAGATTAAACAGACAGGGAGGAGAGTGAGTACTGAGAATGCACTTTATCTCTATGGGAAAAATGAGATTACTTTCATCTGCACAACATTTTGTACAAAAGCACCACCTCCTGGCAAAATCTGGCTTTTCATTATTAAAACAGAATTCTCAACATGCAGTTCCCATTGTGTTCCACTGCAGGGACCATTTGCTAGGCTGAAGTTAGTGTCTCACCCTAGAAACAGAATTTCAAGGTTTCTATGCATGAGTATTTACTTATACAGGGGTAGGAAGGCAGTAGGGCAACTGACTAGCTGACTTCACAAAACTTTAAACCTAAAGGGATATGCAGGCATTTTTAATGTAAGAAGAATATTGGGATTTGCAAGGAATTTCTAAGAAGGTAGTAGACACAGGTGAGTTTAGGTGTAGACTTTTTATTTACTGAAATACTCTAGTTTCCCTAGTGTCTCGTCAACTGAGAGCTGAGTATTATTCAAAAAATATTTACAATTACTTTGATGAGTTTTTTTTCTTCTGACAGATTTAAAATAAAACTATATGGCTTTGATATTGAATGATATAATCTGCTTTTATCAGGAATTGCTGCAGTGTTTAATAATGAATGGATCTTGTTAGAAAACAGAGGAAACAAGATGCTCTACCTCCAAATTTTTCATCAATCCTTCATCCCTATACAGATGAATTTGTCAAATCTGCAATGAGCCCTCTCTTAAGTTACAGAATTCCTGATTAATCGCCTTCACAGTAAAAAATGTAGCCTTTTTCTTTTTTCAAAGAGGATATTTCTTTATATTGCTTCTGTGAATGTTAAATTAACACATATAAGAAACTGTAAATATAAGACTTTGCCACTCCAACTTTGTGATATATTCTACTCTTCTTAAAAACTTGTTAAAAACAATCCAAAGAGAATCAAATATACATTTCTTTCCCCCTTTTTAAAAAATTTTCATTTACAGTGACTTTATTTTAGTGTTGCTTAGGAGATTCTAGGACTTCACACGAGTAAACAGTTTGTCAGTTTAGTATGATAAGATTACATATGATTTTACATGGCAAGATTATAGCTAAACCTGGAAGTTCTATAATAAAGGATGGTGGAGCCTGGGGATTTGATTTAGAAGTGTTTGATTTGAGCTAATGACATGCCAGTTTGCAAAGCTGGGGGTAATTAAAAAAGATAAAAATGAACAAAAATAACCACATTCAGTCAAATTTGTTCACATGGAACATACTGGCATTCTACTATGTGACAGCACCAAAGGGAACAAATCTAGAGGGATAAACTGAGTTTCAAGGATACAGAGCTGGTATTGCTGTGCTGGAATATTGCCTTTTTAATAGTGCCTCAGAAGTGAGTATGAGAATGCATCTCTGTAGACTTTTCTTCACATTCCTTGTGAATCAGCAGCAGTATTACATAATCACCTGGCATAAAAATTAGCGGCAGTTTTTTAAATGCTTCAGGCCGATTTGAGTTTTGAAGGCCACCCCTTTTTATTTTCTTTTGTACATTTAACAAAGGATAAGATATCAGTTTAGCAGTTCAAGACTGAATTTTTGAGGTTTAAAACAATATTAAAACAATATAAATAAATTGTAGCACTTACTTTGATTCATTTTTATTTTTTTTGTTTCTAAATACACCCTTTTGCTACTGAAAGTATTTCTGAAATTTTCTGAAATTTTTTATTTTTATTTGATTATAGTTAGAAATATTTCTTTATCACTTTCTGAAACATTTTTATGAGAAGCTCATATAAGTTAAAATGGTCATCTACATGGGAAATGCACTGTTACGTATACATGTGAATGGTGAAATAATAGGTACTTAGGTGCAGTCTTTAAATTTACATTCTAAACAGAGGATTGACCTCTGTTGCAATGGAAGGTGCACAATAAGAAATGGGAATTATGTCTGCTGCAAAGTGATTTAATTTCCTGTATACGTATGTGTGAGTATAGAAACAGCTGCTTGCACTTAAATGTATCAATGCATATTTTACACTGTTGCTTCATATAATTACGGGAATTGGGCCCAAGCCTGCCCTATTGTAATCATGTGAAACCCTCACTAAATTTCCTGATAAACAAACAGGGTTTGGGTATGGAAAGGCTACTGAGAATCTAAAGAAAATGATTCAAAGGTTTGTGTACAATTATGTGCACTGAATAGGTGCTGGGCAGTCCGCTTGTGCAGACATCATCACCTTTTTCCACATATTGTATGAAAACATTTCATTTTATGGGGACAATGAAGAAAATGAACGTTTAAACTTGGCACACCCTGTTGAGGCCAGAGTAGTTAAAATATGATGTTTATTCAGATTATGATGGCCTCGTGGAGAAATGCTGGTTCCCATCTGGTTTCCACATGCACCTTTTCTTTTACACCCACTCTCGCTTCTCTAAATCAGTTTACTTCCTCATGTCATATAATTTACCCCCATAAATACATGTCAAGGACCACTGAAAATTCATGGCTAAATTTATTTATGTAACTTTAGTTACATGCTAATATGTATCTAGGAGAACATATTTTTGACTTACTAGCAATTCAGCTCCTTCCTTACTCACAATTTTTTTTTTAGGTAAAAGCTAAGTGGTTTTTAGCTGGTTTTGTTTATTTTTAAATATTTTTCTGATCAATGTAAAAGCAGAATAAGAATTTCTGGGTCAAAAAAGTTTGTATAGTTCTCATATGTTAAGGTTTACATTTTTGAAACAGGAGTTAAAAAAAATAGTGTGAAATGGAATTACTAGAACGTCTTATTTATAATAATGGCACATGAAAAAAAGGCTCAATCTGAAATAGTTTAGGTTTTTATTAAAAATAAGTAAATTGGCAGAACTGATAAAAAGTCATTAAACATGATGTAACTGTTTCCAAATTTTTCAGTAAAAATAGTTTAATGGAGAACATTTTCCTATGTTTAGCTATAGTTATTATCTAATAAAAATAAGTGTAGCTAAGTAATAATCTTGCTATATAAGGATAACAGATCAAGTCAACATTATGCATGAATTTGGAAGACTTTTTACTCACATAGGCAGAAGTTTGGAGAAACTTCTCTTACTTAAATAATTATTTATACCAAAGCACCTTCAGATTAAATATTGTTTCTCTGCCTGCATTCGTGTTTTAGGAAAGGAAAAACTTCACCTGTGGATGTTATTTTTAGATGAAAAGATTGTCTCTTAGACTAGGAAATCTGGATGTAAGAGAACATATTCCATACTATGGATTTGTATATAAAATTTTTAATATTTATTACAAAGTTTGGAAAGGACTTCCCTTCTTGCTATCAGCAGTTAACTTCTGCTAGTCTTTTTGCTACATGTTAAATAAGCAGTGAGAGACAGTGATGTGCTACTGTTCAGGCCAAACCACAAAGCTTTTGGAGGGACTGATTTTCAGTAGAATTTGCGTACGCATTTTTTCCAGATATAGATGCAATTAAAAGACCATGAAAATACTATTCTGTTTTTTAACCCAAAAAGTTGAAAAGTCTGAATTGTTTCAACATCCCAGTCATGTCTAAACAGGCTCTACATTGTTGTGCTGTTCATCAGCCTTGGCAGAAGGCCGAGAGCTGCACAGACAGGGAAAGTGAATGCTCCCATGTCCTCACATACTTGCCCTCTAGTCCACCAGCACTAGTGTGGCTCCTAATTGCACAGTCAACTTGAAGAACTAAGAGCTGGGTTGCAGATCTCCAGTTATCTCCAAGATGGCTCTGACAGTGCTACTGAAACTGCTGAGGACTTTTCTGGAGCAAGATAACGCATCTAACCCTATCTTATTCTACTACTAATCACATTCTTGTCACGCATTGAGTAAGCAGAGATGATTTTCAGTTTTAGACTTTGGTGAAAACAAAACCTGAAGGAGCCCTGGAAGGTCTCTTCTATTAACTGTTTTCTTACAGGTTTTTATAGCCTACTGGTAACAACAAGTATCTCACAGCTGCCAAATCTTTTCAGTATATGACCTCACTTAGCACTGAGATTTATGTTGTCAAAACCTTTCTGAATGTGTTTTCTCAAGTATGTGAAGATATTGTAATTTTGTTTCATTTTTAAAATCTTTTTGAAAATTCTAAATCAGGTTGGTCTGGACTGAATATGTTCTACAGAATTTCAAGTTTTTCAAGTAATCTGAAAGTTAAAATAGATGCTCTTGCATGTAGAACTCAGTGAGTAAAATAAAGGCTTATCATTCTCTGCAGTGATAGAAGACTTCTCCAGAACTGTCTGTGAAGCAACACTTATAGCTGACTTCACTTAAAAATCACTGAAAGAATAATAATAAGTGTAGCAGCTCAGCATATATTCCACAGCCACAGCCATTACACTTTGACATTCTGTGATACGAATCAGAAACAGAGCACGTGTGACATATCTGAAAAGGCGTGTCGTTAGTTTAGGAGTTATTTCATACTTTTTTGGCCAACCAAATAGTCTTATTACATTTCATTGTATGGTACAATTTGTTTATACAGTGATATCTAACATGTGAGCTTTCAATTTTTTTTAGAATTTATTACTTTAGTTTTATGGTAAGTATGAGTGCTGCCCCAGAAAGAGTGCGAACTCAGAAAGAAAAGTGTAAAAGAAAGATATTAAAACTATTTTTTTTCTAGTAAAAATATTTCAGTTGCACGTTTTTATGACATTTGTATCTATATATACTTATTTATACAGAAATGAGGTTTAAAAAATTAGTTTCCTTTGAAACATTTTTATGGCTTTTCTTAAAAACCCAAATTATCAACAAGGTAAAGACAGTAAGATAAGTTACAAAAAATGGTCAGATAAAGTAGAGGGAGAAACTTGATGTTTAAGCCACATTTACAGTATTAAATCATTCCTCACTATGGCAAAATTCTCGAAAAAAAGAGTGCATATGTAGAACTCTTTTAGAAAAAAAGGTTTTCCTTTCAAATGTATATGAATTAAAATCTTTCCTCATAATTTTTTCCACTCCTGATATTTTCAGCTTCTATATTAATAACTAAACCTTTTAAAAATCCAGCATGTCTAACCCTACATACATTAGGGTCGTGTGTCACACTAGTGGATGCCTACGGTCTTACTCAATAGAAATTGCGGAAATCAGGATATTTGAAAATCATACACCTGTTCACTTAAATGAGCCAAGAGGTTGCTTGTTCAGGTGATTTCCCTGTGTGAATTTCCACACCTCTAAAGATCCTGAGATGACTGAGCACTGTGTTTCCCCGAAACTTGAATAAATATTGTAAAATTAGCCACTAGAGGGCAGGAATACCTGTACTCCTCAGCACAGGCACATCTCAATGAGTTGTGTAAACTCACAGTTCTTCAGCCTGATCGCGTTATTTTCTCACAGAAATCCTCTCCAAATAAATGAAACTTGAATTCCAGAGTTAAGCAGAAGGGAGTATGTTATTATTATGTAAGGTTAGGGTTTAATTTCAGGTAAATTAATTATGTAATTCTTAGTTTAATAAAATATCTAAAAAATTTTCTATTTTACTGTAAATGTTTGTGCAACAGTAACTGGAAATTAAAAGCATAAATAGTAAATATGGCATCAGTACAAGATAGGTGTTTGGTTTTAGTAGTGAAATAAGATGCTATTTAAAGGAATCAAAACTACAACATAAATAATACACCACTGAGAAAATGTCATGAACACAGAATAATTCATTGTAGCTCCCTAGCAAACTTTCTATGAATTACATTGTTCCAGTTTTGCAAAATCTCGTTTTTACACACCGTAAATATGTTCTGGCATGTTATCTTGGTATATTTCACATTTGGAATTGCTGGGAAGACTGAAGTCACTGTCGGACAGTAAAATAAACAGAACACTGCTTACCCCAATTGACTGAGGGCAGATGGTGGCATGTTATGTAGGTGTTGCTGTTGCCAGCCAGTCACAGAACCAAGATGAAGAGCACTGGCTGTATTAAAACCAGAGAGAGATGATATATCTGCACTACTCAGAGAATATTCTAGATTTGAAAACAGAAAGACAATAATTAAGAGAGAATTAAAGAGGAAGCAATTAAACAACAACTAGCACAGTAATTTTCACGTCACTTTGTAAGCCTTTTAATTTTAATTACACCAATCACATTAAGTTGCAGCAGAAAAAGTAAATCTTCCTCTTCCCTCAACTCATTAACTGGGGAGTAAATAATGCACTAATAATTACTCTGTAATCTAGCAGGGCTTTACTGGGTCTGGCAGATCTAAAGCATTCTTAGCCAGTAAACTCACCATAACTAGAAATGGACTCTCAGAAAGACTTGAAAAATATAACATTTTGGTTACAGTCTTTGCAGAACCCAGCCTGCTTCCAAACAGTATGTGTGTTCTCTAAATGTGTTGGATCTATGTGTGCACTCTCTTCAGCAGCAACACGCAACAGGAACTGTAAAGATGCCTTGAGGCTTCATTTCTGCACCCTCCCAGGTAGGGAAATGTGATAAGCCAACGGAGTTACTAAACTCTAGTGTGGAGATAGTGAAGCTGCTTTTTCCCACTACCCTCACGGCTTTAGCATGGCACACTCAACTGCATGAAATTATACCCAAAGAAGACTAAGAATTGTTAACTATTGTAAGTTTCCCCCCTTTTTTTCTTTTTTTTATTAAAGTCAATGAAACAAAGCTACCAAATAAGTTTTTCTTCAAGCAAATTAACTAACTTTAAAATAGATATGTCTGAGGTTAGTGACAGATACAGAATAAGCAAATGTGCAAAGGCTTAACTGCTATGGATTTTTCAGTTTCTCCCAAAGAACATTAGCTAATGCATTAATACTGAGATAGACACTTGTCAGCACCTTGCTCCCTTCCCCATCCTTTGCATCCTGTACCCATACTTACCAGTACCATATGTTGTTGAGATGGCTGATGGGTATCCTCCCATCCCTTGCCCTGGTAGAGTAGGAGTTGCTACGGAAACCACTGGAGTAGCCAATGACTGAGCAGACTGGGAGTTATTTATCCTTTGATTCTTTTAAAGTAAGTAAAATAAACATATTATTGACCAGCTTTAAGTCAGTCGATTGTATTTGCTTTCTGGGAATGTTTTGTGCACAAGAAATACAGGCTGTTACAAATTTCTAGAAATTAATCATTTAACATGTGGCTTTGATGAACTCTGCCAACCCTATCATTTACAAGCTTTCAAGAGACCAGTTGTCACCATAGTAACCCATTACATCAGTATCTCCTAGGTAACTGAACTAGTAAGACTGCTTTTATTGTGGGTAGAAGAACATATCATGTGAAAAACTAATGAAATATATAAGCTCTATTCCCATTGTTTTCCTCTTCACTCATATGGGAAAAAAAAATTAGCACAAAAAACAATAAAACCCACATAGCAAAACAAAAAG
Organism: Polioptila caerulea; assembly: GCA_013397295.1. NCBI lineage: Eukaryota > Metazoa > Chordata > Aves > Passeriformes > Certhiidae > Polioptila > Polioptila caerulea. Next base: position 100,937 of record VYXF01011348.1, on the reverse strand, counting down.
GCAAAAGAAAAACCCCCAAACCCATCTCTGCTGGGTTTTGTAAGTGAGGTGAACCCACAGACTGCTGAACACTGAACTCTTACCAGGAGACGGAGCTCTGACTACTTCATTTTTGTGCAATAAAAAAACCCTTTAAGGCTGTTAGATTGCACAGCAGTTACACACTTATCTTTAACTCCAGGGCACTAGGTGTTGCACTGAAAATTGCACTAGAGAACTCCAATTATATGAGTGGCAGGAAAAAGTGACTAGAGAGCCACCAAAAAAGATGTCATAAGGCTGCACCATCTTCAACAACAGAAGTTTACATGTTCTTCATGCACCACCAAAAAGAAAGCCTCATCTAGCATGCATAATTTGAACAAGTGCAATAACAGCATCTGGCCTTCTATATTAAAAAATTGCAAGGACCTTTTTGTTCACAACATAGTTATTATTGTAGTATATTCCATTTTACTTCAACTAACATTTTACCTACATCATTAAAAAATAACTGATTTTATTTTATTTTATTTTCTTTGTTATTAAGATGAACATCATTACCACTTACCAGAAGCAGATCAACATCCTCAGACTGATTGCATAGGAAAGGAGTATTAAAAATTAGTAAATATAAATATTTACCAGGATGCAGGTTTTAGCTTAGGGAATATTTTCATATCACAGGGGCAGCAAATTAAACACTTCCTGAGAATATATTGGAAAAAATACACTTCGAAGATCTATTATTTGTCCTCCTTCTAAAGGAATATTTGGCTCAATTGTAGAAACAACCTATCCAGTTTTCAGTACAGCGCTTTATCCAAAAATTCATTTTTTCTTCCACAGTCCTATTGTTTGCAGACCGTCTTGCTATACCTGACCACTCAAGAGAGTCTCTTGGAAAATATAATTTTTAAGGGGCTTGGAATAAATAATTTCATCTAGACAGCTTGTCACTGCCTTGATCAATTTTGAGTATTGCTCTGTAGGACTATTTGTCATTTTTTTCAATAAAGAGGTAGCATCACATTTATGGGCAGCTTTAGTTTGATGATTAATTTATTTTGTATCAAGCTGAAGAAGCCAACCTGGAAGCTGTTTTAATAATGTTTGTTACAAAATGGAAAATTGCATCACTTGAATTACAATCTTTTTATATTAAGTTCTCTTTTAATGTTAAATCACTCAAAACAGCTTTACTTGGAAAGAGTAACAAACTTTTGAAAAGAAACTACCAGACACGAACATGATATCTTCCTAATTCAACCTTCTAGCACAGTATATTGCCTGAATTTCACCAGTCCTGGCAGGAGATACAGAAATTTCATACTCCCTTTTCTCTTGCTCTGTCTATTTACTACCTTTTATCATTACAAAATTTGGTGCTTACTGTTATAGGGCTCAAATTAATTTATTACTGTTAATATACCATCTACTAGGAGTCTGTGGGGCTAAATATTTAAGAAAAACATAGTAGGTTAGGAATACTCAGGTTTAAATGCAGCCTTTCTAACAGCCTCAGGAAAGACTCTTCCAGCTACTGGGAATGAGACTGCAGAAGGTTAGACTGTGCAGAACTAGGACACAGTTCCTATTTTGCAACTCAACAGAAAAAAGGTAGGAAGTAAATAGGACTTCAAACAAACAATCAAAGAGGCTCAGCCTATATCCTCATCTTGATATCAAGCCCCAGTCAGAAAAACCAGCCTTGAAATTCTTAAACAACTCTTATCTGAAGGAGATATAAAGAAGAGCTTTGAAAATGCATTACCACTGATGGCATGGTACTCTTGCTGCCAGGTGGAATAAGCACACGGAGGTCTGGTTTACGGTTGTTCATTCCCAAATTCATTGGAGGTGGAGATTTTGCTTGCATATTCTTGTTCAAGTTGCCAGGTGAGACCAGCAGACCTGGTGAGTTGCGGGGGTTGCCATATCCATTTCCTGTTAAGGTAGAAAAAGGGAGAAAAAAAAGAGAGAAAAAAAGAGAGAGAAGTTTGATAAAGTCCACTGTATCTTTTAAGCCCTTCTAGAACTGTAAAATCAAAAACTCATGGTAGATATTTATTATGTGTCTGTATCATGTATCTTTATAGGAAAATACAACATGCGCCATATTTGGAACAACTGGTCTTCAGATGCTTTTTCTCATGGCTGCTGACATCTCGATGACGTGTTGAAATTAACGCAATGATACAATTTTGTTTACAGCACTGTGGCATATAGCACAATATGCTGTGCCCTTGTAGCAGCCAACATCTGACATTTGCCTTACAAGAATCAGGAAAGTCAGACAATTTAAGGGCATAAAAACTGTTAAAGCTATTTCATATTTGCTTGACAACTATAGAAGATTGTGCCTTTCCTGACTCAGCCCTTTGCAGGCCATGATTTTGTTTTGCTTTTAAACAAAGGATGAGTATAGCAAGGCTATAATTTCCACAAGAGGTGGTGGGAGGACCAGAAGGATTCATAAATTCTTTTGGCTCTTTTTCACTACACTTGGACCTAGTTTTGTAAACACTAAAGTCCACGGGAGAAAGATCATAACCTTATTTGGAAAATACCTCTATATCTTTAATCTTCATTTCTCTTCTGCAGGCCCCAGGAGCAGTTGTGATGGGCAAATTCTTCCCTTTATCTTTTTAGAGAAGGGTGCTCTTCTCCTACCACATTGCATTGACAACGATGTGTCTATTTTACTAACCTACCATTCCACCGTTTCATTCACTTGATTTCACCTCTTACCCACTATAAAATCTAGGGAAAAAGATGACTTTTTCATGTAACATTGCAATTCTGTCTACACAGTCTCAAGAGAGGTACAGAAACTGCCCAGTCACAGAGAGGGAATAACATGAAAATCAGTGTGAAAAGAGAAAGCCTTCATGAGTAAATACCAAAGAAACAAACACTAGGAGAGACTTTCTTTTCTGGGCTCAGCTTTTGCTCACGAACTGCAACACAGAGACTAGATTTTGTGTGAGAAGATAAACTAGTCAGTGTTGAAGAGCCCTCTGGGTCAGAAAACCTGGACCTTCAAATTTCCTTTGTAGTCCCAAAGTCAGTGAAGACCTCAGTATATCACCCTCCCCCCCCAGTGTGAAATGGAATATAAAAGATTATGAACATAAATGGATTATGGAGCTAAATTTGATAATGTCTATGAAGTGGGCATAAAAATGACAGCACATGACAGTGATTTGCTCCTCTGGATAGGATAATGAAGTGTGTCTAAGCATGACTAAGATTTTCTAGTTTTTAATCCTCAAGCACATCAGCTACTTGTATTTATCAAATCAACAAACCCATGGAAAAAAAATCTGTCAAAGTCTATTAAAGATAAAAAACACCACTTTAGGCTTTGGAAGACCCTGAATTGTGAATGCTAGGATTAAGGCACAGGAAAATTATCAAAAACTGCTTGAATTTGTCAGGTATCTTTAGTAACTGGTCTAACCTGGCTTGTTTTTTCTCACAATTTTTATTATCTTGATTATCTAATTATCTTAATTATTATCTTGATCTCCGAGCCTTTGCACTATGATGAAAATTTAAGAACACTCAGATCACTTCTAATATTCTGTATTAAAATGACTTTGGAGATTTTGCATGAAAATATTTTCATAGTTAATCTTGTTACTTATTTCCTTAATAACACCACACAGTTAGGAAAACAAAATGAGTTACTGAAATATATTTTAGACTCACCACGCAAACTTGGCAGAGTGCTGTCAAAATTTTTCCATTTTGTACCAGTAGGCCTTTTTTCTCAAAACAAACAATTGTTCTCAACATAGATGATTTACCTATTCTGCTCTAATTAATGCTATGTATTACTACAGACAGTGACATTAGAAAGGGCATTTTGAATATACAAGAGTATTTTCTACCAGAAATCACACTGCATTTTTAAAAAGTTCATCTTTTACAAACTGAATATTGAAAATCAACACATGAAGGGATCAACAGAAGAAACTGAAGCAAAAGTAGGGTTTCTTTGGAGTCAGTTTCACACAGGAGGTATTTTACCAGCAGGATGTAAAACTGCCTGTGAAATCTGTCATACGACAAGGATTTGCTCAGAGAGTGGCAATGGAACTGTTTGAAGCAGCGGTGATTTTTTTCAGTTCTAAGATATGTAGCAAAATGGAATGCACTGTACTCTTCTTTCTAGTTGTGATTTTTGGAGAATATATAATCTTACAAGAAAGAATTCCCATTTCCCTCATAAGATTTACTTACTGTTATATACTATTAAACTTTAGGGGAAAGAGTGCTTCTGTATAAAGCTTTATTATTCAGAAATATTCATCTGATCTTTACTGATGTAAAATAGTTTGAACAGTGATTACATTTATATTTTAAAAACATCAAATTATTTTTAAGAACTACTGCAATCTTTTCTTTGCCAGCAGATTTCTGCTGTTCATGGCATATTGTGCCTGCTGCTAGCATTTTGGAGCCATATAATAACAGTTCCTCTTTCCAGTCACCAAACTGTTATTCTTTTGGTATAATGAGGATTCAGGAATGTAAGACTGCGGACCTTAAACCAATAATACAGAAACCCATCATTTGGAAATCAGTGATGAATGCATGCATGTGGTTTAAATTCAAGAAGAGTCTGCATGTAAACCAGCTCTTTAAACTATATCCTTTCAACTCAAGAGGGCTGTGGCCCGCTCCGAGGCAGCTGTCCCACCTTCAGATAAATCCACCAAAGAGAATGGCCGCATTTACATTCAGAAGCAAAACAAATGCATGACTTCTAATGTACAAATTTAATCTGCCTCCATGATATACTTTAAAATTGCACTCTGCCTGGACAATTATCAATTTAGATGTGACCATATGCAGAACATCTCATTCCGCTATCCACCTGAAAGCACAATAATTATATGTGGTATATGAATGGATTTCCTGATTATAGATCATAAGAAAACAAAAACCAGATGGATTTTAGAGCAAGTTGGCTTTACATTTTTATTTAGTTAAAGCCATATTTTTTATGGAATGGAACATTTTTAAACACTACAAATGTATTCTGTAAGGCATAATGAATATAATAAAAATAAAAACGGTGGATGCACAAATTTTAAAGGGCACATGTCAGAATTTGTAAATTTACAGCTTTTTTAATTCAACAAGTTTTCAGAAAAAAATATTTTTCCTTGTATTGTTTGTTATATTGACTTGTAAGAGTAAAATATATTATGCAAAAAAGAGCTTGTTTCTAGACAAGCTAGTGGAGCACACACGTCATGAAATGCAGTGCCAGACTTTGTATTTGGACTACTGGCAGAATGTAAAGATGAATGCTTTTCGAACACAAAACACTCCTCTTGGGCATGCCCTCACATTTTACATTTAGGCACAAGTGCCATTGACTGTAGAATAAATTCCGTCCAAGTACAAACTGCATGATCAATCCTGGTAATATAACTTTTCAAAAAACTTGGAAATGTTATTTTTGTGCACTGATAGTTATTCAATCAAGAAAAATTATTTTTAAAAATCCATTTAATAATGAAAAAATACAACTTTAACTGTGTTAAAAATTCATGTAATCACAATCTTAAACATCTTAATCTTAAATTTAAATACTTTAAGGATACCAGGAGGGCACAAGTTTAATCAGGACAGAACAGAGAGCAATGTTTACTTCTCTCCTTCCATCCCCTGTTAGTAACACCCATACCTTTAAAGGAGTTTTGGTCATTGATGCTAGAAGGGTTGCAAAGTGGCTGCAATTCTTAATATTCTCACAGTTAGGTCTATAAATCTATATTGAGGATTTAAGCCAGGAAACTTTCCACACGTTAAAATAACACAAATGAGAAAAGAGGAGCTTTTTTCCTTATCTCTTGACATTATTGAACACAATTTTAATAATTCAAAGTCTTTAAGTCTTGAAAAATTGGATAATTTTAGGATTTTAATTTCTTGAACTTTTTAAACTATCATGTTCTTTTTTTTTTTTTCTTTCTTTCTCTTTTGTGATTTCAAAGATATAGAGATAAACTGAATGAAAAATCTTCTGTGGTAGTCTGAAGAACTAAAGTGGAAGAATGACAAACCAGATACACAATTTATATGTCCTTTATTTGATGTCTCATCTGTTTATTCTAGTGCTTTTCACAGACCATATGGGTTGAGAATTTACAAGATCCTTAGGAACCTGGGATTAATTTTAATAAAAAATGAAATTTTAAATTCTTTAAAGAGTTTTAATTAGTACTAATGCTCATTTCAAGTTTCCAATAAGTGCATTCTTTTACTTGTGAAGACTTTAATATTTCTTCCAAGATGCATATGTACATTGGATTTCATGGAGGATTTCTGCTTCTTATTTGGTCATATTAAATGCATATCTCATATATATGCCATTTTGACTGATCACCAAGCCTCTCAAAAAGAATTTTAAATACAGAATTAATATATATAAATATGAGTGCAAACTATTCTGCAAATTATCTCCACTTCAAAATACATGCATACATAAGAAAGAATCAATAGAAATTTTGCTAAATTTGCACCCAGTTTTTCACTTTTCACTCAGTTTATTTTCTTATTTTCTGGAGGGGTGGTAATTGTTCTTAATAGTAATAAAAAGACAATGAAAAGTTTTCTCTCTTACATCCTATTTGTCTTTTTTTTTTTTTTTTGGTAAATTCTGTTTTGCATACACACTGAAACTGGCTATGGTTTATTACCCGAAATAAAAAGATACCAAAACCAAAGAGCTAATGCTAGGAAGCTGTACTGTTGTTCACCTAAAAATAATTTTAAAAAGAGGTAACTGAAAATTCTTACTCATATGTCACATGTTTGTCACATTTCAGAGCACACAACTGTTACCTACTGCAAATGGGAGAAGAAAACCAATCTGCTGTTATTTCTCATCCAGAAAAAAAGGAAATATTTGCTTTAAAATAGCTGTCCATTCCCACTACACTCAACTAATGGACCTTCTTTACTGAATTATGGAGAGCCAATTCATACAAATGTGGTATGAAAAAGTTGATGACTTTGTGTGGAAGAATTCTCAAACATCCTGTGAGTATCAACTAGTTTTTGGGGGGGACTGGAACAGGATGACAGTTCAGAGAATACACAGACTTTGGAAAGAATGGGAGAAGAATGAGCAGAAAATGATCTCAACAACTCTTTGTTAGTTTTAAAAATAACTACTTAGAAATAATACAAATATATGGTAGAGATTTCTACATCAACAGAAGTCTAAGTCATCTCTCTCTAACTTACCCATTCTTGCCATGCAGGTTTTATAACTGTCAATGGGAACTTGCTGTCTAAGTCTAAAGAGATGAAAAGAGCTCTGATGGTACTACAGTTGTCCTCTGTGTAGGATGAAAGACCATGGGAACAGAAAACTGGCCTCACTGTCTCACCACTCTTGCAAACACTTCACTGCTGAGTCAATTGCATGGAAAACTAAACTGATCACCAACACTGCACTTATGTTTTATTGCTATAATAAGAGCTGTATTTAAATGTTTCTAAATTAGTACTTCCACTGAATATTCTCCCAATTTAGGAGTTCACACCTTAATAAAATAAATGTAAATATGGCACCTGACTGAATTAGCCTGTGGCTACCCACACGAGCAACTGTGAGAAATCCTTCAAAACAATTCTCATTGCAATTATTCTTCCCAAGTGGCAGGAAGGTATTTAAGCCCATGGACTCCCTCCTTGAACCCTTGGAAATAGGGGTGTATATCATAGACATCAAGGGTCTGTGGTAAGCTGTACACTGAGAGAAAAGTGTTCCTTTTTTTTTTTTTTTTTTTCTCTTTTAATTTTTTTTTAACTCAGCAAAGAAACAGAGCAATAGATGATCCAGATCAAGGTCCTGTTGGTGTTTGTTTAGTTTTGCACTACAATTACTATTGCCAGTATGCTTATAATGTAATGTCTGATCGTAGCATCTTATTATCTGCTTTCATAATCATTTAATGGCATTTCATTTCAGGAATCTCAGATCACATGGATAGTGTAGAAACACTATCTTTCTGATATCTTTACTTCTGATTGTATTGATCAATTTATTTCTATTTGCACTATTTTGTTCTAACACCTTTATCAATAGTTATATTCTTTTCAGAATCAGTATATTTCACATTATCTTGCTTTGATTCAGCAAGCTTCAGCTTATCAAAACAGTGACTAAGTTGAAACTATTGAGAAAAATCACTTAATTATATAGTGGTCTTCAGTTTTGTGTTTTATAAATATTATATGTCTGTAGTTTAAACACATGGGCACTGCACTAGAGCAACAGGAATTTATTCGTGTTGCAGTTTTCTAAACAAAATGTCAGGGATCAGAGAGTCATGGCTTTTACCTTGATACAAAAAGTGTCTTACCATAGTAAAACAGATCTCCTGCCCCTACCACTTGTGTTGTACCTAGTGCCACGAGGAGCTGGCACAGTGCAGTGTCCCTGACCTTGCATAGTGCTCCCTCCTTGTTCTTGCTTGACATTTGCACGTTAAGTCCATGTTCTGCACTAGGAATCCACCGATCTTCCACACTAGGGTGTAGGAGAGGTCAGTGCCAAATGGTGAAGTGGCTGTCTGAAACTCAGCCTGCATCACAGCTTTTCCAAAAAATCTTGCAGTTGCTGGCATAGCCCTGATCTCAGTATGCAAACAATTTATATGTGGCCTTCCCTTGAGATCTGAGATAACTACGTTCCCTAAATATGTTTTCAGAATTTAACTGTGCTCTTATAAGTACGCTAGTTGAAAAGGTACTCCATTCTAATCCTGTTTATGCGAAAAAAAGAAGTTTGTTTTTTCTTTTAAATATGGGTTCTTTCAACACTAATAATTGAGAAAAAGAAAGCAACACCAGAGTGTGAATTACATTAAAGAGAAAACTATGTTGCTGAAAATTAAACTACTTTCTGAAGATATATAGGCGAAAAATACATGCCTGGGAAGAAGAGGGAACTTATCTCTTTTAACTGCCAGAAAGAGGTTTTTGACAAATCATGGCACACAATCACAGAATGGTTTGGGTTGGAAAAAACCTTAAGACACTGAGATCCAAGCCCCCGTTAAGGGCAGGGACGCTTTTATCTAAAAGTTACTCAAAACACCATCCAAGGTGGCAATGAGCATGTCCAGAGACGGGGCACCCACAGCTTCTCTGGGTAGCCTGTGCCAGAGCTTTACAATCCTCAGTCAATTATTCCTTCAAATACCTAATCTAAATCAGCCCAGGTTCAGTTCGAAGCCATGATCCCTTTGCCAATCATCTGCTTTTAACAAATTATTTGTTGATGAAAAATGATTTTCTTTTTGGGCTGTTTGAAATCAATTATCATTTTGAGGAAGCAACTTTTCAATGAAAAACATTTCAAAGCAAGTATAATTCCAATTTTACACTGGATGCCTTATTTGAAAAGATAACTAACCCCTCCCTGTCTCCTGGGGCTTCTATTACTAGGAGACTGCTCCAAGTGTTAGCACTGGAAAAATCACCTTGTAAGAGATTTGGAAGACAAATGGAACTGTTGGATTCAATATCTTAATTGATATAGAATCATATTAATCATGTGAATCATATTAAAATTACAGGGCAGGGACCATACGAACTTAATACTGTCAGGAACTTCCTTGGGTGGCTGCAGTCACAGCTTCAGAAGGTTAAAAACCCTTCTTTTTTTCTTTCTCACAGCAAAGTCATTGGTGCAGCCCAGATCCAAGAGGCAACAACAATCCCTTTCAGGACTCAGAACAGGCATGAAATCCAGACGTTTTCTTATTTGCAATGCCTTCTTCTATTTTCTGATTTTGAACAAGAATATATACAGCAGTGTGCAACAGAAGACAATGTTGTGTCTTAGTGAGCAAGAATGCAGACAGAAAAAACAATGAATTCCCTGTCTCTTTTAAAGAAAGCATAAAATTCCCTGAGATTTCACTAGGAAAGGGATTTTACATAAAGAATCCAAATTAGTCTTGAGGAACATTTGAAACTTCTTGTAATAGAGGAAGTCAATCATGCCTGTTTTTAAGATCTCATTTACAAAGAACCAGTTTGTATGACTCACTTAATTGTTCATTACACGTGAACTTAGGGCTCTTTTCTTTCCAAACCTTTCAAGCTGTCTTTTTATAAATACAAATATTGAGACATTGTTATTAGAGAGATGAAGAGACAGAGAATAACTAAATAAGTTACTAAGTCAACACTTACACAACTAATAAAGGTCAAATTTTAACAGATTTTCATTGATGTCTGCTGAGAATGGGCTTACATTGATCTCTTCTTTGATAAGAGGTCACACGACTTACCTGAAGACAGAGACATCCAACCTTTGCATATGACACTCATTGCAAGATTTAATTTTTTTTTTATATGAACAGCGGCATCTAGCCTTTCAGACTTATTCTCAAAGTTTCATTGATGGGATTTTCATGTGTTATTTGTTACATGGAATTAGAGCTGGAAAGGCCGATGCTGACTGCCTACACAGATACGAAAATTCAGTGGAAAAACTATTTCCTTCATACTATGTATTAGACCTGTCAAACAAGTTTTAATGTTCTGCCTGCTTTGACAAAATCTCCTACCTGTAGGTACTCTCCTATCTGTCTATCTATCTATCTATCTATCTATCTATCTATCTATCTATCTATCTATCTATCTATCTATCTATCTGTCTGTCTGTCTGTCTGTCTGTCTATCTATCTATCTATCTATCTATCTATCTATCTATCTATCTATCTATCTGTCTATCTATCCAACCAACCATCCATCCAACCAACCATCTATTTATCTCTATGTATAGAGATATTTATTCCTATATGCAAAAAATCTTGGAAGAGGAACACTCAAAGGCATAATGCAAGTGGAAAAGGAAAACCAGAGAGGTTACATATTTCATTTCTTATCCCCCCGCTGTGGTTTTAAGCCAACCTGCCAATTTATGAGTTCTTATTGTTTGGATTTGGCACTATTGCATCACAAACTCTGTTATGAATGACTGGGTGTCCTTTCTTTTGTTCTGTGAGATTCCTTGGACAGGAACTATTGTTTACTTCTGTACCACATTTTGCCTAGTCTTTGGATCAGAAGTCTGTGGGTTATTGCACTCATCAAGTTATAAGGGACACACAACTCATGGTCTCCCTGGCAAATCCAGTTACTGTCTCACTAGCAGGTTGCCCATAAACTGTGGTTTGAGAAATATTTCTCCAAGCTCATTTTTTAAATTTAACATATTCCACACTTGTAGTCAAAGAATTACTTTCTCTTGGCTATACCAAACATGATTGCAAGGTACAATGAAGAATATTTATGCAACATTTTAATTTCTTAAAAAAAAAATTAGTTAGTTTACTTATATTTATAGTTCTAAGAGTGTTTAATGCAGCTGGATATCTTTGAAATCCTTGCTTATTTTTGGTATTGCTGGTCAACTTAACTGGGCAGATTGCACATCTTTTTACTAAACCACTCTTTGAGGGTATACCATCCAGATTGCCTTTACCCCAAGGGAATATAAATTAAAAATTGCTACTATTACACATAGTCCCATGTGGCTTGAAATACTAGTCGAATACATAATACATTCACCCATAGTCAAAACACAACCCAGAAAAGTTAAAAAGAAAATTAAAGAACTGGAAAATTATGATACTGGCTGGCACTTCAGGACCTCAGCCTTTAGAAGATGAGAAGGCAATTGTTGGCCTGTGGCTAATTTTCAGAAGGATATGATTTGCTGCTGATTTATAGGTAAATGAAGGATTCAGTTATTAAAAACATGGAATAAATTTTTCAAAACACAGTACTGATCTATTCAGTTTCTAGTGCTTTTTAGTAACAGGTTTAAAGGTAGTTTGAAGATGTTAAGTTGAAAGACAGGAAGAACTTAGCTCCCCTGACGGCATTCGTAGAGCCCCAAGAACTTTTTGAATACTTTTCTCCTTTAGTTTAATATTAATGTCAAGATGGGACAATGCAAAAATCAAATAGAGAAACAAACAAATTATAGAAATAAACAGTTGAAGCAAGTATATATTTTATTATATCCATCATGGATTTAAAACTTGAGATGAAAATTTTCATTTGATTTATTATTTATAATTGTTTTAAGTCTATAGAAATGCTGTTGATTTAAACGGGCTCATTCCATTAAAAGGAAAACTTTATTACAAAAAACAAAATATCTTTCTCTGCAAGCCATAAAAAAGGAAAAATAGAACTCAGTCTAAAAGTAGAACTGACTTTGAAAATCAAAAGTTCAAAATGCAGATGCAAAGAAAGACATCCTGCAATACTGTTTTATATTAAAACTTTAAAATTATTTTATAAATTTTAGTTTTCTATCAAACTTTCAACATAAACAATAAGACATTGAATAAAAATTGAGTTCAGATAATCAACAGCACTAAAACTTCACAGACATTATTTATTTCTGTTCAAGTTACCTTTCAGAGGTTTTGTTAAAGACTACTCCATTAAAATGAAAATAACTTCAATAATCTATTGTGTAAACAGGTAAACATATGGCTTAGCCTTCATATTAGTTGCAAAGTAAACTAAAATGGATTTACAGCATGCCTATAGGAGTCCTAAAAGTTTTTGTTCTGTCTTTCAATCAAAACCTTCTGTTTTGAGACAATAGTACCAAAAACTTTGCTGTATTTATAATTTAGCAATGATACTAAATGTGAAGTTCGCTCCAATTTTGTTGGCAGCTGCTTTTATCACATGATAGAAACTATGCAATCAGTGTTTGGCTGAGAACAAATTTACTCTTACAAACCTGAGACAACCTTGGTTTACCTTAAAAATACCATACACGGTAATTAGTTGTGTAATATAATAAAGAAGTAGTCAGCTTCCTAAATTCTATTTATGTCTTGGGTTGACTCCCAAGGTAAATTGTGGATGATTTCAGGGTTATTACTTGAAATAATCCAAACCAACGAAATAACATACTTCTTAAAACTCTTAAATATTTTTTTTCCATTTCTGGTATGGCAGTAATAATGCATTTTATTTTGACATAATTTATTGAAGTAGTGCAGAAACTGAGGTGTTGTGCTAGTAACAAAAAATAATTTCATTTTATAGGGGCAGAAATGAAACTGTTTAGACTCCTCTTCTTGGAGTGTATTGTTTTGAATATACGCTATTTTTTAACATTGTGGAAAAATGCAAATTCAGAAGGTTCTAATTTGGCCAGAAATATGTACCCAAACATGATCATGTTACCAGCTTTTCAGATGCCAAATAGATGAAAACATAGAGGTTTTTGTTTCTTGTGAAAAATGATGAACAAAGAGAACTTTTGATGTTTATTCTTCTGCACCCTAAAGAAAGATGACTGTCCAAAATAGCGCCATTGTGGAATGATGCAACTGAGACAGAGGACTCAACCTTATAGTGACCTTTCCATCTTCCATCGGCCCTTCCTAATACTTCCTACTGTTCTGCTTTGAAGAGATCTAGAAAACACTTCTCTAATGATGTTTAGAGCTTTTATTGTCCAATAAAGAACAAAGACTACTCCTGTAATTAAATATTTATGATGCATTCTTAGCAACGTCCCTCATACATATGCCCCTCAAATCAATTGCTTACTCCAAAGTTACATTGCTTGAGAGCTTAATGCAAATCCTTATTTTTTTGATTAAGTATAGTCAAACCATTGTCTTCCTATGCTTATGTATGTTTTTAATATATTTCCAAAACCCCACCATATTTAGAAAGAATATAAATTTTCAGCTGGTGTAGTGATATTAGTGATATACAGATTTTATTAAGTGCAAGGATTATTATGAGAAAGGCATATGCAGATAAATCTTAATCTTAGTATGCCCATGTTTTAAAAGAAAACACTGCCTTCTCTACTGATCGCTTTTCAGCATCTATTGAAAGGAAAGGGAGACCAGTAACGAGGCGGTGATATTTCTAAATCAGCCAGGAGAGGGAGCCCCTTAATAGGGCGATCAATTCCTACGCCAGTCCCTCTACAGCTGTTCCCCGAGCTCTGCTCAAGCCTAAAAGTAAGATGAAATGCGAACCCTGCAGAATGAATCTTTCTTTTGCTCGCTTTCACAGGTTAACAGGAGACAATGAACAAAACTATAATTTTCTGTCAAGCTTTTTTTTTTTTTTTTTGAGAACAAAGGAGACTGATAGTGAAGTTTCCATGGTCTGGCTTCCCTACTCCAAAATTAATACAAAAACGGCTCCTAAAAGCTTTGGTATGTGTTTAAAGTGCCTTTCTGGTACAGTGTTGCACAGCTCTAATTGTACTATGAATGCATCACACAAACATCTGTGACTCATCTATGTGTGAAGATAAAAGGGGAGTGGAGGTCTCTAATTCAGGCTGAGAATAGACAAGGGAGAAAAAACCCCAAACAATTATATCCAAAATTTCTTTATAAGTAATTTTAACAGACAATATTGGAATTGACATTTATATCAGCCCTGATTTATAGTGCACAAAATGGATCTTCCAAATATTTTTCCATACAATTCTCTCTGAGAGTAGTTATCCCAGCCAAATATCATGCTTTACCATCCAGTTGTTTTCTGTGAATATATGTGTTTACTTTGCAAACTACAAAAGTATTTTTGCCACTGTCTTTTGTAATCCATATTTGTCATAATGTAACATTGCTGATATTGCTAACAAATCACTGAGTTTACTGAACAAAGGAGACAACTCTGACAACATTGCTTTGATAACACAGATCCCAAAAAGTACAGTTCCTGTTAGTTCTAAGGGAGCAGGACTAAATGGCGTATCTTTTTCTCTGCCTGGGTGAAAATCCTTTACCTGTTGTGTATCAAAGTAGTCAGGCGAATACATATAACAAAGTTTAAATTAATTACTGACTTTTAAAGTAAATGTTAACAGATTTTGCTGACTAGCAAGGGTCTTGCAGCAGGGGTTTGAAATGCAATTTAAACACAGTACATTGAAGTACAATGAGAAACTCACTATTGAAATCTTTATTCAAGCTTAAATTCAAAAAATGAAACCCAAATTCATTCAAGTCAATGGCAAACCTTCCCAGGACGCAAAAAGGATCAGAGTTTCTGACACTGGCTCCAAAAGGGATTTTTCTCAAACAAGGAAAACAAATATACCCAAAAGTTTTATGGGAAGGCTAACGTGAAGGAAACCAGATATTTTTTTCTGCAGAATTTGTTGAGGTGCCAGATTTTTGATGCTGCTGGTAAACAAGTCTCTTTCTACTAAGAGTAGCACAAATATCAGAAAATACTCCACAACACAGCTGAAGGAATTAAAAAAATGTTAACCAATTTTTACTGTCCCCTCTCTAAAATGGAGCTATTTTAGAACTCTGATTTTGAAGTAAGTCCTTTATTCATTTGGAAAAATAAATATAAATTGTCCTCTCTTTACCTGCACTGGTGCCTGCACCGGTTGAGAGGTCCCCACCCATCAGGCCACCTAGAGAGTTGAAATGAAATGTTGTAAATGAGCACAATAAATTACAACACTGAAACATTCAAAATATTTCTCTACCTTCAATCAGCCTGCTGTCGTACCCACCATTTCTTCCCTCTGACTTCAACAGGCAGTTGAATAAGGCCCATAATTATAAAATCATGATGTTT
>VYXF01011348.1:70151-84476 GCA_013397295.1 Polioptila caerulea | reverse complement strand
CAGTTAACATTAACCCATCAAGGAACTTGTAAATGAATCAGTAAAAATAAATTCTGCATTTAGCCTGTAGACTGATTATTTAAGTAATGAGTTTACTTTACTAATTTACTTGCTTCAAATTGTTTGCATTGGCTACATTTTCTCCCCTGTTTTATGTTATAGCAAGTACTTGCGTGAATTAAGTAGATAACCTGCCTTTTTATGAAAGAACACATTGTCTGCCCTTCTGTCTTTTATTGACCTCACTGATTGCCTTCAATCTTAGTCAATATTCAGCTGTTTAATGTTTTTTTTTTTTTTTTCTTTTTTGTCTCTCTTGATTTTTCAACACAGCAATTTTGGACAAACTCTTACAATTATTAAAAACAGAGTTCTTGTATCTTGGAATGCAGTTTAAAGTGACCCAAGGCATGCAACGAGTTGGCAGTAGAGCCTTTGAAGGGGTGGGATTGAGCAGAGCCTACCTGTGTTACCTGCACTTGGAGGCCGATGTGTGACGCCAGGAGACATGCTATTCCTTTGCAAAGAAGGATGAGCCAGTGGTAAAAGGTTGGGGTTTCCCAGCGAGCTGACTGGGTTACTGTATACCAAACTGTTGTGGTTGGACACTGGGATAGAAACTGGCATCTCAAAGTTTGGTGGTGGAACAGCCTGTACGAGCAAAAAAGGAAAACAAATACGAGAATAGTACAAAAGTGAAACAGCCTTCAGGCACAGCTATTCTATATTTAGTGCAAATATTTTGTACTTGGTGGTTAAAATATTTGTGCTTGTCCCTTTCCCCTAAGACTCAATAAAAGAATTAAAAAAAATTACCAAGGCTTTTAAATATAATTTTTCAATTCATGATTTTATCTCCCTTAATGCAGCTTGCACATTTATTTTGTAAGAACTGGAAAGATGTTTTTATTTTCTTCTATTTTTTTCTTGTCCAAAACAAACCTCTACCTAATGCAGCATAATTTTCTATTTTTTTCATTCTGTGAAGTAATAAGTGTTTACTTATCATACCTTAATCTAGTGTCATAGATTACTGCAAGATCAAGGTTACGCGACAATGGTGACTTCATTACATGGAAAAAAATTGGAAGGGACAGACTACAAAAGGGAAGGCTTTAATTTCAGCTCATTTTGCTTTAGCAACCAGAATTATCCCAAGTCACATAAAAGACAACAAATCACAGTAAATCACTTTTTTTCTGAGTTTCTATCTTAGCTTGGAAGGGTTTAAAAAAGTAAAGTTCCCCACAGGGATAGCTAACAAATACAAGAAATTTAGATACATGCTAGTCTTTGTGTTTTTTGGGGGGGAAGCAGAGGTGGTATTTAGTGATGTCTTTTCAATATCCTGTTTTCACAACTAAAGGCAAGATCTTCTCCTGAGCCACTTCCCTTTGCAAGAATGCTTTTCAAAAAAACCCAAAACTCAGATAATGTACCACACTAACAGAGGTTGTGATGAGGTGCATATCTCATCATGCTCTTAGGAAGCTCAGTTCAGGTTTCCTTGGTTGGTTGTGAGTTTATTGGTTGGGGTTTCTTGGGCAGCAGTTGCTTGAATTTCTATAGAAGTTATGACTACATAAAAAATCCTCATTTAAATTATTTGTTTTTAAAATTATTATTTTCTTGCCTTTTTCATCAGAAAAACCTTTTCACAATTACTTGAATTTTAAGTATTTTAAGCTTTTTAAGTATTTAAAATGTGAATACAGACCTCAATTTGCAATTTAGAAACCTTATAAGCTTCAAGAGCTTAAACACATCAAAAAATTCTTTAAAGTAGATGGCTAACATATTCTGAGGAAGGAAATCAAAGATTTTAATTTTATCGTTGGCAGCTGCCAGTACTGGTATGTCGCTGTTGGACATGCAAAGACCCACATGGATACTTTGGTGAAGAAAGTATAAAAACTATTACAACATCTGACTCCATATTTATAGTATTTTTACACAGACCAGGGATTGGAGGAGAAGGTTGACACCTCTCCCATTCCATTGGTTAAGACAACTGCCCATCAGTTGTTTTTTACTCCAAGAGAAAGTAGGTCAACATCTTCATCTTAACATAAACATGTTTTTAATTATAACACCTGTGTGTGAGAAGGAACTACAAATTATGAAAGAACATCAAACTGTAAAGTGCATTAGAAAACTGAAAAATCAGAATGACACTGATATGTCTTCAAGGACCTAAGAAGAATACATGGAGAGCTGGAGAGCTAAAGGTTTTTTAGACAACTGAGGCACCCTGACCTCGTGTCAACCAGATCTCTTCTCTGGCTGGAAGCTGTTGGCTGTGCCCTGTGTGTTACAGCACTATCCATCCAATTACAGTTATCTCTTAAGGTTGTTTTTTTTTTTTTTCCTTTCTTGGTCCTCTCTAGGGATAGAAAAAAGTTTACACTAAATATAGAGGAATTATTTAGCCTAGACACTGAAATACAGGGCAAGATTTTCAGGGTATGGTGTTAAGGATACTTTACACAAATCCCTCTGAATTATTTCAAAGCTAATTTAGCTCTGATACCCTCTCTGTAGCCTGTGGCTTCCTTTTTGCAAGAGATGGCCACAGCAACAGTAATTGAGTAGGTGGACATGCTGGCATTGCTCCCCAGGCTGAGGCACATGGGAACTTGCTTCTCTTTGCTGAGAAGCTGAGGTGCACTCCAAGGGCTGTATTTTTCACCGAGCTGATTGATTTAAGTAGAGGTAGGAAAGGAAGGTGAGGTGTTTTGGGAATCTGCATGTCCTACATCTAATCTTCAGATGTAAGAATCTACACGTAATCTGCAACCTTATGACTCAGGCCTAAGCTCCCTGGAAATATGGTCACATAGCATAATCTGAAGCATTTTATCATCTTGAAGGTAAGTTTTGAAGCAAGTAATTCTTTTTACTGGCCACAGAAAGACCCAAAATGTTCATAAATCCCATGTCAGTTAGAAGCACATGACTGCTCATGGAGCTCAAAGTTGGTGTTTGAGCTCTCCATGTTTCAATGCCAATTACAGCCTGATGTGGGACATGAACAAGCCACCAAGGAGTTTCTGGTTATAGCAACACCCAGGGCTGTGATGGAGTTCTCTCCACCTGGTGGCTCTGAGCCCAGGGTCCTACCCACTTGAGTGCCAGTCCAGGTTGCATGTCACCCACTGAAGAGAACTTTGCATAAGGTTTTCTTCACCCTGTGTCACAAGACCCACAAAGTCTGTCCTCTGAGTCTGGGTAGAGACTATTACTGCCTCTATTTTCTTAATATCTTTTCCTAATCTAAATTTCTGTTATCTAGATTAAAACACCAGTACAAATGCAAAACTGAAGTCTTGCCAGACTTCTAAAAGCTTGTTTGCTTTAACCACTATGCTCTTCCTTCCATGTGGAAATCAAAGTGTTAAAGAGACTTCTTTTTCTACATTTGTATAGCAGGAAAGTGCTCTAGTCTTGGTTGCTCTTCAGGTTGCCAGTCTCCCTAGTCATGTGAAACCCTTACTTAGCTTTAATTTTGTAATTAAAAAAAATAATTTTAAAGTAGTTGAATTATTTGTTTAATTTCTGTACTAATAGTCTGATGTTTGTAATTGTACTAACTATCTGAATCTACTTACATCTGCTCACAGAGGATTTCATAGGCAATTTTATCAGGGCGAAGAAGTCAGTTTACTTTCTGCTTTTCAGCACAATAAACTATCTGAAATACAGTAGTTTTTATTTCTTCTCCGCTGTCAAAAATTAGAGAGGGAAGTTTGACTGGATAAATGTCAGTACTAAACACAAACACTACATCTCTAGCTACAGTTTTCTCTGTTTGTCTAACTTTATTAAAGTGTTAGACATTCCTCACCAAGAACTGCAACGTCCTGCATAATCCCTAGTCATTCCTGGTGGCAAGCCAAGGGTCATATTGATTCCATTTCAGTCTGATGGATATTAAAATTTCTGAGGCACTTGTGCAATATCTATATTAGTAGGAACTAGGGAGGAACTGAGGCCATCTGAGGCCACAGAACAGTTCATGTCCCTACCGGTAAGTTTTCTCAACCTCAAAAAACTCATGACTACATATAGACTGACAATTGGGAATTGTTCCTGGCCTGGACTAACAACCAAACAAAATTAAGAAATTGTCTGTGAGAATGCTATTTGGCATCAAAAGGGGTCAAAAGTCTGCTGGGGACCGTTCAAAGAATTCACCTCAGAGATAAGCACACTTCATGCTGCTTCAGTATGTTTTTTTGCCTTTCTGCTAATTCTAATATAGACAAGGCCTTACTGTCATGTGGATAAAGTCTACCACATTTTGCCTTTTTTTTCCCTCCCTTTGTCTTTTCTCCTTTGGACACTACTGCCAAAGAGGGCAGATGGCTCATCAGAGATTATACTGCCAGTGTACAGCACACAGGGTTAGATGCTCACTCCACAAGCTGTGGTATGTGATGCCAAACAAAATGTTGGACACTCAACCCCCTTGGAACTTAATGGACCAAACCTTCTGTGTTAAATATTGGCTTTATCCCTCCCACATTCATTGGTTTTATCCCTCCCAGGCCTTCATTTATTTAGAGACAGAGGTACTTATAGCTTCCTTCTAGTGGACATTTCTGTCTCCTTGGCTTTCATCACTCTTATGAAATTTACAAATAAATGTCTAATTATTATCAGATGGTTTAGAACAATATGAACATTTATCCCCTGAAAATTATCTGAAGAAATATTATTGGGCTTAGCTGTTAGGAGCAAAAGCTAATGTTTTCTTCATTTGGCAACAACTTCTTTATGTTACAAAATCAGGCAGAGGCAATGCATTGCTTTTTATATTCTGTAAGTTGTGATTTAGAGATTCGACTCAGTGACTTTATGATTAATTTTGCTTTCTTCTCCCCAATTTACTTGACTGCCTTTGATAATCACAAGTAAATTAGTATCTCTTCCCTGACTTAGTTATTCTGATTTGTCCAGTTAGGGATATTACTGTATACAGTACATAATATTTATATATAAAACCAGATAGTTACAAATTTCCATTATGTACTAGTTGTTATATCTGTCTTGCCCATTACATCTAGGCTTATGCCAAGAGAAGGAGTTGCATTTGCATTAGCAGGGAATATCTACTGTTTCTTCCTATTGTGGTAAGCAGCTTGATGGAAGACACAGACCCTGAGCTCTGCTTGTGATGTATTCAGAGAACAGCTATTCTGTTTTACATGAAAAAATGCTAACATTTTGCTGTTCTCTATCTCTGAAGCACCTCTGAAGTCATTGCACAAAAAGATTAATATATTGCACCTCATAACATCCTGAAAAGTAGGAAGTTATACCCTAAATTACCGACTAATTGCTGAAGTAGGACTATATTTGACGTCAAAAAGTTATATTTAATGAAAGAAACTGGAGGAAAATTCCACTAATTTTGGGAAAATGAAACTCATATACCATGCTCAGATTACCTGTCTGGTTTCCAAATTTGATACATTTCCTGAGTTTACAGAAAAGACAATTTTCCCAAATGCTTATGGAGGTAAAGAAAGAGATAGAACTCACTACTACGGGAATGAAGTTTTTCCCCAAGGTATTTTTTTTTTTTTATGTCTTAAGATTTCAGATTATTATAACATGACCTATTTTGTTAGGAAAGAAAAGAAACAGGTAATGTGAGATAAAACAGAGTTCTGAAAGATCATCCCAAATACATTTTCAAGGCAGAAAAGTAGCTTGGTGAAAATTCTGTCAGTTTGATTTGAAAAAGCCAAAAGTCATCCTTGAAAGAGAAATGCCATGAAAGAATGACAATTGGTGAGATTTTGATGTGAAAAAGGGTTAAGCATTCTGGCTTACAACAGTCTCTTTAAATGCTGCAGTCATCATTTGTCAAGCTGGGTTGCATCCTGAGAAAACAAATTCATGGTGACAGCTTTAGAGCTTTTTTTGTTCTGAGAAAAATGGCTTTCCAAAAGAAACAAATAAAAAGGGAGGTAAAAAAAAATTTGTATATATATGTATTCATCCTTGATATTCTACATACACATTGGGCACCCTTACCCAGTCATTTTAAATATCACTTCACCAAATTTGGTGTCTGTCTGGTCTCTGGGAAAATATTATTTAATCTCCTTATAAATTTCCAAAATATTTTTGGCCCGACGTAGGAACTTCTTAAAATTTTAATTACCCTGAGTGAAAAGTATTTTTGCTGAGAATTAATGGAAAGAATACTCAGAGTGCTTGAGACAGAATCTGAGCCTCCTTAAGAAGTACCCTCATCTTAGGTGTCAGATTTTGTATGTGCAATTGACTAACACTGCAGGAGACATTGTGCATTCTGGGTATCCAGACAAAGTTCTTGGTAGATAACCATTCAGCCTTTGTATGTGAATGACAAATGAAGACATACAGATCATCCCTTGTCTTTTAGAAATAAGTAGTTATCTATGCAAATTCAAATGCTTATTTGGGTCTGCGCAAATATTTGGTTTCCTACTTTTTTCCGCAGATACTTGGAAAACCAACCAAATATAACCTCCAAACCTCCATATTCTTTTTATTGTCTTTATAAATGTAATATCAAACATAATGACAAAGTATTGATCCTTTGTGTGTCTTGTGCAAACCAAATAGCACATGCAGAGTTATTTCTCTTAGATATCTGGCAAGGCATATGACTGATTGTTAGAAATTTTGACTTGGTTAAAACAAAATTTAGCTCATGTTAAAGCATTAAAGTAATGCTGATGAGGTCAAAGCAAATTCTCTGATAAAGCTGTAAAATCACCCCAACACACAAACATGTCTGAATCCTGCCACTAGGCTCTCATGCAGTCTGTTTCTCTCTTTTCTGCAGCGAGCAAGTAGCTGTAACCCTTCAGTGCTGCAAGTGAATTTAGCAGAGACAATGGAGATTTGAATTTATACACACTAAACATGTTAATTGTTATATATAAAGGAATTTCAGTTCTACATAGTATTCTCTATCTTGCCACAGAAAATATTCTGTGGATTTGTTAGCCTGTCCACAAAGAAAGATTTCCACTGTTATTTTTTAAGTATAATTTGGGCAAGTGGTGTGGTAAAACACTTCTGTAAATCAAGTGAATATAGTTCATAAATGTATATTTCACTTCTTTCTATAGGTTTCACCCATAATAGGCTTTGTCTGTGTGTCAGAGTTAGAGACTTGAAAGGAAAATATGTTGTGTGAAATTTTCTGACCACAGTGTTTAGTTACATATTTGGCTATTAAAGCCTCTTTCTAGCTGAAATTATTTCCTTAAGAAGCCAGAACTGAAAGGGTTATGGTTTGTTACTGCAGCAGTTATCAGCAGACAGCCATCTAACCTTTGGTACTTACAGGTATTTTATGGCTCTTGATCATATTATCAAATTCTTCATTAATTTTTTTGTATTTTTCTTCTGTGCGTGGGGTGAGAGCATAAGAGGAGTCAGGATCAGGGCTTTCACAACCTTTGTTTTCTTTCTTGTGCAATGCCTGCCAGGTTCAGAGAAATATCAGAAAGTAAAAAAAATGAAAAGGAGCTCAGAGTACTTACACATAATCTTTGCCTGCTGATCATTAGATCAATATCTTCATTAAGTTTTCTGTACTTGTCCTCAGACTCAGGGCTGTGACCTACTGAATCGTCTGCATCAGGGTCTGGACTGTCACAGCCATTAAGTCCTTTCTTTCTCAATGTCTGAAATACATAATTTGTAAAGTTCAATCCTTGACACGGGCTGCAAGAAAGACTCAGCAGTGTTAAAGAATCACAAGCTGCTCATCACAGAAAATTTTTACATTATGCTTTAAGGAAGGAAAGTGACTAATGATCCACCACACTGGTGTTGTAGGTTTCCAATTATGAGCACCAAGTGAGCATCATACAAGACCTCTTTCTTCTGAGGCTGGAACCAATCAATGAAGAATGAATCTGGAAACCAACAAAGTGCCTTTGCTAGAATCTCTCCTGGCTCATGATTCCCATAGCCCACAGCATTAGGGGTTTAAGTTAAAAATAGAATACAATTTATTTTAATGTAAACAAAACTTAACATATTTATCTATACTGTTTACAGTGGAATACACTGATGTTCTTCTTTTCTTTTAAGGAAGATGCAGGAGGAGAAAATGGAAAAAGAATTGAATCTAACAAATTTAGGAGTCCATTTCTTCAGAGAAGAAGAATAATTACTCAAACTGAATTCAAGGAATTACTTTAACAATGTTGTTCCTAAGCCTATGCTTTTGATAGGACAAGAGGGAGGACAGAGTTGATAACATATGAAATAACAATTAAAATCTTCTAGACATAGTATTTACATTTTATTGACTACACCTACAATGCTGCAAATGCACAGGGGTGAAGCTTAATATACAGGACAAAGCACTGCCAAAACAGATGCTTAGTGAAAAGTCAAAATGAAAGAATTTCAAGTTCAGCTACTCGAATACTCACAACCATGGTTATCATCACTAAGATAGCAGAGTTGATAAATCTTAAAAACAGAATTAAATCAGTAGCTTGCAATTCAGAACAGTTGTCTGGATTCCAAAAAGTCTGGTCTACTCTTACAGGACACGAAAGAACAGCGATAGGCTATATGAAGGTAAAAGTATATGAGAAGAAAGTGTGGGCTCCTCAAGTCCAAGCAGCAGTATATAAAGCAAATATATCCACAATTTCTCATATTTAGCTTCAAGAATGTCCCACTCAAAAACTCTTCAGAGTCCACTTGGCTGTGTACAAAATTTATAGGTCAGCTTGCAGTCCGTTCTGTGTTGCAACCTGGCTAAGCAATCTGAATTACAATGAAAATATCACATATTTTGTGTGTTAATAAGTGGCTAACGCATGCTGCCTGTCAGGGATATTCTGGTTTCTTTTTACCTTTTTGGAATTGTAGTGTATCAGCTTTTTGTTCCTTCAGGAATAGTACATTTCATAATTATTTTCTTTATGAGCATGTTCAGCTTACTACTGTTGCTACCCTTAAGTATTATAATGTCACACCTCGTTCTCATACCATGGAAAAACCCCCGAACCTTCCATTTTTATCAACCAAACAAAGTGATGGTGATCTGCTCTATGAGATCTGAGCCTTCTAATCTTACATTGTAGACCTCTGAAATAGATTTAGGCATTTGTGAAAGGCCAGCTCAATGCAGACCTTTCTTTTCAAACTTCCTATCTATGAAGACTTCAAATCAATTCCATGAGATACTTCTGAAACACCAACAAAATTATAATATATTGGAATAAAAAAATCGAGATGCTAAAACAACCTGATTGATTCCCTACATCTTTTTCCATGTCCTCTTGTCTCTCTTTTATGTTTTAAATGTTAAATGTTCAGTTAGCAGAACAGACATAATCATGCATGATATCTACTGCTAGTAGCTTGAAAGAAACCAATTAGAAGGAGAGTTTTGCAATCAGCTGCTGTTTAATAGATTTAATAGACACAACAAGATATGGTAACAGCAAAATATCTCATTGCAGTCTCAACTAACATTCTTCTCTTCATATAAGGACAAAACAGTTGTCCTCTGAATATAAAAAATATTCTGTTTCAAGATTAGATCAAGCTGTCCAGACATGAAACAAAGATCAGCACACTTGGGAACATTTCCTGAGCTCATATGATTCACTGATGGAGTCCTGCTGATTCCTATGGAGCCCCTGAGGACTGATGTGGATGTGAGCTGGACTAAATGTCTTCCTCAACTTCAGGCTTTGAGATGACAGACAAAAAGAAATATGAAAAGAGAACAACAGGTGGAATGCTCTGCAGCCTCTTTGAATCTTTTCCCCTCCCATCATTCACAAATCCTTGTCTGCTGCATTCATAAGACTGTGTCTGTGTGAAGCAGATGCATCTTGCCCTCAGTATACTCACAATGGCCTAAAGTTCTGCAAATGATTACCTAGCACTCAGGTGAAACAGTCGCTTCTGTGGTTTGTAGAGATTCAGGGATGCACTGCACCTTTCAGATGCTCAGAAGAGGAAAGGCAATGTGAGCCAACCTATGCCTTGCAAACAGACTGGATACCCTCCCATCATATAAGTGTTTTTACTAGATATTTATTTTTACATTATTTTCATACTTTAAAAATCAGGTTGCTTGCCACACCAGACAGAGAAAAAAAAAATCTCTATTCTCACCAGAAAAGCCAAGGATGAAATGTAATAAATTGTGTCAATATTCTACCCAAAATTATCCTTAGCCCTAAAGATAAGAGGCAAACATTTCCCTTGTAAAAAATATCAGTCTAGTGTTTTTGGCTTATACCTTGGCTGATGGTAGAAATCAAGCTCAATAATGCAGACCACTTGCTCCCCACCCACCAAATCTCAAAAAATGTCAAATCAAATCAAATCAATCAATCAATCAAACAAACACAAACATAAACCCCTAGCTACAAAACACCACGCAAATCCCAAATGAAAACAAAGATGTATTTCAATACGATGAGTTAAAGCTAGGCAATAGGAATTTCCACATGTACGCTGGACTCAGAGGCACAGCTTCTATCTTTGTGAGTGCTGGAACTAATGCCTGGTTCCCTGTGAATTGCATTTTGGGGTAAAGTTTAATATGAAGAGAAGATCTCTTGTGGCAGGGTCTCTGGGGATTTCTCTTCTCAGTACCTATCCTTCTGCTGACCCTTTGCTGTTTCTTGTCTGTCACAACTCAGCCTGCAATGCTGTCTTCACCTGGGAGTCTTTCTGGGAGTAATTTCTGATTCTCTTTTTTTGCATAAGAACATATAATTTTCATGAAAAACTTGTTGGAGTTTCACTGTGTTTGAGACCCACCCCCCCACCTCCCCTTTGTACTAGATTTGCTTGGCACTGAATAAAAAATGAAGCTGTAAGGGAAAAGACAGAACAGGTTGATAGATTACACAGGGACAGGAACACACATGCTCACATCACAGCCCTCCTCTGGAGAGGAGAACAGGCTGGAAGTGACATACTTAAACTCTGCACTAAGGTAATGAGTTGTATCAAGGACAGAAATAATGACCCTGAACATCTTAGTATTATCTCTGGCTCCTGAATGTGCAGGCTGCAGTTTTCCCTGTCTTATTACCTTATTTGTTATTTTACTCTCCTTCACGTCATTAACTACCACATCAAACCTCTCATTTTTTTCCTTCATTTTTCTCCATGATTGGTGTGCTTTGACACAACACAAGTTTGTACAGCACAAATAGAAGTGGCGCTGACCAATATCAAATTGATTAACCCTTTTTCACAAGCTCTCTGGACTTCGTGTCAAGTTTCCCTCTTCTTCTCCATTTAGTGTAAATTCTTGAAAACAGAGGGTGGTTCTGGAGTCTTTGACCAAGTCTTGCAGTGATTTAGAAACAATTTTTCTTATGATGTTGACTTGTGATAGACTCTTGCAAGCCCTGGAAAATAGCCAGGCATATCACATCCTCCTGGAGATTAGCTAATTTCCAAAGATTTAATGACTATTCAGGGAATATTTAAAAGGATAAAACAACACAATTGTAGAATGTGTTGCATTCTAGAGAACCTTAAGCCAGATTTCAGTTATTTTTAAAGAAAATAAGCCATTTTTCAACTAAGGAAGCTCCATTTCTTCCAAGCAATAAACAAGTAATTATATTGGGTTCCAATAACCTAAAATCAGCCAAGGCATATGAAAAGAAAATGGTTAAAGGAAAACGACCTTTGGCTGAAATCTGCTGTGCCAGCAATTAGTCTAAATCCTACTCTGTAAATCTCAGAGGAGAAGTGCTAACTTAGTGACATGCTGACTACGGTAAAATGAAGCATAAACAACTATTTGCTTTCATTTAATGCAAAACTTATCATCATTATGGAAGCTCAAAAGAAAATATGGCAATAACACTCAGGTTTGATTTCATCAAGGTAATGAAAATCGTTGTAATTTTGAAGACTTTTGAGGAGGAAAAGCCTTTCATTTTCCTAATCTGCAGTTTTATCCTCCAGGTTTTATTTTTTGTTCTTTTCTTTTTTTTTTTTTTTTTTTAGCATTTCTTTGACAGAATGAGTGGAGAAGGTTAGAAATAATTTTATTTTTTTCCCATCTTGTCATTTCGTTTGTCATCTTTCTTTTTAGTAGGTTTATCTGCTGTGGAACTGCTTCTCATAGCACTCCAGGGCTTGGAAATGCTCACAGTGTAGGTGCCAAATTAAAAAGACTAGGTCAGTTGATGAGGTTCCCAAAAGATTCAGACCAGCCCAATATGCTCCTTTTTGATATCCTCTGCAACAAAGACTTAACAAGGTTAGGTTAATCACTATCTTCATCTGTGTAATGAAAAGTGTGATCTCACTGGGTCTTCATCTGTAATCAAATTTTACAGTATGGAAAAATTCAGAATTAAATGTCGACTTCTAAAAATTCCCATATCTTTTATGATGTCTAGAAGCCACCACATTGATCGTCAACTGACAGACCCACTAGTGACAATCAACAGAGCAGCAATTTAGTTAATTGTATTTTGCTGTCAGAAAAAAACTAAGTGCCCTCCATTTTCACAAGAACTTTCTTTCCTGTATCTGGAATAAATCTTTTAGCCAAAAATTAAAAATGTTTTGGTCTTTTTTCTATTCATTGGAGCTACATATTTACACCGTAAAGCAGACAACAGCCAGTTTCAAAGGAATTTTATGCCAACGTGTTCAACTGCTTTATCATTTATAGTCATTCTATGATTCCAAAGAACCCAGCCAAATTTATGGAGGTCCCCTAAAAGAGCAGAAAATATTTAGACATGGGCCTGATTCATTTAAGCACCAGTTTGCTCTCTGTGTAACAGAAAAATTAAGGTTAGAAAGTGTTGAACGAAGAAAACCTCCACTCTCTTATCTTCTCTTCTTGGTTATTTTGTGATAAAATTTTATGATGAAATTGCATGATACAATGTATGGTGCAATCAAGTAATGAAAGGTTCTACTGAAATGAAAAACACAGAGGAAGAGAAAGGTTGCTATGGGAACTACCCATTTGAGTTTCCTAACTTATATGTAACTAAAGTCTCAAATTTTATGTTTCATTAACATAAAGTTCTTAAATTTTTACATTTAATAATGGACATAAACTAGTGTGCTGGTACTAATGTACTTTAATTGTATATTCAGGAGAATCACATAAAGCATTATTACACTTATATTATCTAACAAACTCCATACACACAAGTGTAGCAGTAACACAGAAAAAAGGAACATTTCTTACCTCTTTTTCAAAAATCATAAAATTCTTTTGTGGTTAGCACTCCTTTTGAAACAAGCTACAGAGCTTATATAAAGCTGAACTTTTATAACCCCATGCTAATCTTTTCGATACTACTTTATCTTTACTGAAGTTTCAAAGAAAAAAAAATTCCATTGTCTGGTACTATGCGTCTGTCTTCTTCAAATGAATACACACAAATGTGCTTTTCACAACATTGCACCAAACCCTCTGCTTGGCTTTGCCTTTCATTTTCACATGCCAAGTGATTATTCTCACCATGCTCAAGTACCTTTCCTAATCACGTCTTGTGAAACCAAACAGCACCGACACCCTTCACCAGTAGCACCTGCTTCTCTCTGCTTACAAACAGTGGATTTCACAGTGCACAGTACCTGTGCGCTGCAAGCTCATCAGGGTATGAGATCTCTACCTGATTAGAGTTCAGTCTATCCTCTTCCACTCACACCCTTGTTGTGTGCCAAGGCATCTCTACAATACTTTGCAGTGTCAGTACAAACAAAATCTGTTTTTTCAAAAGGGCACTGGGGCAGCGGGATTTTTGTTTCTTTGTTACCTAGAGCTCTGCTACCCAACTTGGGTATGGGGGAGCTCTGGAAGGCAGTGCACCTGGTGCAGCCCTGGAGCCCCCAGGACTTGTCTGTTTGTGCTGACCTTGTGGCCTGGAGCAGACTGGTCAGCGCCACCACATCTCCTGCTTCCCCTCTTCAGTGCCTCTCCTGCATCTGTATGAGAGGGCACACCTTGCTATGCTGCTGTGCCTACATCTCCTCTCTGGAGAGGCAATGAGGCTGGAGTTGGGAAGACTCCAGAGGTTTGTGTGCTCTTTAAAAAAGAGAATGCAAAATCTCTTTCTTTAATGCTCAATTTTGCAAACTTGCCAGTGCTTTTCTGTTTAGTATTGACTTGAATTACACTGGACAACTTTGGTTTTTTAAATATAAGAAGTATACACCAGATTCAGAGATCTCACAGCAGCTAAACTAAATCACATCTCTTTTTGTGATTTTCTCCAAAAGGAACAAAAGAAAATTACTTGAGGACTCCAGCATTAAAGCTCTGTATCAAAATTTTTGCTA
>VYXF01011348.1:51822-62989 GCA_013397295.1 Polioptila caerulea | reverse complement strand
TTTTTTTTTTTTTTGGTTTTCATGTTATAGCCATGATTATATTGTAGGAAGCTAAACATGCCTTAAACATGACATTCCATGAGGTACTGCCTCTTTGTCAAGATTTTGATCTCTTTTGAACCAATCTCTGGCAGCTGTGTTTGTTCAAAGTACTTTTATTGACTCTTCTATAATTTGCTTTCTTTGAACAGTTTGTGTGCTGTAACACTTGATAAAAAAAATAAACTTTTACTGGAACAACCCAAAGTAAAGTGTATGATAATTTATATAATTCTGCACTATAATTCTCTATAGATCACACAGGATGATATAAATAAATGACTTTGAGACTTTTTTAATGCAAGCATATCCAGTGTATCACAAATTTTCCCATTTTTCCATCCCTGTCTATCACACAAATAGTTAACTAATTTTTTAGAACATACATGATGCAACTTTTAATAGTTTTTACTTCTCCATTAGTGGCAACCATGTATATAGAAATATTCATGGCAAAACTAAGTAAGGAAGACACAACTAACTAAAGTTTTGGATTTAGAGGTTGCTGTATAAAGAAAATGTTGATTGAACCTGTTATAATAGCACTTTTCTAATGCAATGAAAAATGGATTTTTAAGATTTATCATAATTTAACAGCTCTGGTCTATGGACATTGATTCAGAATGACTATAGACTTTGATTATTAAAAATGTAGAACAATGAAACATATGTATTCGAGGTTTTATAGCCCTTCAAATTTGGTAACTTACATTAATTTCATTTGTCTTCTATAAAAAGACACCCAGAGGCCTCTCTGAATTCAGGGTGTAAGGGGACTAATCCATATGAAGTACATAATACACAGAGGATAGATACAAATTTTATAGTACACAAATAAATAATTAATTTATGCCTTTTTACTGTAACCAGGAAGAAAAGTCAGCATATTTTGAAGTTTAACAGAACTTTTGTTAGAGCTATGAAAACTGTGGAAAAGCATCTCACAAAGATAGTGTTATCTGTGTGCAGTCTAGGGAAGGAGAGATGTGCAGGAATTTTGCTTCATGAAAATCACATAGGTAAGGTGTTCCAGCCTGAGCAGAACTTTTAAGATGTTGGCTCCCTAGCAGGAGAGTAAAGCAGGCAAAAAGTCAGGATTAGACTGACTTTTCATCCCTATCCTCTTTGGTGGTGAAGTTCCCCTTGCAGAGTGCCTTTGTTTCCCAGGGAGTTCACAACACAGAGATTTGCAGGAGCATTCAATTTTCTTCTTGTGAGAAATTCAGTGTCTGAAAGGAAACTTCCATAAATCTTCCATATATAGCTCTTATTTTCAGAAACAAGATGTATTCTAGTATTACTACAAAAGGGGGCAGAATCCATAGAAAGTTTTGTCTGTGTCAGAAACTGTAACAAGATGGATGTGAATTTAGTCAGAACACTCCCACTGACATCCCTAGGCTTTAATCAGGGACCTAATAAAACCTGAACAGTGGGCTTTGCACAGCAAAATATTTTGGCTTTTGATACGATAGGGGTCTTTTAACCTGATGGGTGGTAGCTTAGGGCCCACATCTGGAAACAATTGTATATCAAAAAACTCCTTGCTCATGCGTAAGCATGTAAAGAACTGTGCACCAAGTAACTGATTTTGCTAGAAACTCAGCATTGTATAATCTTCAGCACTGATTTAACAAAGAACAGGCAAGAGCTTATGAGAACTCAATGAAACAAAAAGTCTTGGGGGGAAAAGAGGGCAAGGTCAGTAGCTTACATTAAAGGTAGTTGCGAGGTAAGAGATTGTATAGTATTTTTACACTTGTCATTATCATTACTGTGCACAAATCCGGGTAAATAACCATATTTTGTATTTGCCTTACAAAACAGGGATATTTTAATGATGAAAATTAAAAATGGGCTTGCTCGCAAAAGCCTTTGTGTCTGGAACACAGCTATAAGTAGCTCACTATCTAGGTTGAAAATGGTAATGCAGGGTAGTGTGTCCTATTTTTCTGTGCTTGAAGTGAAGATACAATAGTAGAATTCAGCCTTGGTAGTTACTAACACACCACACAGACACAATAACACCCTGTGTACTACATAAAGGAATCACTTGTGGCCTGCCTCCATTACAAAGAGCAGAGGGGGCCAACATACAAGAAGACAAAATGCTTTACAAGGGGAAGGAGACCAGAAGAGTTGATGTACCCAAATACAAGGACCTTGATTCTTTTTGGAGTGATTTAAGTCCCTTTCCATCAATTATCGTCCTTTGTCTCCAGAATCTTATCACAAGCAGCATTACAGGAACTGAACAAAACAATACTCAGGCTCAAATAACCCTGTGAACTGCACTGATGTTTCCACACCCTGTTGCTGTGTTTGACCAGGTTACTCAGGTTAAAAAAAACAATCAAAAACCAAAATGCAAAAACTCTGTACAGAACAACAAAACACATTCTCTTTTTAAATAACATGCTCAGCCCTTCCTGGTGTTTCTTCTGCTCTGGAGTACCACTGATATCTCGCACTGCAATACCACAATGGATATGAAAAACTGCAGTACAGAAGAAGATTGACTTTCTCTAATTTGGCAGCTTTTCAAATTAAAAGTTCCTGATTTGCAGGGTTCTCAACAGGTTTATTTTTGAGTAAATTAGATCCTGCCCTTTTCTATTCCAGTCTCCCACTGTCTCTTAATGAAATTCGAGCTTCAGAACAATTGCAAACCAAAAATCGTATATATCTGCAGAAATGCTCTGGAACTAAGATTTGATTTTTCAGTGAAATAAATAATGTTTACCAATTCATTTTTACTGCTCTAAATCAGAGTAATAAATTTTTCTTTCTTACAAAAGTGTCACATTTTGAGGGCACATGAAATCATTGGAAAGCATCTATTTTTTTCATTCATTCACACTAGATATATGACATTTCATGGTAATTCTTGACAGAACACTGCAGTCACTGCTTATCTTAAAATAAATTAAAAAACATGTGGAAAGTAAAAAAAAATGGACCTTAGGAAAGTCAGCTATTTTTGACAGCAAGTTAATTTCTGTGAAACAAAGCCTTGTCTTTCAGAAAGTGTTTACGATCCATGAGGAAAAAAAAGTATATCCTTGGGCTAAAATGTTTATTGGCACCTAGGAGTCTGAAGAGAGCAAGTCAGGCCTGTGGTTTTTTGAGGGCACTTTATCATCGCCTGCATTCTTAAATGGATCAGTGAATGAATAGAGCTGGATTACTCAGCCTTCTATTCCACGCCTATTCCTCTCCATTTTCCTTGGCAAGACTGAGTGCCAAGCTATTTTTAGTGAGACAGTGTTCTATTTTTAGACAAATATCAGTTAAGAGACATTGTTAGGAAAAAATTTAAAAAAAGAAAAACAGCAGGAGGAGGGAACGAGGTTTCCCATCTCACATCGTGAAGCAAGCCCTTCAACCTGTAACTTCAAGCATTTCAGCTGCTTCCAATCTTGGAAAAATAAAGAAATTTCAGAGTTCAGGGATTTAAAAATAAACCTACCCTCTGGCAAACAGACCAAAATACAACAAGCTGTTACTATGTGAAACAGTGATTACAAAAGCAAAGAGCATTCCCCAGTGACTAGATTGGGATAAAAGTTTGGAGCTATTAAGGTCTGAGAACGTTACACAGACATGTAAGATATTTCCAGCTCCTTAGCCAGATATATCATATTTTGGAGAAAGAAAGATGGATCTGTGAAATAGACCTTGATCTAAGAAATACAGCTTTAAGATTACAGTTTGACAAAAAAGGAAGAATGAAAAATTTGAAACATGTTTATATTTTGCACATATTTTTCACTTTCATCATTTCAGCATTTTTGCAGCAGTCCATCCAAAAAAATTACTAAATTATTAAAATATTTTAAAAATTATTACAAACCAAAAACAGAATAAATGAAAAATAAAATTACATGATCTTCAAAAAAGTTAAAACAGGAGGTACAAATCTCCCCCTAAAAATACTCAAAAGAAGCTTCTGATGTACCATGTGCTTCAAAATAATTAATTTTGGATCAATTTTATTTTTTTCTGTCCCTTCTCTCTTCTTCCACAAACGGAAAAGTAGTTCTTAGGTGAGTGGCTTTGCTTTCATTTGACCTGTATTAGGATTACAAGCTATGTTCCATGTTAACCAAATCCTTGCTGAAATAAATCATAATGGAAAACTCTTTTTTTTTTTTTTTTTGAGATAAAGCAAAATGAAAAAACTCATTGTGCAACTTTTCCTTAGCTGCATTTTTTCACATACTGAATTAATTTGATATAAAAGAAACCCTCTACATTTCTTCTTCTATGCTGCATAGCAACTAAAGTCTCTGACTTATTAAATGCTGAGTAACAAATGAAAAATGATGAAAAATTATCAAGGAGAGCTAGAAAATAGCCAGGGAAGATAAAGAGTCAAAAATCTCATGAGGGTAAGTGGGAGGAAGGGAATAAATTGCTACCTAATGAGTGCAGTAGGACTACTTTGGACATTCTCACTGACTGAGACAGCAGTTCCTCTGAGTGGACTACTTTGGATAGAATAGAATTGCCATACACAGTTTTCCAGCTTTGAAGTTTTCCTTGTGGTCTTGTAATAGCTACTATTTACATGAATCCTAAATTGATGGAATAATAAGTTTAGGTGAGAATGACAGTTTTTGTTTAGAAAAGTTGTATTTGTAAAGCAATTACTTTAAAAAATGAAATCAAGATTGTTAAAATGGACAGATTTGTAGTACTTTTGAAACCAAGATATTTTTCCCTCTGAGATTTTTTTTTTTTTAACCAGTCATGATTAGAAAAAACCCAGGAAAAACTCTCGAGGACATTAATTTACAAACACATTATTCAGAGGCTCAGTACTCTGTTGGAAAACAAAGACCAAAGGAATAGTGTGGAAGATCTTGAATTCAGTCCTATGGCTTTGCCATGATGTTGGCAATAATGGTTTGGTTTGTATTTTCTGAAAATGAAAAAAGATAAATGACTTAATAGTCATTCAAAGGAAATTTTTTGGCCAGTTGACTGTTTCCAAATATCTTTCCTGTGAAACTGGTAACACTAGCTGTTTTCTGAGCAACTGGTCTTCAACCAATTTACAAAGGAAATCAATAATGCTATCCCCATTTCACAGATAGTGAAACCAAAGCATTAAGAGGAAATGTGACTTATCCAAGGTCACAAAACAGTATTTGGCAAAGCTATTAATAAAACCCAAGTCTCATGAGTCCTAGTCCAGGGCAGTATCCAATACACTGTACTGTCTTTAGATCACCCTGAATAACCTTTCTTATATACAGGCTTACTTTCCATACTGTCCCAGATCTTCAGCCCATGGTAGCTGAAAGAAATCCCCTGATTTCAGCAGCTCAAGACCTGACTTGATGTGCATTTCACAGCTTGTTTAAGTACACTATTATGTTATGATGACAAGAGAAGAAAATACACTTATCACATTAAACAAGCTACAACAGTTGCCTTACTTTTCCTAAAAAGAGAACATTTAGAGAATTGTACAGGCTTATTTACTACAAATATACAGATAAGAGTCTTAATTGATATGAAGAGGCTTTCAGAATCTAATTAACCTCCTAGCTAGTCATTAGCTCTGTGACCTTTAGAAATAATTGACAGGAAAAAATTTCTTTTCTCTTTATCTCATTCAGAAGTTCCTTGTCAAGTGACTAATCCTAATGTGCTACAGGACCCACAGCACATCTGTAAGGATTGATGGGGTAATGTGCGGTAAGTCCACGAGTAAAACAGGACCGTAGCATTCCTTTCTAGCACAAAGACTGCCCATGGTCACCTGAGTGCCATTCTCATCAACTCCAATCTTCTACTGTGCTAAAGCTGTCCTAAGTTTTAATTCTCACATCCCTCAAGGAGATTGAGAAGTATGCCAATTAACACGTTGTGTCTGGCTATACTAAAAATCCCTGGATTTTCAGTTCAAACAAGCTTTCCTACAAATTCATGGAAGAATGAATTGCTATTACTGAAGTGTATGTTTTCATTAGACACATTTTTTTCAGAGTCACAATGTTTTTTTTAACCAGCAAAAAAGCACACAATAAAAAAATTCCAAATTCCACTACCCTATAGGGCTTGTGTTCCTTGCTATCTTAACTTTAAGGTCTGTAAGAATTCTCCATGTGTAGCAAAACACATATGATGAGCAATCTGCAGCGAGAATTTCCCATGCTCAGAACCTCATTTCTTCCTCTTGGGGGAAAATGCAACTGTAAATGACACACAATTCTTTTGCTGTGTTCAGACTGTTCTTCAACAAATACAAAATTCCACTAGAAAAGGGAAAATACTCTGTGAAAGGTCAATTCACCAACAGTTTCTAGAGAACGAATATGTGTGACCCTATGCAAAAGAAGATAAAAGGACAATGCTAGATGCTGATCATCCATGAAAATAAATCTATAATGTATAAATGATTTAAAAATGTGATATACTATTGCAAATTACTTATTTTTCATTTGTTTTGTTTTGTTTTTCCCTGGGAAACCTGCAACCCCATCATAATGTCCCTAAAATAATTAACCTCCTAGAATACTTCAGATTAATTCTTGATGAAGTCTTCCCTATCAGTGAAAGCAAGAGTTCACCCAATTCAATTTTTCCAAACTTACCTAATTTCCATAAGAAAGAGGAGGCAAAAGAGGATGGAGGACGTCCAAGTTTAATGGAAAATCAATCCCTAACAGAGGAAGACAATGTATAGATGAGAAGCCAGATGAGGTTAAGATTTTATTGAAGTAGAAAGACATGACAGCATTTTGCAGGAGCTGATATCTTCCTATATGTAAAAATCTGTTTTGAGGACCGTGGAATTCTAACACTTGATTTAAAAAATGAGAGAGAAAGAGAGAAAGAGAGAGAAATAAAGAAGTTGAAGACACGAACTAGAAAAAGATAGATCAATAAAAAGAAAGATCTTTCAGAAAAGACATTGAGCTCGTGGGAGAATTTTTTGTAAGGTAATGGAGACCTGCAAAGATTAGACAGATGTGTGTGCATGCATACAAATTAGTGGTTTTATGCAGTAAATTTTGTAAAATTAAGATATTTGGTGGATAATTAGCATTCATGACATTGAACCTCGGATAGCAAAGAGAAAGATGAATGAAGTCTGTGTTTTGCTTTTTTCTCTACTAGCTATTAGTGGTATGGTAAAGGGGAACTGAGGAGATGGATGAATGTTTGTCTGAAAATGGAAGATATGTTTAATGGATGAATTTGAAAGGGCTGACCTAGTAGGTGAACTTGAACTAAAGGTAGTGACCACTGAATCAGCATATGAAGAGAATTCAGCTCGAGAAAGAGGGACAATAATAGCAGCAGGGTCAAAGAAATTGATGGATTGGGGGTTTAAAAAGAGCTAAAAGATACAGTAGTGAGTGATTTGCAGAGGAATGATTTATGTGCAGACAGAGCAAGGCATAGCGTATTAAACCCAGTATACCAGAAGCTGAATCAAAACCAAGAGTTAGTGAAAATTCACTAAAGGTCTTCTAAAGCTGAGACAATAGCTGATGCTTTGCAATGAAAGAAATGAGAAGGAAAAAGGGTCAATGAGGGGAAAAACAGGCAGGAAGTTTCACCTTAAATCAGCAAAGGCTTGATCGCTTAGCTGAAGAATCACAGCAGACTTCTGTCGCATGGTTAGACTTTTAATTATATTTGCAGCAGAACACTTCCCATATTCCTGGGCTGAAATCTGTCCCCTTCAATCTAAGGCTGATGTCCTTCCTGAGCTCCTAAGTACTTAGCTTACAGTGTTTCAGAACTGGATTCTTGTTAATCACAGTATTGAGGCAGTGAGATAACACTAAAATAAATTTTGTTGCATCCACTTCTGTTGTATAGAAACAAAGAAAGGATATAACCTCACTTCTAATAAATCCAAAGAACACATAATGCATGTACTTGACTGCTGTAAAATGCTGACATTTTTTCTTCCCCATTTCCTTATTGCAAAAAGTAAGGTATTGCCTAATTTTATGCAGTTATGCTGAATATATTACTGTTGGAATTTGCATACACACTTGGAGGTTAGCATAAAGATGAAATGTTATATTTCTCCTCTGTGTTGAATGAACTCACCAGAGTTTCTGTTGTTCCTTAAAAGAAATTACTAAATCCAGCAATTAATGGTCTCTTTTTAACTGAAGGAAAATTGAATGAATGAGTAGTTTGGTGGGTGAGTATGTAGAGGCTTCAAATTTAAGAATTCAGTTAATGTTAAGCAGAAGTTTCAAAACGTATCTTTTTTGTTGGTTGGTTTTTGTTTGTTGGCTTTTTTTATTTGGTTTGGTTTGTTTCCCAGAATTAATGCCTATCTCTATGCAGATTTTGGTAAAACTCACAATAATTGCCCCTGTTGCTTGAAATGGATAAATGTGAGCGTAGAATGCCTATATTTTCTCCTCCATGAGTACATACTGACTTTTATTTACCCCTGTATGTTGTAAGTATATTTACTGGGTCTTAACTGAAACACCTTCACCTGGTGAAGACAATTTTTGTGACTTGAAAAACTCAGATTTGTCAAATAACATGTTAATCAACTCTGTTTTGATGAAGCAACTGAAACATCATCTCATTATATTTATTACATGTAAATAAAATTTCTACATGTGTAAAGAAAATAAGACCTATTTGTTTCAATCATTAAACCAGGAAAGCTCGAAGAAGAACAGTAACTGGTCTTTACAATGCATTGTTAGCATTCCATTTTTTATCAAGATAGATTTATTGATATCATATACCTCTAGGTTGGGTGGAACCAATTTTCCAATAAAAAACAGTGTGATGTTTGTTAGATATATGACCTTGTTTTCTTCTTCTACTTTAAGTAACAAGTTATGGCCTGAAGACTCACTTTTTCAGAAATGCTAAATATAATTAATCCCAGTAATTACATTGAAAACACTTGCTTAATAAATTTAACAGCTTTAGCCAGATCTACATGAAAAGTTATGTAATTTTTCTATTTGAATAGCAGTGGTTTAACTTAAAAGTAATTAATTACATATTAGAGAGCTGCTTTTAAAATTTTCATTGAATATAGATAGTTCAAAGAAGTTATACCACATTTTAATTAGTGGTAACACAGTTCTACCACAACTTAAAAGTAACTAAATAGTTAATATTAAGCTGAATGTGAACAGAAATTGGATTCTAAATAAAGGACCTTTATATGATTGACAGTTATGTTTCAAATTTTCATAAGTCTGCCAAAAAAGTTTTCTTTCTTGAATAGTGCAGAAATCTTTGAGCACAGCTATGCCTTTGTCTTCTGCTGAAATATAGTTATTGAACAGACATTTAGTTGAAAATGCTCAGATTTAATAACACTGTCATTCTCAGCTGCTGTTGATTGCTCTGGAAGAACAAGATTAAAAAATTGTAAGTGTGAAATCTAGCTGTCTGAGAGGGAAAAGAAGATGGACGCCTTACAAGGAATATATGTGTAATGTAGTCAGTTTGATCAATTAAAATATTTAAATGTGTGGCAGATTTATATCTTGTACCTAAAAATATACCCAAACTACAATAAGAATAATGCCATTTATTAGATTGCATATTTTCATCAGTTTTATCCTCTACTGTACTTGTAACTGTGATGTTCACTATCCATTAATAGCATTATATTATGGACTTCTTGTACAAAACCTACACGTTGGAGAAGGACTCCTTGGATTCTATACAATCCTTGGAAACTCTACCAGTGCTGATATGGTTTCAGTATTTTGCGTTATAGACAGAACATAGAAAAATGTAGCAGAAAATCAAATTCAGAGCTGATAGAATATTCACTTCATTTGGCTTTTTATGTCTTCTGTTCAATTTAGATAATATTTATTTTAATTACCCACCTTTATTTTGTTCCTTTTAGAAAAGAGAAAAGAGTCACCCACCAAACTTTGGGTACAGCCAGAATATTACCTCTGTATGCAAAACTGCTGACCAGCCTATTCAAATTGGCCCATTGTTTATGCAGAAATGGATTTTGTTGGTGGAGTAAGTTCTCTAGCTGAAAATTTCAGCATTATTTGAAATTTTGAGTTTTCATTGAAGTTCCTTGGCAAACCATGGTCCTCATGATAAAAAACATTCATTCATTGCAAAGCAAGCAATAAATCCCTAACTGGATTTCCACCCATTTCCACACAAAAGCCTGCAGGAAGAAGTAAAGATATCACAGGAAACTCTTCTGCTAAGAATATTCTGGCTTTTTGCCACTGAAAGAGGACAGGACTTTATT
The DNA here is from genome assembly GCA_013397295.1 of Polioptila caerulea. Lineage (NCBI taxonomy): Eukaryota > Metazoa > Chordata > Aves > Passeriformes > Certhiidae > Polioptila > Polioptila caerulea. Next base: position 52,707 of record VYXF01011348.1, on the reverse strand, counting down.
TTGGGCATAGAATATGAATTCTTTTGGACAGGACATGGCTTCCCAGGTCTAGGTGGCAGGAAAGGCTTCATGTCTATACAAAAGATTAGGAGTAAGAGAGGAAAAGAAATGATGGAGAGGAGGAAGAAATTATGCACTTTCCTCCAAGTCTTAACTCATTTAAATTATTTTTCTGCTGTCAGAATCTCAGCCTCTTCTAATAGGGGGGAGAACCTGGGGGAAATAAGGAGGGAAGCAAAACAGTAACTTCCTAGATACTGACATAAGGATAGACAGAAAAGTGATATATATTCCTGTGTGCAGCCTTTGCCCATCTAAGGTGGTGTGACTGTTACTCTTTGTAACAAGTTGAAAAATTGTAATTATGCTGAATTTTTAATCCTTTTAAATATTTTATATATAAATAGCTCGCTATCTTACATGGCTAGGCTCAAAAACATGACTAACCCTTTGGTGAAGACACCAAAATATCAAAGTCACATTTCAGACAACATCCAGATAATTCAAAAATCTGAAACTAACTTTATAAAGATCTGGAGCAAATTAGGTATATACATATTCAGGAGCAAAGTTTCACTGACCCCTAAGATAAGTCTTCTTCTATTATGTGTTGATACCATACAGTCATGTGCTTTAAAAAAAGAAGTTGTATAGGTCACAATACCAATTTTTTAGATAGCTGTTTAAGATATGAGTGCTTTGTTAATAACAACAAAATCATGGAAGGCTTTATGAAGTTTGCATAGCTTGAANAAATTGCTCATTATAATTTAAAAATTAAACAGTATTTCTAGAATTCTGACACTATTGCTTTGATACTGTGACAATTATATTCTTTGTGAGTAGCTGATATATTTTCAGCTTTTATATTTACAATCTTCTGTG
>VYXF01011348.1:683-51767 GCA_013397295.1 Polioptila caerulea | reverse complement strand
ATTATAACTTTTGGATTGGTGGCAAAGTATGCAATGTTTTTCAGAGAGCCTGCCCCTGGAAGAGACTAGGAGACAAGCAGGAGATTCAGCTGGTGGGTAGTTGTCAAGGCATGAAGAGGATTAATGGGATAAAGTGACAAAGCAACACAGAAACTTGGACAATAGGGAGCCAGAAATCCCTTTGCAGAAGTTTCTGCAGGACTCGGATAAAATTGATCACAAATGATGTGCTTTTCCTGCAGCTTTGGCTTCATCAGCTCCAATGCTCAAGCCAGTGAACCACTGTCCTGTTCTGCTCTCCTGCTGCTATGTCGCTTGAAGGTACAATCTACTTGGGGCACCTCCACATCAGAGCAAAACACAAAGTCTTACCTCAACAATATCTGAATTCGTTCGGCTCTCATGTGGCTCATTGTACTCGGTATATTTCAACAACACTTTGTCCATATCAGTGCTGGCATACTGGAACAATTTGTTGGTGCTGTTGAAGATGATTAGAGCAATCTCACAGTCACACAGAACACTAAGCTCATAAGCCTTCTTCATTAATCCAAATTTCCTCTTCGTAAAAGTCACCTGTAGAAAAAAAAGCAAAAGAAGTCCATCAGAAATACACAAGTTACTCTCTGTAGTCTTTCTCCTTTTTTTTTTCTGAACTATAATGTGCGACTTTGTCTTAGTATTGAACATGTACAGAAAACGAATAAACATAAATACAGTTTCAAAATAGAATATAAATGTGCGTGTTATATGTATTACACAAGGGAGAAATACCTAATTATCACTACATGAACCTTGAGGTACAGATAAGGACCATGGGGTATTTTCATTTGGTGGTGCTCTGAAGTGTTGATATAGGAATTTTAACTTTTAAATTCAGATATCACTTAGATGGCATACATCTTTCCCATCTGAACAAATGCAGTCAATTCTGTTGTTTTTTTTTTTTATTCTGATAGCAATTGACTTCGATTTGAACCGCCCTCCCCCCACAACTCCTGCTAACTTTGAAGCAAAGAAATTATTTCATAAGTAGTGCAAAAGAGATACATTACTCACATAAACACACTCATGACATTTTTGAAGTATCTAGTGTTAAAAATCACACTTGTGAGAAATGAGAATTCTAATACATGAAAGAAGAAAATAGCAGCCTTTGAAACAAAGTCTTTTCTGAACACACACATATATTTTATTTCATTTCAAGCCATATGCTTAGGGATATGAACTGGCATTTTTAGTACAAAGGGCTTTATGTCATATTTTATAGGAAAGAAATAGGGATGTGCTTGCAAGTTCTCAGTTGGCCAGCTAATGTAAAACCTAGGGAGTAGGAAAATTATAATTATTCTCCAAAAAACTTAATTTTCCACAGGGACTGTTTTGACAATGAAAGACCTGCACATCAAACAATTTTTGTCTACTTTTCTGCACTTGTTACAAGTTCCAGTAAGACGCATGACTGGAAGTAAGAAACTACTAAGAACTATTTAAGCTAATTGTATGGTTGAAATTTTCTCTGTTTCTTCATATGTGCAATTTCTGTTAAATAATTTTCATCGACTGGAATTTTGAAGATAAAAATGGATTTGCTAAGCCTATAATTAATCAAATTTAACACATGGTCAAGGTACTTGCTATGTCAAGGACAGGCACTCAACCAAGTGTATTGGTCTGCTGATTCTACACTTGTTGCTACCATCCCTTATGCACCCATAAACTGTGGCACCTCTGCACATAAATGTTGAGGCAAGAAGATTTGTCTCTCTCTGATTCATACAGCTGCTGTTTTAACTTGTCACACTTCTAACCCAAGTTAAAGCTAAATGCCACCCCAGACTACCTTAAAATCCTAACACGTCAGGCCAAGGAAAACGTGACTTTTTAAGTATTGTTAATCCCTACTTGTTAGACTCTCTCAGAAAGATGAGGCTTCATGTCCATACTGTGAACACTTATCCTCCCAAATTCATGCTGAATGTTATTCCTTTTATTTTATTTTCAACCATTTTAGCCTCTGTCAACATACTGTTAATAAAAGATGGATTGCCAATAAATACAATTATTCAAGCATTTTAAAAAACTACCTTCTACTGCACTGGTCTCAAGTTGCATAATTGACAGTTCTTTCTAAATTTTGTTTATTTGTTTATGGCTTTTGATATTTGAAAAGAATAATATAGAAAGAATAGGCAACAAAACTTCCCTCACATTCTAAATAATAACAACAATAACAACAACAACAATAATAATAATAATAATATTCTTGTCTTCAAAATGGTTTTTCTAATTACAGAAAAATTCAATGAAATTGTTGAAAGATACACACATATATATTTATGTATATATAAAAATATATATATAAAACATTGCTTTAGAGATAATTAATGATACAGAAATTAAAATGTACTAATTCAACATACTTTTCTGCATCACCATTAAATTTCACTCCAGTACAAAAATATCCTTAAATCTACTGTTTGTGGCTTTACTGCTAGGCAAAACTCCTTAATTTTTCAAAAAATCATCCAGCTGTGCTGCATAGCAGACACTAAATTCATAATACTTATCACCAGAATGATACTGGTTAGAGTTACTTTTTATGGACAGTGAAAAAGTCCCACAAACCAGAACAATAAATAATCTAGACCTTCATTTTATCATTTTTAATATATATCTAAATTGCTCTGAATTTGATTTAGTTTTAATTTTTTGATCTTTCTAATATTTTCTAGATCGACCAGATACTGCCTTCTGTAACTGATAATTAATGAATTAAAGGAAATTGTATCTACTACTGTTTCACTACTTGTGATTTGGAGTTTTAATTTTTGAATATGTCATTCATAGTGGTTTATCTTTACACATACATAATCCAGATACATAGATGTAAATTTATTATGCTTTTATAACAGTTTATAATAGAGAACTTTTCAAATGTATAGTGAAATGTCATGTCAGTAACTTAAAAAAAATTTACAACACTCTTCAGGCCATTTAAAAAACAAAATTACCTTTTAGCATACATTCTTCTGTGCGGCTACATAAGGAAGATGAATATGCCATATGCTAAAATATTTTGCAAGCAATATAAGTAAACATAAGAATGTTTATTGTTTAACTTTATTTGTTAAATTTGTTCACCATTTGCTATGTTAACCATTCTCACCCACACTAAAAAACATTAAAATTAAAAACTATCTAATAAATATTCTCTAGGGTAAGAGATAATATTCTAGTATTGAAAAAAAAAATTGAGTGGTAAAAATTGCATAAATTATTTGAAACTTCTGCTCTCCTTTGTCTAGTTGGAAGGCAGTATGGAACCTACACTCAGAAAGCTCTGATTATGCTTAAACTGACTTAGTGCAGAAAATGAACAAGACAGTCACATTGTCATGAACAATGTAGCTGCAAACTGTAGCTACATCATGAAAAAAATCGTGTGTTCACATAGTCTTATAATTACAATTTGGGTTCAAAATACTCAGTCTTGGTAGTGTCTTATAACAACTGACAATGTCACTTTGTCATTTAACATAAGCAACACTAGTGACACTGAAGGAAAACACACATACAGTGAGAAAATTCATCAACATATTTCAAATAAGACACTCCCAAAAAATGCATACTTTTTGATATTTCTGTAACTTTTATTTTTTTCAGCAGCAAGAATCAAATCACTACATGTTATTTCCTGACAATATTAGTCAACATATTATATTATATTAATTATCCCCACTATCTAAATCAATGTTAATTTGCAGATTTTTCAGTTAACAAATCTACTTCTCTTTAGGAGAAGGATAAGCAATTTAGGAAATCTTTTTGGGATAGAATATTTTATAATGACCGGGTGAAAACGATGAAAAATTAAAGTGGAGTGGAAAGTGGAACAGATAGGAGGCCAGTGGTCTTTAAAATCTTTCTAAGCATATGTGTATAAAACACGAGGTTTTCAACAATGATACAATTTCTAAATACATATATGGGAAGCTTGAATGCATTGTTTCATATATACCACAAAAAGAGCAGGGTGTGGAGATCACCAAAATTATTTCTGAATCCTACCAAAAATAACCTAATTCTATCCCTCCATTTTAACTCAAAACCCACTAGCCTTTTATATCTGTCTTAGAACTATAGTAATTCTATATATTTAATTTTTATGTATTTATTTTAAATGTAATAAGTATGGTAGTATATCAAGCAGGTAGGTTATTAAAGTCTGAAGCATTTTTGTGTGTGAACAAGCATTAATGCTGATGATTTTGTATGGTGTGAACTAATCAAGACGTTACTTGATTCTAAAATACTTACTGTGAAGTAGTCAAATTTCAATTTCCTTGATATAAATCAAGGTGAGCTTTTTATATATTTTGGATGAAGTTCTAACTAAAGGTGAAATGTGCTAAAAGAAAGGCATTGAGAAAAGAGAATTGTTAAAAGGGTGATTTTCAACTTCAATTCTGGCTCTTCAGTTCCATGGAAACAGCTTTTAAATGGCCTAGTCTATATCTGCAAGCGAAGATATAAACAGTCTGAATTCAAGTGTGCATGTCACACACTGATGTGCTCAATTTAGAGGTCAATTTGGGGCACAGAAGACTTTCTTGTTTAATCACCATTAAGTTAAACCTACTAAAGCTATAGAAATTAGAAGGTACTGTCACTTGGTTGCAATTACAAATTCTTTCATCTGCTGAAATTTTAATTTAGCTGTGTGAGTTTGTAAATGGGGATGCTAGCTACTGGAAATAGTCTTTAGGTAAATTTGTAAAGACAATTTTACAATTCCTATAGATTTTAATAAATCAGTGAAGAAATGGAAGCATCCATAATTATTCTCATTTAATGAATACGGCCTTCAGGATACACGATCTATCTTTTTTTGCTACGTGATCATTGTGTCTTTTGGGGGGAGCTGGTCTGGGATTAGTTAAATTTAGTTTAGTTTTAGTTTAAATTCATGTTCTTCTTGTAATTTTTCCTGAAATGCCACAATCTATGAGATGCTGAACCATAACATCACTCTGTATTTGTCACTAAAGACACAGCATATGTGAGCTATCATAAAGCTAACACTTTATGTTTTCAAAGTAGCAGTCCTTCAATGTTTCAGTGATTCAGTCCAGTCAGCGTCAGAATATCAGTGCTATCCGGACTTCTTTCTATTCTGACTATACAGATATATAGCTGCTTAAATAGTAAAACAAGAGAAACTTAATTTTCACAAAATGCTTTCCAAATAAATTTCCTGCCATTAAACAGATGAAGAGGAGGCATCACTGAGGCACAGAAGTATCTGATAATGACACCATCTTGTCAAAAAGAAATGTCTATATGTCCTTGTATCATCTGGAATGTCTAAATTCCTGACACAGGGACTAGAGCAAACACAGCAAATATGATGTATGAGATAAATAGGAGGTACTGTGTGGGCAGTCTATCCAGCTTCAGACATAAGGCCAAGTTTGCCATATGTAATCAGAGGGGCTCCTCACTAAAATGTCCCTGCCAGGCATCTAGGCCTATCATGTTGAAACATCAAATAACTACTAGGGAGGCAAAAATTGTGTCTATATTCTCTCTTCTCATTTTCCTCTTTTTTTCCTCTGATTTTTGTTTAGAACTGTTTGTCATATAAAGAGGTTTGTCTAAAACAATCCTTACAATAACTCTCAAATGGGACTGGCAAACAGCACCAGTGCAGAATTTGATCTAGACAAATCTTCCTTTATGCAATAGTTGAGCATACCACATTAAATGAAAGACTTTCAGACTGCTTCCATGTTCTTAAAATCCTCCAGCATAATTTACAGAGATGAGACAGCATTGATTTATGCTGGTAAATGAGCTATTGTCCCAGAAAGCCCCAAGCATATTGAGCTTGACTTGCTGAATAGTCCAGATAAAGAGGAGTTTTAAAAGGACGCTCTAAAATTATAGCCATAACAAATAAAATGTTCGTGATTAACCCATTTTAAAAAGAAGGTTTTGTATGTTACATCACATTTTTAGAATCTTTGTGGGTAAATAAAAGATCAAACACTTAAAGCAGCGATATTATTCAATATGCTCAAATGCAAGTCATGAGGGTCAAACTTGTAAGCTTTTCCTGTGAGAAAAAAGAAAGAGCTGGTAAAATTGAAAGATATATTAATTAAGGATGATACAGAAGCCTCAGAAATTAGGAGGTCAGCCAGTATCAATACGCTTCCCATTTTAACTTTTAAATTAAGATCTAAGACCAAACAGGAATGAAATGCTAATATCTGATTATCTGATGCTTCACTTCTTTTTGTTGAATCAGAGAGATATGATTAAATCCTTTATAGACAGGTCTACAGATATGTACATATTGTAGACAAAAAAGATAATCTCAAAAACACAGTAGCTAATACAATGTACACAAAAGCTGACTTTTTTTTTTTCTTTCTTTTTTTTCATATGCTATCACCAGTTCTGGCAGGTCCAAGCATAAGTTTGTAGTAAAAACATGTTTATAAGTTCTGTGTTGCTAAAATGTTCATAAGGTAAAGGTCAAAGAATATTTCATTCCCTGCTGAGCAAATGGTCAGGAAGCACATTTGTCTGCATTTCCTGTCATAACAGGAAGAGTGTAACTTCTTCCTCTCCACAATGGCTTCAGTTCTGCTTCCCACCTCCAGCTCTTTCCCCCCCAGGGCTTTCTAAACCATTCCTTGCAAGACAGCAAGACAGCAAGACTATGTCTGTGTCTGCACTATTTTTCAGCTCTGCTGTGTTGGCAGATGTCTCATTCACTACTGCACTCTCTTTACTTAGGCTTCTTGCTCACACTTCAAATTAAAAGTAATTTGACCTAAATATTTACCTTATGATAATTCACTCTAAATTATGCTCAGAACATCAATTTGTAATACAAGCACATTTAACCTTAAAATATTGCATTCTAGAAATTCATGGTTCATTTCAGCAGCTCTGATAAAGTTTTACTTCTCAGGTAGTTTGGAATAACATGAAAAGTGTTGCCAGAGTTGTAGAGATCACCACAAATTAGGAGTCTTGAAAACTTGGGGTGCAACTCCTTTCTTGAAGATACCTAGCTTTACCTCTGGAAAACCAGGGCCACTGTTTAATTTCTATGCTATAATTCAATTATATATCTGCATGCAATTTAATATAAGCAAATAATAAAAATATGGAAAAGATAGACCATGCAATGTTTAAAACAAAGGTTAATTGCACAAAAATTATGCTTAGGTGCATATTCAAACAGTTACGTTTTCATGTGAAAATATTGCCCGGGATGCAGGTGGGGAAATCTCATGTCTTGGATAAAATGAAGATGCTCCATGAAGGAATAATGAAAATATAAGTACATAGGTGAAAAAAAAAGTGTTTTTTTTTTCTATCATGTGTTCCTATTAGCATTAATATTCATGATTCTTCAGTCTTTCAACAGAGAAGCTTCTGATTCAGACAATAGCCTCTCACCCTTTCCTTTTAAATAGAGCTGAAACACAGACAAAAATAGATACATGAGGCTGAAATTAATTTTGAAACTAGCAGCATTAGGTATCAAAGTCAGTAGAGCAAATCTAGGTCTTCCGGCAAAGGGTCGTTTCCTTCCAGGATATTCTTCCCCTGCCCCATAACCTCACTTTAATATCTGCTTTGATTTGTTCTCTATTGAGCTGATAACTCAGTAATTCTCATTTTATAGCTTTACAGCTTTTTTCTGAAATTAGAGAATGATAAAAAGTCTGAAAAAGTTAAACAGCAAGTGCTTGTTACTGTTATACCCTTCAGATTTACACAGAGGTGATGCTTAAAAAAGGGTGTCTCAATGTTAATATTGAAGTGTACACTTACTATGGTATTTAATAATAGTTAAGACCGCGGCAGCTCATTACAAATTGAAAGAAATGAACACTGTGCAGAATCATTAGAGATGATAAAGTCAGTTGTAATTGTGACTCTTCTGAGGCAGGAAAAAAATGCAGAACTAATGAGCAATAAAATCATAGGGACAAAAAAATGGTGCGTCACCCTGTAAGGTTTCATATTTCCTAATACTAATTAGGAAGAAAATGGGGATTAAATGCAAGAGAATGTTCCTGATCTGACACCAAAAAATCATTTGGTCAATATGCCCTCATTCTTGTGTCAATGTATCTCTGGGTTTAGCTCATAGACCATGGATTTAACAAGATATTTTGTGAGAGACCTTTTTTAGCAGTAAGACAATATCATTTATGTCATTACACCTATTTATTTTAGGCCTGGACAGCTCTGTCTGGATGGCTGTAAAAAGTTTCAGATGGTCCCCATCTAAAGCAGACTGCAAAAGGTTATCATTAAAACTAAAAAAATATTTCACACATATTATAAAAACTAGAAAAAAATACAAGGACTTTTCTGAGACACTGTAATACAATTTTTCTTTCATGTGCTGACAATAGCAAAGGTAACTGAATTATTTCTTTCAATTAAGAAAACACAGGAAAATAAAGTTCACACATTTTTTTTCAAGCAACCTTCCTCTTTTTCTTTTTTAACCAAACTAGAAGTGTCACTAGAATTCTTTTACAATCTGCTCAATTGAAATTTCTGCAGAAAGAACTTGTAACAGACCGGAAATTCTAGGATCAAATGTCAATGCTAACATTTTTGGTTATTGATTCTGCTGATGGTGCAACTAATATAATGTAAGCAGTCACAGTCTATTTGAATAGTCTGTTGACAAGGCTGGCACAACCTCACAATCTTGTTGAGTCTGAGCAACATTACCGGGAATTCATTCCACATTGTAAAGACTATATTATCCAAGAATTATCACTAGAATAAAAAGAAAATATTTGGTCATATTGTCCGCTTATGACAGAATTCACTTGAGAGTTTTCATTTCCATTTAATGCTATGGTGGCAACCAAACTACACTAAAAAAATAAACATTTAATTCAGGTCTGGCAGAAAATCATCCTCCTTCTACATGTCAAAAAACTATGAAAGGGAATTTTTTCTGATAGTTTTCTCTGAAACTTCAAAGAAAATTCATGATAACTCATAGAGTCAAACATTCTTGCCATCTTTGCCACCACAAGGTATCAAAAATACAGCTAACTTGCAGCCCACAAGAAATATCATTAAATTAATGGCTCTTCCCAGTTAAAATTCTGAATTCTGCACTCTCTAAAGTCAATGTGAGAACTCAGGGCAGGGTAAAAGGGCTGGGCCTCTAATGACTGAGTTGCAGTAGTTTCCCTTTAATTTAACCCCAGAAGTCAAAGCTTAAAATAGTTTTTGGCCAAGTGCAGATTGTATCCTCAAATTGCACATTTCTCTGACATTTGCAGCCAGAAATATGCCTCTGGATAGTTCGAAATTACATTTATTACCAGTATGGTCACTAAAGTACACAAATCCAACCAACTAGACTTGCTCAGAAGAAATCCTCTTGAAGGGAGATCAGCACTATTTTTGTCTTTCCCAATCCACTCATACAGTAGGGATGTCTCCTACTACAGCAGATAGTAGTGTGGAAGAAAACAGCTGTTTCACAGAGAGAACAAGTACACCATTCAACTTACATAGAGGAGGCTGGCAAAATGAGTGGAAAAGCAAGGACAAGAATTTTGCTCGCCAGGCCTTGTAACAACTTGAACCCTTTTGCAGATATTCTGCTTTCCAAATTGATTCACCTTTGCACTGGGAGAGGAGACTCAATAATAAAAGTACTGGTATAGCTCCTCATTTAATACGTGTTTCACATATTTTTACCGGCACGTGCTGTACTGCAGGGGATTTATGTGCTTGAGAACAGCTGAGGATGCAACATCCAGGTATATCATATCTAACATACCTTGTATTGTGAAACCACACTGTGCTTGGATGTAAGCAACAACAAGGCTGTTTCTAGCCAAATGACTTGCTGCTGTTCTTGCAAACGTTTTCTGGTGAGGTGGAAAGAAAATATTCTCCATCTGTAAATGGAGCTAAAAATAGGCTTTGTGGAACTGTGCTTGAGCTGGTATCTTAGTTCCACTAATCTAAAACTTTTAACCATTTTTTTCTGGTGAAACTTTTAATCTTTTTCTGTAGATATTTATGCAATCAAATAAGAAGACAATATAGGAATTTAAGCAAGTTATTATTTTAAGATTACTGGAAGTGTGCAAGTTAGGAAACAAATAAACGGATGCTGATATGCTAAAGCAGCCATACCTCATGATATTTTAAGAAGTGGTGAGGTTTGTGAATGAGTATGTCTCATAAAAATGGTTAAAACAACAATCAGCTATTGTTAAAAATCCAGTTGTATTCAATCACATATATATTACCACAATTAAAAAGCCTAATTCCATAGTCAAATGAAACAATGAAATTCTTTTCATTTGCTTCATTAAGCTTTAAATCAGGGCAATAGATGCAAGATAAAGTCAGTAGAAATACTTAAAAATTTGTCATTAATATATTAGTAGAAATAATAAGCAGAATCAAGACAGTTTTACAATATGGAAAGTAAAATAATGTAAATCTAGACCTCCATCCTCACAGTGGCTAAGCTACATTAGCAAATATTGAATTGAGATTATTTAGCCCGGAAAAGAGAAGGCTGGGACTTAACTACAGCCTTCCAGTACCTGAAGGGAGTCTACAAGAAAGATGGAGAGGGACTTTTTACAAGGGCACGGGGTGACAGGACAGGGGGGAATGTATTCAAGCTGATAGAGAGCAGGTTTAGATTAGACATTAGGAAAAAATTCTTTACTGTGCGAGTGGTGATGCACAGGTACACGTTGACCAGAGAAGCTGCAGCTATCCCATTCATTAGAAGAGTCTGAGGTCGGGGTTTGAGCAACCTGGTCTTTTGGAAGGAGTCCCTGCTCATGGAAGTGGAGTTGGAACTAGGTTTCTCCCAAAACAAACTGTTCTGTGATTCTATGAGTCTAAGAAATGCTTGTGAGACAAACTCTTCCTGCATTAATGCTACAGTGGTATTCTAGTGTTACAGTTTTATTCATAACTATTTGTCTGAAATCTGGTTCTGGGATTCTTGAAACTCTACTGTGAATGATTTGAAGACTAGCTGTCTTCTTTTTAAAAAGTATATTTAACTACTTTATAGTTGGTTTTTTTTTTTTTTGACAAAAATGGGGTTAAAATCTCTGTAAATACTATATTTGAGTGAGCAAGTTGAGATTGAAGCTATTGTATGAACTAACGTTATGAATGGCAAAATTTTGTGGTATCATTTACAGAGTAATTCAGGTTCTCTTCAAAAAGAAACCATTGTAGCATGGGGAAATTTCAAACACCTACTGACTTAATATTTATAATAAATTCAATTCAATATTTCAAATCCAATTTCAACTCCAAGCTATAAGACAATTAAAATAAATATGGTCATATTTCTATATTGTTAGAATTATTGTTTTTTTAGCTTTTCTCACAAGAACAGGCAACCTTTAGGGAAAACACAAAATGCATCCATCATAAGGAACATTTTGCTGTTGCATGTGATTTTCTGCCACAGAGATCACAAGTTACTACTAACACTACCAAATTTAAAATTTCTTGGAAAGCATATTTAAGTACTATAATTTGTTGTAATACTTAGGATGAGTTTTTTATGGCTTTATAAAATCCTTCATGACTAACAGAGCCTTAAAAAATCCCTGAATATATGAAGAAATTTATAGATCAAATTAGTAGTACTACTATATTAATAGTAACTCAGTCTCAAGTTCTTAAAAATCCGCTACTGAAGATTATTCCTAAATTGCAGCCAGGTGTGTGAAGAACATTAATCATAGTATTAAATAATTATATGGAGAGATTCTCACAACTGTGGATCTCCAGTTTCAACATAACATCCACATCCATTCATTTACATCAAATGTAAACAGCAGCATTTTTCACCGATATTATTTGAAGATATCAGTTATTGAATTTTATTTTTGTGAAAACACGGAAGCAAATTCCTTAATTTATGATCATATTTTAGCTAACAGAGATAGTGTTGACAGTATAGCTCTCTAGCCATTTTATTTAAAACAGAGTTAAAAATTAGTTAATGTCTCCTGTTTATTTAGCCTTAGATAAAATAGGAATGGTCGCTTCATTTTGTAACTACATCATGCTGGTATTTTTGTATGTGGGTTTTAGAATGTGTTACATTACTCAAATTGTTCTTAAAATTCTGACAGGAAAAGGGGAGATTTTTTAATGAAGCAGGGTATTTTTTATGTGAAGGAGGTAAAAATAAAGACACTGCAAAGGTGAAGGAGCACAAATAACTGGGATGTCTGAATTTAAATGAAAGTGCTCATGTTATAATAACTTATATTTTAACAGTTCACAAAATATAGTACTAAAAGCCTGTGTCCTGTAGCAACTCACAGGTGTGCTTAACCATATATATTTCAGACTTAGGTCAAAGCAAGTGCGGAGTAGAGCACACACAGCAGTCTTTGTAGAATCAAGTAATCACTTCCTAACTGTGCATGCATGTTACTGAACTTGAAAACACTGTATGTGAGGTTTCAGGTTGTTTCTAAAAGTGATTTTTCTTTGATAGTCTAACATGCATTGTGTATATGTATACATATATGTCGGTATATGCATAGGTACACAAACTCATCAACTTTTTAATCATTTTAATAATAAGTCACCTTTTAAATGTAATATAATGCTCAAGTCAGGTATTTTTGCAACTCACCTGTCTGTTACGTTCATCCATAATCCTTGTGATCTGAATCTTTTTTCTCCCCATAGTCCCCGTTTTTTTTTCTCTCCTTCTTCCTTAAAATTACGTATTTTTCCCTTCTCTTTATTCCTCTTTCCTGTTTCCTCAAAACAAACCTCCTTCTTCAGCACTTGCACTACTCAATTCACAGTCCCCTGCATCCGTTCCTGCTAAACACAGAAAGGAAATAAAATGTTAATATGAAATTGATAACCAGATAAAAGTTATGCTATGGAGCTGGCCAAACATCCTGATTATAATTTAGTGTACAAGTAAATTATAATGCAAATTTACTGCACTTATAAAACAATGCATGAAGAAAAAAATAATATTCAAAGGCTTTTTTTTTTAGGAAAGAAAACACCCAACACAAATATATCAAGAAATAAAAGAAAAAGACTGAAGTACACGTTGTGAAAATTTTAATGGAATTAAGTGTCTCTAATTTTAAATATCACTCACAACTCTAATATGAAAAATTGCCTAAATCAGAGAGTTAATGAACTGTTCTGTATCTTTGTATGCTAAGCAGGCCAACTAATTTATTTCTGAAGGGAAAACAATTTTGTGTTTTGACAGCAGAGGTGATAATTTCCCCCATTCTGCAAATACGATGGACCTTTATTTAAATGTTACTAGATATATAAGAGTTGGCAGCTACTTTAAATCCAGCTTCTTAACCTTATTCTTTAAGAATGTAAATTAGTCAAAGATACTTGAAGAAAACACTAGCGCACTTTTCTCTCATTTCATTTTAGTGTAAATTCTAAAATGTTCTGCAAAGGATTTCTAACCTGCAAATACTTGTCTTATAAAAGCAGAACAACACAGGAAGATAATTTTAAGAATGTTTTGAAAAATATTTTCACTGTTTTAGTAATATGAGTAATATTAGTAATGAGCTTATAATACTGGCTCTGGCACAGAGTTAAGGAGAGAAATGTACAGTATATAAAAATATACAATGCAGGAAATATATTTTAAAAAATGTGGTCTAGCACATAACTAATTTCAATCATATCCAAAGTATTGTTAACAATAAAAGAGTCCATGGAAATAGAAAAAAATACAGAAATTATTTAGTCTAGTATAAGGCAAAAGACACAAGTTTTCCCCTTTATAATCTTAGTTTACCATATCTGTATATTTATAAATATTTTAATAGAACAGCACAAAGGTTTTTGAAACATAGAATAGGAAAAAGAAATCTGAACAATATGAATTTAAATGGTCTTTTGAAGATTTTATGTTAGCTCCCTAGTGTAGTAAAAATATTGCCTTGGAAATTAGAAATTTGTAATTTTAAAACAGAGGCTGCTGTTTCCTAATTTATTCTAATCTTACAGTGTCTCAGCGAACCTGATAAATTCTCACAATATATTGCATAACACTAAGCTGATATCCTGGTCATTTAATCCTTTATTTGGCTCTGATTCAAAGCTACTGAGGTAGAAAAAACTAGACCTCACTCCTTCTGATCTTCAATTCTCTTTTGATTTTCTTAGCATACATTAAATTTTAAGCTGCTCAAGTGTTGTATGCCTCTAAGAAAAAAAAAAATTGATGAATTAGTAGTCACTCTGAGTTTTTTAGCTAGCCACTATAATATAATTAATCTGCTGGGCAAAACAAACTTTTAGCATAGGTAGCATACTACTTATTATAACATAGTACATTAATTTATTTTTGTATTATTTTCTAGGCATATTTGTATATCATTACCATAACGCAGAATACAGAGTGTGGAGCAATTCATATGGTAAATATAACAAAATATAGACTGCAAAAATTCTTTGCTGCTTTTTATATTTGAAAACAATAGCTTTTCTCTGTTTAAAAAGATACAAAGGTTGTTGATCATATTTACAACAATAAAAAAAAAAGTTAAAAGGCCAAAACTTTGAAATAAATTTATTTTGTAAGTGTATTTTTAAAAGCTTTTTTTCCAAACAAAGTTAGGAGACAGACTTATCTGATTTTCAGTGTTGACAAACAAACCCAGCCTATTTTTAGAAACAGTTTTACATTTCCTTGGATTGGGTTTCTTTCCTGTTTTTCCTATAGTCTTACTTCCAACACAAAGCACAAATTAGAATGGTGTTTTCCATGCACATACAGGAGTCAAAAGAGTTTAAGAGGCTTTCTCTGTAGGAGCAAACCCACACTCAAATCCACAGCAAATGCATGTGGAACAACTTCCTTTCCTTTCATTCAGCTGAGGCCGGTGTTGCTGCTGGTTTACAGCACCCTGTCTGCCTAAGCTTCTATTCTCTGTGGGGGGAAGGTCAGGGTGGCCAGATTAGAGAGAGCAGTTTTGGCTGTTTAGTGAAGATGAGATGCTCTGCAGATCAAGATGCTGATGCTGAGTGAATTCAGAAAAAAATCACTTAATACTGAGAAAATTCTGTCGGGAAGAATAAAAATCACAGTGGAGGAGCAGTATGTTGAGTCCCTCCCACACACTTATCAGTTCCACATTTAAGACCAGTCTTCAAACAACAGCTTTTACAGGCAGTTTAAAATGAGAACCTTAAAATTCCTGTCATCTACAAAATTATTTTAAAGTAATTCATGCAAGATTGATAAGCAGAATTTTGTAAAAAACGTATAATTAGGTCATCTGCATGAAACATATAATTTACAAAGAAATATAAATTTCCCTCAATGGGCAGTGAGTTTTCTTGCATGGACTTAAAGAGAAAAATCTTTCTTCATATATGTCTCAGTTTGCATTTTGCTTACTAGTCCAATTTCGAATAAAAGTTTTTCAATTTTTGTAGCAAATTTATTTCCTTTTAAAATAAACCAAATTTCTGCTATTCTCACTACTGCTCAAAACAAACTGGAAAGCCTGTGGTGTTCCCCTATATATTTCTTATTATTTTACACAGACACACATATATATGTATATACATGTAAATATACACATATGTGTACATATATATGTATATATGTGTATATACACATACACACACCTATCAACACATAGCCTTATTCTTATTATGTGTTAGCTCACAGTTCTATATATATTATTAGTACATAAAAAAAAGATTGCTGGACTGATTCCCAATCAATGAAATTCAGATAAGTAAATCAAGTAATCTCATTCAAGGGCTATAACCTTCAAAGCCTGGTAATTTCCAAGTCAAAGAACTCTGGAGACCAACAAATCCCCATGTCTGCTTAGGACTTCACCAGTGCTCTCAATACCGTTTGAAAGTTCTTGCAGAACTAAGGATTGCAGTAGTAAGTATTTAAAGTTCCTGTTAACTGGTAAATTGTTATTTCACTATCACTAATAAAGCACATTGACTAGAAAAGTTAAATAAAAGACAAATATTCAAATAGTACTTCAGGCTTCAATTAGCCATGAGTATCTAAAAAGGAGCTGTGTTGAAGTAGGTCCACATAAAAGAAAACTTCCAACTTAATAATATGGTCATTTGCAAACAAATTGCATTTAAAGAAACACAGAGTTAAATGCTATGTTGTTGCAGTTTTCTGCATTTTTTGCAAAGCCAAGAAGCAAAAAAACCAAAACCAATCAAAACCAAAACAAACCAGACTGCTTAAAAAAAGAGGAACTTAATTTTTGGTGGTCTTCTGTTCATTATATGATTTGGCAGAGGCAGTGGTAGCTGACAGAAGATTGATCTGAGCCTCAAGAAGGGAAAAGAGCTAAAGGAAAAATGCAGCAAATCACTTGACCACTCCTGTCTCTACTTTGAACACTGACACACAGACATATGCGCACTCATACACACACATGCACACCCTTCATCCCTTCTCTGCAACACAGAAGAATCTTGACAGAATGGCAGGAAGCACGCACAGAGCAGTCAGGGAAGGATATTATGTCAGCAACCACGAACAATAAAAGGTGTAAAGGTGCTTCCTTCCCTAAACTGTTCCAGAAGTGCAAAATGGGAACCAAAACTGTCCACTTCCTTCTCTGAGCAGAACTGTCTGAATCTGCTCTGCTGCAACACCCCAGACAGAGAATCCTTTGAGCAGTTACACCAGGAGAAATAAGGAGTATCAAAACAAGAGAGTAAAAATATTTAACTTATAAACAAGAAGGCAGACAGAGAAAAACCAAATTAAAATGTGCTGGAGTTTATAGCATTTTCATGGTTGCTTTACAAAAGTAGCAAACTCATCATAAAGATGTCCTTGTTCCATTAAGCAGCTTACATTCTGAGTTCACTAATTAGGTTAAAACTGAAGAACAATACAATTTTTTTTATTATGCTGGCATAAGGAAGTAAAGAAAAAAGTGCTCTCCCCGTTCTCCTACCATTCTTATCTTGATATATAAAACTAACTTTAAAGGTCTATGAAATCTTTTTTATGCAGGCCTGTTTCCTCAAACAAGTTTTGAATCTGTCTCTAAAAATGTGAATGTACGGAGTAAGAACACATAATCCATTTTTCTGATGAAAAATTAGCTGCAAAAACGTAACCATGAGCATGGACAGTGAGAGACATATATAAGGTAAAACAGTCACTCAAAGGGTTTCTGTAAAATCCTGACTGACTATGTTCCACACACAAAGACAGCTACACAGTGAAGAAACAGCTGGGCATACTGCGTCTAATGAAGACATCACTCATTTCGGGTCTGTCACCTTGAGCTGGATGTAGTTTAAAGAAATGTAGAAAAGGGTGAAAATAACTGTAATGTTATCTGACTAAGATCAGCTGACATTGAAGATAGAAATGGTTTTTTACATTTACATGGTGATTTGGTTGCATGGTCATAACAAAAGACACAGTTTGGGCCATTAAGAAAAGGTTATGATAAAACTATATATGCCATTGCCATGGCAATATACCAGTAAAGTAGCAATGGTAAGATCTACAGTATGTTTCTCCAGGCAGAAAGCCATGCAAAAGTGAATCTGAGTCATCTTAAGCTTTCAAACATCTGTCCACAACACTCTGATTTAGAAATTAAACATAACCTACACTTATGTGTTTCGATCTTATGGGCAGGCTGCCGTATGAAAATGTTGGAAGAGAGTTAATTTTAATCTACTAAATTTAACTCTCGAGAGATAATGCATTTGGCTGCAGGAAATATAAAACATACATTTAAGCCATAATGGATATATTATAATAGATGAAGTACTAGAGACTGCTAGAGAGACAGGCCTGTCAAACCGAAAAATCTGTACATGAAGAAAATATTTGTAATCTGTAACTACCAAGGCTTATTATCTTTTCAGTTATCTAACCTGAATTCTGACTTCTGGCATGAACTTAATTTATAATGGGGAATAAATCCAGGGCAATGAAATTCTGAACCAAGGCAGGAGTAAAATGTTTATAAAGTTGCAAACTACAAAATCAGTATGTAAATTGTTGCTTAGAATTTTAAGAGAAAATTTCAATTATTTTATTTGAATTCATATTTCATTAGTTTTTCTACTGGTTTTGAAAGCATCTGCTGGACTATAAGCTTATTTCAACTGATGCTCCATTTATTTATTTGTTTATCTACAAAGGATAGTAGAATGTGTTTATTTTAAATCTGAACATTCAGAGCTGTATTTTATTTCCTTGTTTACATGTCAACATATTCCTAGTATAATGACAGTGTAGCAATGAATTGCAGAAAATTCCTCTCTTGCAGCTAAGTTACTGGCTTAATCAATAGTGTTATTTTCCATGCCTTGGAACAGCCATGAGAATATTGTGTAATTTGATTAATTTTTTAAAATTTGGAATGAAACACTTCTGAAGACTCATTGTAAGAATGCTTCAGACAACTGTGGTCTATGCAACTTATAACTCAAATACAGTATCAAATTATCTCACAGAGTAAGAACTTGTGCATCATGGGTGGAAGAGTCTCTTGTTTTGCAAAGTTCCCCTGAGAAGTTTTTTGGGGCAAACTAAACATCATTTCCAAAATAGCAGAGAAGATGATACTCCCTAACAGTTGCCCTATTTCAGTGTGCCATAGACCCTGCTTTTCAAGAGACTGAGGTATCCAGACACAGAATACCGTGTCTGTAGCTGCTTCTTCATTTAAGCAAATCCAAGCCTGTGTGAAAGAAAAAGAGTGACTTTAGCTTATCTTTCACAGTAACTGCTGACAGACATCCATCCAGTGCAGTGGTGGAAGATTTTACGAATATTGCATGCATGCTATACCAAACCTGGTCATGTTGGTAAAGAACCGTGACAGGAGTTCAAAATACTTCCATGTGATCGTGGAATTTGCCACAGATGATGAGTCATTCCTTGCAGTAGTGCACCACAAGAAGCAACCACCAGATGAAAACTGATTGCCTGGACTCCAGTAAGATATGGGCCTGCTATGATTGAGGAAGACCTGGCTAATTTACAACATTTCTGATGATGGCTAAAATGAAGAGATTTGTAAAGCAAACAATGCAGACACTAACACAGATTTTAAGGAAAACAATTAAGTGAAATGTTAGTATAAAATATATTCCTGTGAAGAGTCAATTTTAAACTCAAAATAATTATTGGGTGCTTTTTCCATGTGTACCAATCACCCAAAAGAAAAAAAATTAAAGTAAATAGTTTGAAGAAAAGGTTTTTATATTCACATGTTTAGGTTTTTATGTTTATGATGTATCCATCGCAGCTATATAATGGGAGCAGGACATAATGGGAGTATGACCAGTACATATGGAATAAAATCCGTAAGGTACTTCAGACTAGTTCAAACATAACAGTTTATTCAATTGGACACACTGATAATAAAAGGGAAAAAAATAAAGGACTGAAAACAGAGTCATCTAATTGGTCTGAAATGGAGACAGTGGCTAGGAATAGGAACCTGACAGAAAATGGAGTAGGGAAATTGGACCACTCCAAATTCACCTTGGAGTCTTAATAGTTTTGAGCTAATAATTTGATTGGATTGCATTATCATTACTAGATGCATAAAGAATGTTATTTACAAATTTAGTCTGTCATTTACTGAGCTAAAGAAGTGGAAGCACTTCAGATGTCAACAGGATAAGATGTTGGAGGATGCCTTGAGAGTTGAAAAGGTCTTGGGGCTACTCTGATTTGGTTCTGCTTGTATTGAAAGGCGTATTACACACCAGGTAAAATACTAGTGCAACAGTTTGGGAGCAGTCTTAAACACAAAGGACTTTGCAGAGTGTTGGCTTATTACCGGAAAATGTAAGATCTCTAGTGTTAAGTTATTGCATCACCTGAAAGCAGTCTGACTGTGGTTAGATCCAGATGTACAGATTTATTACTAAGGTTTTCATGTGAGGAAGTCTGTGGAACTTAAATCTGAAAAACAGGTTTTAAGAATCAGGGGGTTATTCCAGGCATTATTAGAAAAAAATATATAATGCAATATCAAATCATAGTCTGAACTTGGGTACAAGTGCTTAAAAATGCCAATATCAGTGACAGGCAATTTTAGATTTCCTCTATTGAAGAAAATATGGATTAATTCTAAAAAGGATTATTTCCTAGCAGATTTTTGGTTGCTTTCTACTTATAATTTGCTGAATGCTAGGAAGCTTGGTGCATGCACTTAGACAGTGATTAATGATGGATCTAGAAGTAATAAATGGAATGGATGGAGAAGACAAATAAATTTTGGATAAAACGGCTGGACTTGTTAAGATCTACAAGGTCTCATCTCCTTTGTCTTCATCCAACAAACATCAGAGAAATTTCGTATACCCTGACCCAATATCCTCTTGTCACTCCAAGAATCCTCTGGAACCCTCCAAAGGAATCCTTTTTCTCACTGTAATCATGTGTTTAACACATGTATAACAAGTCAGCTGAGTTCTGCTATTCCAGGTTTGTGTTGCATTACCACATCGTCTCTGTGAGGAAGAGCAAAGACTTGGATTGCAGAAACCTCATCATCATATCTTGAAAAGGAACGTCTTACACATTTGTAAATGAATCATTTCAGGAAGTTTTTAGAGAAAAGAGAAAGCTTTTAGAAACAGTATTTTTGTGGCATAAATAAATGAAACAAACCATAATAAGAACCCAAAGTGTCTTTAAATTACCAAGCAAATAAATGACTGAGCACTGTAGTTGGTTCAAAGACTAAGCTGAAAATTAGGGAGGATCATCTAAGGAGATAGAATAGGGGAAAAAACTGTGGATGAAAATACCATAAAGCTGGGAACACAAATGTAGAAATTAGGAGAAAAAACGTTGAGATGCAAATAAGTTCCTCGTTAAAAGAAGAATCTCTGCCAGAGAACAAACTCTATGGAAATATTGCCAAGGGGTTAATGAAAGGAATCCTTTCCAAAATAATTAAACTAAGTGACAAAAATTGCCAAAGTAAAGCTTGAATGAAAGTAAAAATGTTTCAGGTTTGTGATGGGAAATATCTTGGTGGGAAAACTGTATAAATATGTTGGGGTAGCATAACATTTTCTCTGGGTGGGAAGTGTGGCTTATGGTATTGCCATTTTAAGAGTAATTTGAGTTATGTCTGGAAGATGAAAGAGATAGAAGTTATAAGATTATGCTGGTAAGCATAAACCCTGTGATTTTATAGTTCAGAAAATTAGAAAAAAAAAATAGGAAAGTCCTCTATTAGGTTCTGAATGTATAGAGACATTGGGAAAGAGCTCAGCTGATGGGATAGAGAACTCAAACTTTAATGTCTGATAATGGTGACATCAATTCTCAAGGCTTTTTGCATTTGGAGATACAACAAATCTTTATAAACAAACAGAATTAAGGAAATATTTGAGTCACTTATCAATTTCCCTGCCCTAATGGCAACAATCTATATAACACGTTGAATTTGGTTAGCTACCCAAACCAAAAACGGACGATGACTCTTAAGCATAACCCTTAACATGGCTCAGCTTCCTACCAGAGAAATGAAGTAATTAAACATGAAAGGTTTTCACAGATGTTCTGAGCCACTAAAATTCCACAAAATCTGTACAAACCTTTAGAGTCCCATGGAATCACTGTATGCCAGACTCTCAAGCTATTTGATAGTATTTTGCTGTGTGATAACACTAACTTAAGCTTGAAAATTTTCATTATAATACCTTAGATATTTTTAAATTTCTTTTTCTTTATTAGATCTTGTGCTATGCAACCAGCCACTCAAGTCCATCACTGACTCTCCAAAGATGGAAGGAGTCTCAGACAGATATGAATTTAAATTTAGAGAATATTACTGATTTCTATATTACTATTACTCATTTCTTTTTCTACTCCTTTTAGCTCATACAAACATGATAACAGATCCACCACTAGTACTGAAAAAAGGAGTAAGATAAATGTTGCAAGCAGAGTTAGTACCTAATGTAGACTAGCAATTTTGGAAAAAGTCAGTTACCTTTATGTTGTATGATTCTGTGGCTCCTCAGTGTACCTCAAACTGATCCTTTATTTCCAGCTATAGAAGCTGGAAAATGAGACATATTATTTCTGTCTAGAAATAATTTGTCTGTATTGTTAGACCATTTCAGCTACAACTACACTACCACTGAAACAAAAAACTGGTTTTATTATGGCATAAACCTAAACAGATAACTCATGTTTAAGTACTTTCATTAGTTTTTTAATGCAACTTCAGAGCAGTATATGCTTCATTTGGTAGTTCTTTCTTAAACAGGAATGATCAGACACAGAGATGTTCTGCTTTTCTTTTTTGTATACTCAGTTCTAGAAACACATTTTTTTTGCTTAAATTCCTGACCTTTCCAGAAATATCAAGAATTAAATATAGTTCTTCTGAAATGTAGACTGCACAACATTGTGGAGAGCTGCTAAGCTGATAACAGTTCTTTCTTTTTGTGAGAATAACAATATGATAAATATGAGTGTAAAAACTATGACACTCCTTGAACACAACTGCTTGCCCCAGAGACAGCTGCAGGCTTAAAATGAAGAGAAGGTAAAAGACTGGGGAGGAAAAAAATGCAAGGGAAACATATCAATCTTCCCAATGACCATGACAATTCAAAAGTCTTCTAATCCCACTCAGATTTTTTTTTTTTTTTTAACAAGGACAAAAGGAGATAAAATGTATGTCAGGTACATAATAAGGCTAATAATAAAAAAGAAACCTCACACCTACATTTCACTGCAGAGATGCGAGGAACTACCTCTGTGAAATGTGTCCTTTCTAATGGCAAAGCTCATTAATTAGGACAGGTTGCTGCTCTTAAGCATATAAAATACAGACAATTTACATAGAAACATGAACTCAGGATGGATTTGCTCTGAAAGAAGGGAAGTACAACGGCAGTATAGAAATGAAGCACTTACAAAGAATTGATATACCACTTGATAGGAAATAAACCTTGCACATATATTGCCTTCTGCCTCATGCCTGCAATTCTGCATGCCCAGGATGAAGCATCTGTTGGAGAAATGGAAGGTTCTGACTACAGAGAAAAAAAGTATGTGGCCATATCTGTTAGCATTAGTCCACCATACATCATTGGCTGAAGCTATTTGCTTTCTACCTTCTAGCTGCATCTTGACAAGAAGGATATCTCTATGCCAGAAGATACAAACTGGGTTCTCCCTGATCTGGAACTAGGAAAATGCATAAAGATGCTTATAAGAAAGGAAAGATAACATGGAAATTTCTGTGTAAAAAAGGTAAAAATATGCCTCATGGGAGAAAAAAATTTGTCTGAAATAACTGGCTTAAAATATCTATTGAGGAAGAAATTTTCTGTTGTTCTAGCTCAGCAGGATAATCTACAAATTTTGTTTTGTCCTTAGTGGTTAAAAACCAGACAAACAATAGATATATTTCTGTTAACAATATTCACATGAAAATAGAGAAAGAGAGAAACGTAAGATACGCAACACACTGAGGAGTTATACTGTGATATGATAGTGCTAAAAGAGCTGCAGCTTTGTATCTGCATTAGTTGCAAAGACATAAATAGCCTTGTCTAACATAGTGTGTTGCTCAACCACATCATAGTTTATATTTAGTTTTTGAAAACTGTGCTAGGTAACTCATTCATACTTTTCACATGAGGATTTGATCTTCTAATTTTTCACAGAATTGGAGTCTAACAGCTCTCACTTTAAGACTTGTCAAAGCAAAATTTCTACCAAAAGGGATGGTATTTACCACAGAGGTACACCTGCTAGCCTCTCTAACTACAAAAGCCACAAGTGAGCATCACATCCTTCTTACAGAAGCTCAGCTATAGCCACTCTACTAGCACATGAAGCTGGATTTATTTATTTCTTACTTGTGTACAATGCACTGCATTTGGCAATAGCCAGTGCAAAAAGTCAACATCCTTGACAAATATCGGAAAACAAATATAAAATATTCTTAATTTGCAGCAGGAAAATACAATGGAATTTGCTAGATAGTCTCCATTCTATCTTCAATGAGCATTTTGTTTGTCTGATAGAATCACTGCCAGTATTGCTCATCTTACAATTATCCTAAAAGCATGCTGAAAAAGCAAAAATATAATCAATACAAAGATACATTAGCTAAATCGTATTGTGGCCATGAATGTACATTATATTTTCTCAGAAATGGCACTTTTTGAGGTGTATTGATATGCAAGATGATTTCTGATAAAATACATCCTTAGAAACAGGCAGCTGTGGCAAAAGTAGCTGGCAGCATAGTCCAAAGAATTGGGTTCAAGGTTGGGATGCAAACATGTCTGAGATCTTCTCCCTTTTCTGTCAAAAATATTTCATGTAACTTTCATCTTTTACTCAGTTTCTCTATGGGAAATCTCGGGCTAAGGAAGCTGTGGATTTGCTCATAGAAATGTTCTGAGAACTAAATACAGTGAATATTTATAATGCAAAAGAGAAATTCTGAGGGTTATACTTCTCATCTGGCATAATCAATGAGAATGTAAACAAATATAGAAGATAATTTAGAATATTTAAAAATGCATAAAAGCAATGTTAAGGGCCAAGATTATGATCATAAAAATATAACCTATATTTAAAACCACTAATTGCAGAAGGTAATAGTTACCTTTTATACCTAACTCGTTTATACGTGCATGCCGTTGTAGCTTTATCATGTTTTATGCTAATGTATATCTTCTTGAAATAAAGATATTTGACGGTACTGTCATATAAAGTCCATCATGGTACACAGCAGATACATCAATTTCCTGTTTCTTTCTCTCTCTTACAGCATCCTAATCAACCTAATTAAAGCTTAGTTCATTTGAAATCTCAGATGACAATTTGTTTAACTCTATCCCACTGTGGTCTTTTTATAAAGAGAATTAAATTTGATCTTCTGACAGCAATTATTAAATGATCCCAACTGGCCCCAATTAAGACACATGGCTCACAGGCCTCAAAATCCAATAAAGTGCCAATCCCTGTCTTTCACGTGTATATCTCCCTTTATCTTGTTTTATTTTCTTAAAGCCAACTAAGCTCATGTTAGCAAGTAGAACTGAATGCGATTTGTAGATTATTTCAAGATACAATGCATCACTTTGCTTTCATCAGTGTTCTGAAGTAGGGACAACACATTCAAAATCGTAATTTTGAAACATCTCTCTAATTCAATTCACCTATCTCTAATGATCTTCACTGTGCTGCATATGACCTACATATGCTCATTTGTAAAATATTGCTGACAACAAGCAGTGACTAGAGAAACATATTAAATATCCATGGTCTGAGTTTTGCACTGCTTACAATTCTCCTTATAGTAATACATCTCTTATTTAAGCATTTCTACTTGGTTGTCACCTCTCCACTGCAGAAATTCAAAGAAATATGATGTTCCTGTAAATTCTGAGGTTAACATTTTTTTACCTTTAATTTCTATCTAATATTTCCACACATGTTCAGTGATAATCTGTGAAGAAATATTCCCATGATTTCATATAAAGGCAGGTAGCCCCAGGATTTGGAACTCATTGATTGTGTGGTACTCCAGGGAAAGAGCTGAATTAAAACCACCCTCATGAGACTGAAGTAGCTTTCATACACATCTGGCTCTTGTTCTAAACTCTAACACCTGCTTGGAAATTTAACCCAATCTTTTCTCTGAAGAACAAATGGCACAGATTTATCTAATGCCATTTGGTTTAGGTCAAAGCTGAGCTGTGTAGTGTTCTGCTAAATTAATTGCAATGTAATTGATACTGTATGACACAGTTTTATGACCAGGCTGCTTTCTCGTTATTCAAATATATAAAATTTCATAGTTCTCCACATTCGCCCTAAGTACAGCTTAGAGTAAAAAAATCAAAATGCAGCACACATTTTTTGTCTCAGTATTTCCAATGAATCACTGTATAAAATACAATAAGTTGTCCAAGTATCATAAAAAGATTGAGTACCAAATAAAAAATGCAGCAACTTCCATTGTGGTTTTTTTTTCCTGAATGTCTTTAATTTATGTACTGAACATATGTAAGCATGATTATCCTTAATATAAAAAAGATAGAAAGACACTAATTTTCAGTGCAAAATTTTCTCTACTAACAGGAAGATGTGCATGTTTATTAAAACACTGTTAGACATATCTCTTGTTGAGCTGGGAAATAAATTTTTTTTGTTGTAGGTAAAAAATTAAAAAATTAAAGTGAGGCCACTTCTCCAATATTTTTTTTTTTTTTTTAACTTGCAAATCTTACACTTAAGAATTAAAAAAACATTGGCTTCAAAGAGCAGGCAACATTTTTTCTTCTGGAATTGCTATGTGACACCAGTAAACTTTAATGTAATAAAGCTGAGGGAGAATTTCTAAAAAGGCATTGAAATTTCTGAATGTTTAAAAATATTACAGCATATTGTTAATTATTTCTCATTGCATTCTAATAATCCCACACAAGATATTAATGTTAACGCTTTTGCTAAAACCAGCAAACCCTATAACAGATTTAGTGCAAAGAGCTGAAAATATCCTGTGGAAAAAACTCAGTACAGAGATCAGATCAACCCAAATCCTGCCATTACTCAGCACTGTAGTGACATGCAGATGTTTTTAGTGGTTTAAGGAGCCTGTGGGGGCTGGAAACTCTACATACTCAACTCCAACATGATTGCAATTGAACCTCATCAAAGTAAGAGCTCATAATTTGTCACAGAAAACAGCCAATTAACATATGTTAGAAAAAAGCTCCCATAAAGATAATATATGATTAACGATCCAATGCAGCTGTCATAAATCAAGTCTGAATTTTAAAAAGAAATATTAGCCTGGATTTCTGAATGTTTACATTGACAATGGAGACTGTATTTTAAAAAAGCTACAAAGAAGAAACCCCTAATAATGGTGTGTCTTCCAGGTTTGGAGTTAGAGTTTTGAGAGATCCAGCAATATGGGCAGTTTTGGCTGTTCTGCTACAAATAGTTAAGACTCTTTTCAAAACAGAATGACTATTTTGTTCTAGTGCTGTTTTAAAATGCGGACCTTCACAGTGGGTGAGGTGGCCTTCATTGAGGTACTTTGCTGTCAACACAACCATCTGAAAACACAGCACCTCCGTATTGCTACCAAAAATGCATTGTAAAGATGTGCATTATAGCCCCAGGGCGAGCACTGTGATCCTGGCTATTCAAATGCATGGCCCTGAGTGAAACCACACACCAGTCTGTCCTGTTATTTCATATCTACACTGCTGGAAATAAAATCTGGATGCTGCCTGCAACCATAATTTTTATAAAGGAAAGGATTTGAAGTAGTTTACACACACATATGCATGGAAAGTGAAACCTGTTGCTTTTTTAAGACAGAACACTGTGATGCCTAATCTGAATGACTATCTTTACTCTTCATATTTTGTACAGCAATATTTTGATTCTTGAAACACTGCATAAATAAGCTGCTATTTTTTTACAAAGCATTATTCATTTTTCTTCCTGTTATTATTTAGGATCCCTTGTGGCAACCAGTAAACTCTGAAGTGACTTGAATAGTACCCTTTTTATATGTGTGTGCATATATGAGAGTGTGTGTCCTTGTCTTGACATGGTGTAAAAGGAAGTACTTCCTCTTTTCTCTTTGAATGAGATCCAAAAAACCCAAGGTTTTGAAACTCAGTAGTCTGACTGGACATTAGTCAATGTATTTTTAAAAATGCTTAACTCTTTTTCATATATGATTAAAAACTGACAAATTTTAGTTGGTGCTAACAAAGAATAATATGATGGCAATAGTAGAAGGGAAGTGAAATGCGATGATTTTTAAGGTCCCTTTCTCACCTTTAAAGCCCTTCAAGGATTCAAAAATGCTTCTTTCCATTAACCTTATAGGCTGGAGTTTCTGTCATCAGCACAAAGTTAATTCCCTTAAACCAGAATTTATTATATTTTTACCGAAGTGTCTGGTAAAAATCCATACAAAGGTATGGATTCACAACCCCTGAACTGGCAAAGACTTTTGAATATACAGAAACTTAATATGCTGAGAGGCCAAAATGAAAACCTAAGTGTTAAAAGCTACTCATGTGAGCAAGACTGTCTCAAAAAGATCAAAAGCACTGATATTTCTAAGCTTTTTATATAGAGCAAAAATGAATAATATTGACATTCTTCACTTTCTTACGTTATGATAAAAAAAAAATCTTTACGAATCACTATCCTTTTCCACAAAACATTTTGAATAATATTAGGGTTGTGCCGTCTTTTTTTTTTCCTCAGGAGTGTGTTCATTGATTCCCAAGCAATCAGTAACATTTTTGATTAAGATCTCAGAAAGAGCTGAAAATCCCAAGGCTTCTCTACTACTGAAAATTCATGACTTTTACTGTCCCCAACTAATGACAGTAAACTATGCAGCCTCAAGCAAAAGAGATTAATTTCAATTTTGCCATGAACAGAAAAAAAGACTGGACAAAATACATTCCATATCTACTAAATTGTTATGTCTATAACTGAAAATTCACTTTTGGCCCTAGAGACAGTTAAAGCTGAGTAACAATACTCAAAGTGCAAAACAAGCAGTACTTCACAAATGATACAATAAACAACAGTCAGATGACAACAGTATAATTTTTCTTATACTTTTTTAGAATAAAGCCACATTTGGGATAAGTCTGAGGGTTATTATGTCTTCCTGATAATAAATCTGCTTTAAAATATTCTGCTAAGAGTAAGAGCAGAATAATTGAAACAAGTTCTTAATTATGTGGAAATATTGTGTCAGAGGGATTTCCTAGGTTGTAAACTTTAATTTCTCTCTTTGTAGGTAATACGAAGAAAATTTTACAACTAGGCCATGCATAAATGACCAATAAGTATCAATGCACCGCTATTCAACAGCATATTTCCAAAGAAAATATATAAAATTGTGGTTTATTTATCACAATATCTCCAGGTAAGAAATCTCCAGCATTCTCTTTTTTACATCAGAAATAACAAATGATGTGATCTGCATGATGAAATTCTGTCAGTACATTTTTCCTTGCAATCTACTCATGTTGTACTGCAAAAGTGAAAACTATCTGAGTCAGTAATGGCTTCTACTAAATGGAAACGATAACAGCATGCCATAACCTAATTCAAGAAGTTTTTACAATTATTTCAAAATTGAGAATGCTTGCAGAGTTCATGAAAATAATACCCCGCTTCCTGATTGCTTTTGAGCATATGAAATTCTGTTGGAATCTTTCTATTGGTTTTTACAAGCTGAGACTTTGGAAAAAAAATCGAGAAATACTGTATTAAATGCCCAAGACCACTTTAATATCAAAGCTGCAGACTCTAAATGGCCTTAACCCACACATCTTTGTGGCATTATCACATTTAAATGAAAGAAAAATATGCTGGTGCTTCTCATTCTCTCCAATAAGTCCACTGGTTGGCTCTGGAGAGGAGAGTTGCCATTATGTGGAAGGCTTTAAATCCTCACAGATTACAAAGTGTTATATAGTAATGAAACATCACAAAAAGTAAGCACAAAACATTCAAACAGAAATATTTGTCGTTGTCATCATCCTCTTCCTCTCCATGTGCCATGCTAATACAAAGGTTCTACTCCTGTTACTTAGAGAGGATTCAAATACTCCATTCTGCAATTTTGCATGAAACAACTATAAAATACTTTTAATGTGTTCAAGAATAAATTAGGAGCCTAAACAATTACCACTTCTGTCATTAAAATTCCTAAATTAGTGAGAATTTTGTGATGAAGTTACTGGGATACTTTGGATAATGCAATGTAATTTTAATCATCCAATTTTCCCATACCAGCTCATGGATTTACTTTTCAACACTAGCACCCTGGAACAAGAACTTATTTCCCATGTTAAAAGATCTTGTTGCTCAGCTGTCATTATTTTCTTGGCTCTAATAGAAGCAAAACTCTTGCTGGGTTATAAGTTTAGTGTGGTTTTTGGACTGTTTTTTCAGGTTGAAGTCTCTACTTTTGTATTTTTTTGTTTATTGTCTGTTATCCTTTGATGTTAGATTCCCAGATAATTTGCTCCAGTTCACAGAGCAGTTTGTTCAGATGAGAACCATGCATTAGTGAGTCTGTAGCTCCTGCTCAAATGTCTTGCAGGGATAAATAGAGCTTGCAGCAAATCTAAATGAGGTTGTTTCTGGAAATCCTGCTGCTGCATGATTCTGTAGAAATAACCACTGACAAGATATATGCAAGAATTTATGGTATGAATTCAGGTGTGTACAGGCTGGAAGTTGTCATTCTTACTGTACAATACCATGTCTGCTAAAAAAGCATGGAAACATGACAATGTACATTCTTTTACAAATTTGGTTAAGCCATTGCATCACCCATTTCCCTTAATCAGTCAAAAATGCACTGATCATGATGTACGGTGTCATGTCCATGGTAGGCTGGTTTTAGATGGATTTAAAATACAAAGTTTTAAAACCACAGTTCATACTCTGCTCATACTGGCTTATCTGATAAAAAAGCAGAAGGGCAGCAAGAGCAGAGAGTCTGACACTACCGGGAACAGTCTGTAAGGATACCTTCAAAATTAAGCAGGCTTTGCACCTGCCACAGACAAAGCATATTCTGCATCAAGACAGATAAGCATACAAGGAGAGTAGTAATTGCTTGTTTCCTAAATCCTGTGTCAGAGCCATGCTCTGCTGCCAAGTAGGAGGGTGAGATTAGATATTCACCTTTTTAAGACTTGTCAGCCTCAGTCAAAGAGGTGTCAAATGCTCTTAAACTGTATGGTGTATGGTCACCCTGATTAATGAAAAAGATATTCCCCAAGATGCCACGGTCAAACCAGCATGTGCTGTGGTAATGTTGATTCTCACAAACTAATCAAGATCAGTCAGGGTCAGATTTATGTATTGCAAATTCTTTAAGACAGGGACAGTATATTCCTATAAACTCCAACAGTATAAAGAATAACAGGTTAAATAGTGGGCCTTCATTCATAAGACTCCAAACTTGTAAAGATAATAAAGACATTTCAACCAATGATATTTTGAAGTCACTATGCTAACAGAAAATAATGTGTTACTAAGGAATTACAACCAAGATCCTGATCACTGGGAATCTTAAAGATACCAAATTGATTCTATAAAGATTTCCACAAGCATATCATCCTGGCTGAATTCCATCCTGGATCATCCACCCTGCCAATGCAAATAGTAATGAGGCTGAAGAAGACACTGCTATTTGGTTTAGATAGATTTCATAACATTTTGTCTTGTTTGAAGTGTTAACACTTCACCATGGCTGTTCTTTCAGAGTCAGGGGAACTCATGGTGTTCCTTGTTCATATTTTGCTTACAGTAAGTTGTGTAGAGGCTTATTTCATATGCAATTAGAGACCTTTTATACTAATAGGAATTTCAACTTATCTAAGTGTGAGCAAAGCCTTTCTCTTTTACTTTTCTAGAAAACTAACCCAGAAAAAAGATGCTTATAGGAACTTTCTCTCAAATTAATGAAGATTAATCAAGACATGAACTTTTTGCATTCACCTTTCCCTAAAGATGAATTTAATATCCACATTCTGATAAAACAAATTAAAACACTGAGTTTTTGGAAATACCAACTTATGGATGACTACAACAGTACCATGAAAGAAAACAATGGACTAAACCTAAAGGAATGATAATACCTCATTCTTGTGCATTGTGTGAATAAACCTAGAATTGTCTTTCCAAGGCTGAGTCGCTGTCTAGTTTTATCAAATACCAACACTGACTTTGAAAAGATTTTTTTACTGTTTGATATTGGCTATACTTCTAATGCCTGAAATTTATAGCCTCTAATTAATCAAATTAGTCTTCCATTTTCCAAGGTACAGGTGGCAGAATTCACTCATACAAAATACTCCATCATTACATTTTTGATTCTGGTTTGCTGTCAAATCTGTCGGAGAATGAAGTGATATATTTGCTTGTATTTTTAAATAGTTTTCTCCACAAATTTTGGCCATCGTTCAAATGAAATGTGTGAAGCTTTCTTCTTGACAGGGTAAAAATCATTTTGGAATACAGTAAGACCTAAAATTACACGGAAACAGGGTATATTTGAGCCTGGTCTCACTGAAAGAAAAGTAAGTTGTGAAAAATATGGTCCAACATACTCAATACATTAAGATGGTTAGTAAGAAATTACATGTATTTTAGTCAATATCTGCTGTGAGATTGATTTTTTTTATAAGTATATTATAAACTTGAATCCTTTGTTAAACTCACAATGGATATTAACATAAAATGTCACATTGGTTTTGACTACTGTTAGATTTTTTACATTTTACTACAGAAAGTAGGCCCAGTGTTACGGCTTTGAGGTTTGTAGCTGTATAGTAGGATTACATGTCATGCGCGTTATGAAAGCAAGACGTGTGAAGGGTAAATATTTCCATTGTGTAGCAGCAGTGGCTCATCTCAACAATGCTGTGCACCTGTTGGAGTGTGCAGTGACTTCTTTTAATTCTTCCGTGTTTATGGAGGAATTATCGCTAATAAGTGATTCAGTTCTACATCATTTTTCTCTTCTTTCAGCTAGAAAATAATGAAAAAATTCTTAGTTTGTATTTTAGGAGTGACTTTGTAGTCTCTGCAACTGCAAATCTGATAATATTGCATTATAACATTTTGCTCTTGCTGTCTTCAGTAAGTCTAAGATTTTTAAAAATTAGCACAGCTCTTCAGAAAAGTACATTCCACAACTGGAGTTCATTTTTAATCTCTTGTTGCATATCAGTGATCTGATCTGAGATTATGAAGCAGGTTGATACCTTGATCATATTATGGCTTAAAGTCTCTGTTATGACTTTTTGCCTCCAGCACATGTATCTTATTTCCCTTTTGCAGTCCTTAAAAGATAAATACATTAACTACATAAAATGAAAGAGAAAGGGAAAATGTTTGGAAAATATGTAATAATGCTCCAACTTTTGCACATATTTTAAGTAAAACTGTAGTTTAAATGAACATGATATGCAATGTACTAAAGAGATGAAGCTTCCATTAGAACCAAACACATGGAACTTT
Source organism: Polioptila caerulea (assembly GCA_013397295.1). Classification (NCBI taxonomy): domain Eukaryota; kingdom Metazoa; phylum Chordata; class Aves; order Passeriformes; family Certhiidae; genus Polioptila; species Polioptila caerulea. The sequence goes on along the minus strand of VYXF01011348.1, from coordinate 18,628 downwards.
AATAAATCAAACAGGTCTGATTTATTTAATCATCTGACTTTTCTGGTGTCTTCCATCTTAGTGTCTGAAGTCATAGCTCATGCCACCCCTTCTTTTATCCTACTTTCTCTGTTTGCAGTAGTGCGTTTCCTTTGATAAAGGGGAAAAATTATCATTTAGTTCATCTTAAATAGACTAAAAATAAGTCCCTGATGCCACATTGTTAATTGTAATGCAATATTCCAACTTTGGATCACTAAGCAACACAATCTGAACATGTCAAAATTAATGACAGAAAAAGACTTGAGAAGTAACCTTCACTTATGCACTTCTTCAAGTCCAGGAGTACTAAAATGAGGACTGAGATTGCACGAAAAATGGGGAATTTAAAGTCCTGGGCAGATGCTAGTCCAAATACATTTGTTCAAGATACGAAGAAAAACGAAAATATTATTTGTTTGTTAAAGGTATGTCTTTCTTTGTGTCTGATATATTGGAGAAATTCTTAAAATTCATCCCCTTATAAAGATTATTTGTGCAATGCTGCCAAGGTCAGGGTCAGCCTGGGTTATCAGCCACAGACTGGTAAGTCCCAGACAAGCAAGATAAGCTGTCTTCTTCTCATTTCTGTACTGCCTAACAGCCTATTTCTAACTGCATGCTGAAAAACAGGTAATCATGTAACAGTTTCCCTCAAGTCTGAGATTAATTTTGCATTCTGACAGACTTCTTTCTTAGTTGTATAATTTTATATGTATGTAGTGCATAAATCCCAGAGAAGTTACCTAGGTATCCAAACAAGAGGGAAAAATAATATAAAATATTGTCATTTTTTAAGGATAATTTTGAGTCACCTCAGTGAGAGTCTTTTCTAGAACAAAGTTGCAACCAGCACTGAAACACATTGTCTATTATTCAATGTGGTAGTTTTACACTTCTGATTTTCAGCAGTGTTTTGAGGAACATTGAAACAGAACAATGCAGTATTTAGCAATGATCTGTAAAATGTGTGATATAACCTTCCCAGCAATTGACCAATATTGTCACTGTGAGCGTCAGGTACAGCATGACTAAGAACAAGTAGTATGTTAATTCTCGTTATTCAATCCCTGAACTGTAACGGAGCTTTTTCCGTACTTAGAATAAAAATAGATTAACCTCTTTTACCATTTTTTATCTAAGGAAAATAAATCATAAGCAAAAGAATGCATGGTATTCCACAATGCCTCAATAAAATTTGCTCATAGGAGCAGTGCTATAAAGAACATCACATTCTACTGAGATTGTGGTTCCAAGCTTAGTGATTAAGTTACCCTGAAAACTATCCAGTAATGAGGATTTGTAAATTCCCAGCTTAATAATATGTAATACTTTTTGATTGTTTCAAGAATTGTTTGGGCTAAAGGGTTCCTTGGCGTTGACATTGACCGTAATCTATTGGAAGACTACTAAAAATAACAAGACAAAATAAAATTTAAAAACATCATCAATTTGTTAATCTTACAGGGCAAGGAATTTGCATTGAAGTAAAATTTAAGAAGGTCTAAAGGTAATGAAGTTCATTTCAGGAATGCATGCCAGCTTCCTCCACTTCTGTTTATTTTTTCTTAAAACAACTAATTTTTAAAATTTGATGTAAGAAGAAGAAACCACCCATCAGCAACTATTTTTTCCCACTTCAGACTAGCTTTAATTTTGTAATAATATGGTCTAGAAAACTTTCTGAATTATGATCATTTAAATCAGATTATTTGAGTAACTTGCACCCATGAGATAGTGTAAAATTCAAAGGATTTAAAATCATTTAAGAAGACACCATCACATCAAACTGTAAAGCGAAGTCTTAACGGGGCAGAATTTTACATGATGAAAATAATTGTGACATTGGTACAACATCCAAAAATAGTAAACTTGAACAAATGCTTAAGTCTTAGAAGTATTATGGCTTGTAGCCCTGAACCTACAAGCAGGAATGTATATGCTCAATTTGAAGCATTTGAATAGTTTGCTGAGGGCTGCAGAACTCTTCTGTACCTAAGATTAATTACATATGTAATGGTTAATATGAATAAAATCACAGACATTGTTACTGTATACCAATGAATGAAGTAAGCCAATGAGAATCTGAAATCAGTATGAGTATGTGAGAGATGAAAAATGAATCTTTCATGCAGTTAATAAACCTTTGATGGATTCAGGTTTGGTGCATCTAAATAGGGTACTGTATTCAGGTGAAAGGGTGAACTATCAGTGCATGGAACTGTATTTAGAGCAACTTGGTAAAAAGTGTCCCAACAACTCAATTCAGGTCATAAATTATTAGACTGAAATTTCAGACATGGAACAGAATAAAATAGATTATGTCTTGAACAAAGTACTTAATGAATGCCTACAAATGCAGAATCCATTTGACCTCACTGAAGCCATTAACACGTGGCATCTAGTCTAAGCTTCTTCAAACACAGCATTATTACTTTATCATTAATGAGGAGAATTAAACACCATACTAACACAGCTGTAAACATCTCATCATAATTACAAGGACAATAATAGAAGTAAGATGGACAGCAAGACAAGCAGACAAGAGAATTCCTTTCCATCTACAGATTTGTACAGCTGACGCCTAGTGACTTACAATGCATAATAGGAAGAAGAAAGGGATAATTCCTTGTAAAGAAGATGAATAAAGATTCAAACACAAGTTTTAGAAATACATTAAATGTAATAACAGTCTGTGTATTATTTAGTAAGCAATTATGTTGACATATTGTTTATGTTAAAACAAAAGTTCATGTTTTTGACATGAAACATGGAACACCACTATCCATACCTACATCAGCAGTATGCTTAGGGAAAAATAAAATTAGAAGAGAAATAAGGGAAAAAGAAAATTTGACACAACAACCCCAAGAATTACTGAGAGGAACTGAAATAAATATAATCCTATAGAAGTTATAATCCTAATAGAAATTACACTGAACAATAAGAAACAGATTTTTAAAAATAGCCAAGAATGCATATTTAACTGTAATGTTTTGTGATAAGGATATATGGTTCAAGAGAGGTTTCCTGGGGGAGCTCCTTACCTGAAGGCCTATCACAGCAAAGGACATAACTTTCAAACCTAAGATGTGATGCTGAGATTCCTAAAATGTGCTGAGGGGGTGGTGATATCTGTCAAGATGATATTTGTGGAGGAGTTTTTGAAAATAGCCAGAATCTGAACCATTAAGGATTTCAAAACTAAGGCAGCAAACTTTAAAATCAAACAGCTACTTCACAGCAGATAAAGTAAATGAGTGAAGGTACAAGGCAGAGGATTGTACTTGCTCAAGACAAGGATGGGAGTGTTTCATTGCATTCTGAACAGGCTGCAAGTGACAGAGCTGAGCTGCTGGAAGCCTTTCTAGGAGAGAATTACAATAATCCTCTCCATCAAAAGGGCATGTGCTGCTGCTGCTATTAGGTCATCACAGGATAAATAAGGGCACTGTCTGCATCAAGCACACCACTAAACAGACATTTTCAATCTCATTCACTGCAGAAATCTCCACAGAGGGGAGGAGGATGAATTGGATAAGAAATTTTTACTACAATTTTCTACTGCTCTCAAATGCCCAAATCAGACTGTAGTGTTGTGTAAAAAGAGAGACAAATCTCCTAAAGAAAACAAATACACGTTCATAAGGTTTGTGCTCTTGCTGTGGCCAAAGAAGAGATAGCTGACAATACTGCCTATGTGAAAAGAAGAGCTAAATTTGTGAAATCCTTGTGCGAGAGTCACCCAGCTCCTTATCGCTCAAACTGGGACAAAGTTTTTGATATTCAACATTCCTGCAATACCCACCATAAGCACTCACTTCATGACATGATATTGGTGTCTGCCAAACTAACCTTGAATGTCAGCATTTTATCATTTCTTTGACAGCCTGCACCACAAAATTGTTGGCTTCTTTCAGAACCCCAGAATACTTAAGCTTGGAAAGGGCCTCTGGAGATCATCTACTTCAACTCCCTCATGCAAGCAAGAGAATTAGCTTTTGGAATATAAAGTACTTGATTTCCTCATGTTTGGGTAAACTAAGATTGTCTTGCATTTACACACATTCAATTATAAACTGAAAAATAAGTTGTAAGTAACATCACACAAAGCCTCCTTTTGTTTGAAAATCATGAAAAACTTAAATATGCATATAAATTAAAATGTCAGGGGACTTGGTTCATCAAACTGAATTAAGGTAAAAAAATAATTACATGCATTTTAAAAACATTTTTGTAGAAGTTATATTTTGAAAGCATATAAGATTATTCACATTTTCTGTGAATTATTAGTATTAAAAATATTAAAATTAATATTAAAAGTATCATAAATTAAGCACCTATGAGCCCCCAATGAACAGTAAGTAACTTTCTTAAAAGAGAAAGCTTATGTGATATATACAGTTTATGAAACTTCTGGTAGCCTGATTATTAAAAGTAACAGCTTGTACTGCTGGAGACTGACTGAATTTGAAAGAAAGTTCATAATGGAGTAGGGGAATTAGCTGATGAACTTCTGTCAACTATAGCAATAGCCTTCATGAATAATTCAATATCTGCCCCATCCCCTCTATGTCTCAACAGACTAACAGCTGCAGCTCTCAAATGACAAGTGTTATTTTTTTGGAAGCTTCTGAAAATAGTACACTGATTATAAAATAATGTATATAATAAAACTTTCTTTCCCTCCCTTTCACTTATGACCTACAGACACTGGTGAAGTTTTACAGCAAGAAATTTTCAAACAGAATTTTTTTAGTTATGTAGCAGGTCTGCAGAAACAGATGGGAAAAGAATTCAGGTCTTCTACAAAAATTTAGTTCTTTATCTTAACACAGCCATACAACATATTCAGATTACTATGCCCCTGAAACCTCATTTAGAAAAGCTTTGTGCATGTACAAGCTATAAAACTGCACTTTCACAACAGGTACTTTGTCATGGCTTCATGCAGACAGGAAGATACTTCTGGTCTGAGCTTTTAGAATCTAAAGTTTTCTGTAATGTGCTGTGTAAAAATTTCACACTTAAAGATGACAGAAATTAGAACATGTTTGGTGAATAACTTGATATGGAAAAGAGTTTCTCTCGTGCTAGCAAGACTTCGGTGAATGGAAGAAGCTTAAGGAGATAGTAGCAGAAGTTTCCTTGTGCAACTAGGCCTGTACCACTAGTTCAGTTTCAGGAAGAGAAATGGCTTTCATAGAATGTCTTCTCACTCTTCAATTCAGAATAGCAACTGTACAAATCTGCTTATATATTTTTTTATTAAGCAAGATAGGCAATGAAAACAAAACCGACAAACTCTAGTCACTTAGAAAAAGACCTTCCACAGTCACCAGGCCTGACTGCTTAAAGGAAGGGATCTCTCAGAGAAGTTTGTATAAACAAGTTGACTATTTTTCAGTGTTATTATGTAACAGTGGATATTTAGGGAAGGAAAATATTAGCTTAATATTATGCTGAAATAGCTACAGTTTCCTGGTTTTCTGAGAAGCTACTGTGTGCAGAAGTTCTGACTGAAAACTGTAGTGGACAAAATCTTTTTGATGATATAAACTTGCTGCTTAGCCTTTTTTTTTTTTTTTTTTAATTATTATTATTTTAAAATATAGAATATTTCTGTCTATAACCCAGCTTCTGCTTATAGGAAGTGTGCTTTGTACACAAGAGAAGAAAAACTCTCTGCCTTGCGTGCCCTATATACAATATATGAAAACATGACAAAAAATTAAGGAAATATTGAAGATTTGACAGTGATCCTGTTGACAAGAGATTACATGTTCCTTAAACATCTGCTTTACCTTCTTGTAAAGAACTATTTCTCTTCTCATCTCCAGAAATGCCCTGGCTCTTCTTTTTCAAAAAATGTCAGGATCTTTCAGTGTTGGAGTTGTCCAGTAGGTCTGGTATAGGCCTGACTTTAACTGGGATGCAAATTATTTAACTGAGTGTTTGAATAAGAGCTTTCTTGGCATGAATTTTTTCAGAATCAGAGTTCTATGTCTTACTGCTGACTTGTCATAGAAACATAATGAGCATTATACAATGGATTGTAATTTAAATTGCTATTTCTAAAAACATACTGAAGAGAGAGGTTTCATTCTATCACAGCAAATGTATATTTTCTACACAATAAAATCTACACAATCAGAAAGATATAATATATGTTATGTTTTCACCTATTTACATTTCATATTTTCACACTAAAGTTTTCAAACAAACTGAAGTGGAAATATAAGACCTTCAAAACAAAAAAGCTATCAGTCCGTTCTTTCTTTTACATTTTTTAGATAACAGAAATAAAAAACTGGAACAGTTATGGAGAGTGTATTTGAAAGTTTAATGACATTTCCAATTAAAAAAAATTAAAATGGTATTAATAACTTTGTCAATTAAGCTCATGATAAGATAATTTAGAAGTGTTATCACCAAAAAGCTGCTTTGTCCTCAGTCATTTTAACACTGTCAGCATGCTTAAATTTTCTGAGTAATACAAAAAAGTTCACTCAAAATCACTATATTTTCCTTCAAAATAATACATTTAAATTTAAAGCACTGTCTATATTTTTGCCAGACAAATTTTAACAGAAGCAGAGGTCATAATAGAATTGACCAAATAATTGATTTTTGTACATATATTTTTTGTGTTGAATATTGTGATAGGATTCAAAATTAATCATTTATAAGGCATCCCCTGCACTGCATAGATGCACACGACTTCTGAGATTTAGGCAGGTGTAGTATGGCTGTACACCACAGCAATTCTGTGCACTGTGTAAGAGTCAGTGGTCAGCTCCGTCTCCATCCAGACAGTCCCCTTCTCTCTTAGACTGTGCATAAGTATAATTTTTTCTTGAGTAATGTGTTTGTCCTGCATCTGGAGGCAAACAGATTAAAAAAAGGATATGTGTATTTTTATAAAGAAAAAAAATTCCCCATACAAACAGCGCTTTCACCAGGGGCAGTACTAGCCCAAGCTATCATTACTGGTGAAGAACCGTGCTCTATGAATAATACATTTTTGAGGCCAGCTCACATCACAAAAATAGGTTGTTTCTGCTCATGAAAAGTCCACATCTAGCCTGATACAGGGAAAAAATCTGCTTCAGCCATCTAGAGAGGGTGATTCTCCCATTGGAAACATGCTACTGGCAAGGCACTGGAAAGTATTTTCACAGGAAAAAGCCCCAACTCTTCTACTTCCTTAACAGCAAGAAAGTGTAATCTTATAATATTAATTATATCTTAATTTTGCAGTGTATAATCATACATACAACAGATACCTTTAATGATATCTACAAGTTATTTATGTTACTGTTGAAGTGTAAGATGCACATGTATATAGGATTTACTGACCTGTTCTATATGTTGGTTTATCTGAAGGTACACAGATATCTGCATACCATCACTTAAATCTCAATGTTTATTCCTGAAACACTTCTGGAAGACTGAAAATACTAGTCCCTATTCAGTAATGATGAAAATAAATGGAATACAAAACTAAGTACTCTATTTTATGTAAATAAAAATCTGCAACACCTGTGAAAAATCAGCTTCCTCAGCCTAATGCTTTTCTGCTAATCATTTGACCAATTTTCTTATGACTTTTGTTTGTTTCTTTTTGTTTTATTTCTTTAATCTTTCTTTGTTTTTTCATGGAAAGTTATCGGCTATGTAAAATGAAAAAAAAAAACAAACCCTGAAATACCGTCTTTGTTTCATATCTTCTTACTTGTTAAGTATCTACATCTGAAATCATCACTGATGTCTGAACCAGAATCTGAAACTGGTTAACATTCAGAATAGAATTCTATATACTAAGTCTTCAGCTTTGGAAATTATAATCTAATTTGTATAAATCTCATCTTTTTTACCATAACAGATTCCAAATAGGATCATGAAATACCAGGCAAATTACTTTGATACTCTGGTGTTTAGCATTTAGATCTAAAAGCAATATATTGTTATGCTAAGCTGAAGTTCATTCTATAGGTTTGGCTTTGTGTTTTGCGTTTTTTATTTTTATTTTTTGGGGCAAAAGTTTGTTTTTGGTTTTGTTTTTGTTTTTGACAAAGGAATCATAATCAATATACTTAAGTTTAAAACAGTGCTTTTAAAAAATCAATGTTGACAGGTGACATAATGAGAAAATGTTACATTCTATAGTCTTTAATTTGGTCTTTGCCATGTTTCCGGACACTTTGGAGAAGTATCAATTCTCAGTGTTAGGATATAAATTCTAGTCTTTTAGAAATACATTAAATTATACCTTTCACCCCTTGCTGCCCAAACATCTAATAGGTGTGTTGTATTCTTGGTCTTAAAAGGGTAATAGCTAAGACGTAACAGGAGTTAAACTGGAGTTAAACTGAGCCTAGAAGTCAAGGCATAGAGGTAGTAAAAGGACGCTATTTCCTCTGTCCTGAGGACGCTGTTTCCTCTGTCTGCTTTTTACATTCTATGTGATAACTGATACACTGATGCTATTTGTCTCCTAGAAATGCCCGCATTAACAAATACTATCCTCAAGTAATTCTAGGACTAATTAAAATGTTGAAATTATTTCCAGAAATCTTGAAGATCTAGCTGGTAATAGATCTGCCCAAAATACAAAAATACTCCCCTCAAAAAACATGCCAGCAAATTAAAAATATTATAGTGAAAAACGGGGGTTACAGTCATCTTTTAATTCAACCTGTCTATAAAATCAAGAGAAATTATGTTTGGTATTCTTAATTTTTTGTTCTTTTTTTTTATACCGGAATATGCCAACATATATAAAAGCACATACAAAGAACCCACTAAAAATACTGTATTTGTAACCCATAATACAGAGGATTTTAAGTCTAGAACAATGGAAGAAAGAATTTCACTTTATATAGTAACTGTATATATATATAGAGAGAAAGAACACCACATGTTTATGGACTGATTATTTTCATGAGGTCTAACTCTGAAGAGTCATTTTGACAGTTTTATTTACAATTTAAGGCATACCCAGCATCATGTAATCATACTTCAAAACCCATATATATTTGTATTAAAAAAACCCAACACGCACCCATATATATATATATGTACATGTGTATAAATATATGTATATGATCATAAGAAACAATTTTACAGAAAAACCACAAGCCTGGTTAACACGTCAATCTACCACTGTCACATATTTCCAGATAACCTTTTTAACATAATAATCTATCAGTGATACAAAATCTGCAGCTGTGTGAGGGACACAAATGTGAATTCATAGTTGTAAGTATATAAAGGCATTTCCCAAAAAGAAATAGAGTTTAAAAATACATCCTAAAAATACAGATCAAATTAATTTAAACATTTTAAATTTATGTTAATGTATATATGCAGATATTTCAAAGCCAGCCAAGACTCTAGGCTCACTGAACTAGTTTTCAGTTTGGGGAATTAATGGAGATTCTAGCTGTTAAAGATTTTTTTCCCTTTAGCTGTAGAATAAAGAAAAAAAAGAAGCCAGAGCCATAAACCCATCTGATCAAAGGACAATTCAAAGAGAAAATTTAGATCAAATTAAAAGGATTACAGGAAATATCAACTTGTAAAACAAATTCTGTTTTTTAATAAACATGTAGAGTGACCATACATATTTAATATTCGTGGTTTTTTAATGGCTTAGGCTGTAACCTTTGTAGTCCAGTGTGGGAATTGCTATTGTCATCCCTGCCTTCATTGGGATAGAGCTAGAGAGCAGCAAGGAAGGAACAAAAAATATGAGCTGTTGATTCATTTTTTCTTTGGCGAAGACAATGAGAACACCCCTTGACCCAATAAACAATATTTTTCTAGTTGGATAAAGTCTAATTACTTATACCAAGTCTTCCTACTGAACACTGAGAAGAAAAGCAAGACATTCATAATAGTAAAAAAATCTTCATTTCTTTCCGTCTACCTCTTTTGTATTGTCCTGTTTGTTCATGCTGTTAAGGCCAAAGGTAGGGCTGTTCATTAATGTGTGTTTGTACAGCATCATGCACAATAGGCCTTAATCTACGTTAGGACTTGCTACCACAATATCACAAGAAGTGATTACTTTAAGGTTTAGAGCTTTTATTCTGTAGGCAATCAAGTAAAAAAATTCATTTTTTGATTGGTTTCTACTCAGCCTCTTACTGACTAGAACTTCTTATGGGAAGGAACACATTATCCCTTTATACAAAATCCTTTTCTATAATTCACATATATTCAGGATACTTGAGATTGAAAGTCTTTGGATGATCAGGATTATTTATAAACAGAAAATTTGTATTTATATTATAAAATTTAAAAGAAACACTACAATATTGTTTAAAATAGTTGGGAATACTGCCTTTATTCCAGAATGGCCAGAATTACTGCTGCCATTTAAAACAGCAGTCTGTTAACATTCTATGGTGATTTCTATATACATATTATTGGCAAATTTTAATTTTACCAAGTAGGAATTAAAAAAAGAAAACTATGATGTTAAACAAACACTCTATTTAACCAAATACAAAGTAGTCTGGATAAAACCTTATGACTGAACAATATGTAAAAAAATTAAAAAGAATTATTTTCTTCTCAGTTACTTAGAAAAGAGAATCCTGTATAAGTGACTACAGCAGCATGTTCTGCCACATTTTTTTCATAAACTGAGCCCTGTCAATGACAGCAAAACAGATTGTGTGCATCTGCTGGGAATGAGCCAGATGACAGTGGAAGAAACACACATGGATACCTTGGCACAACTACTAAAGAAGTAGAAGAAAAACGGACAGAAAGAAGCAGAAAGTTCTAAACTTTAATTAAAATGGATTTCAAGCAAAAGTGAAGTTTTTTTGAGTCTGTTGCTTTGCTTTAGACAGTAACTCTCTAAAAGCCACTACATATTTATAGTCTACATCGCCTTGTTTACTCCCTATGGTACTCATATGGACACCATTACCACAGAGCCTGGGTCACGCAGAATTCTCCTCAGAGAAATACTGTTCTCATTCTACGGACAGGGAATTGATGCACGAGCAAAGTGAAATCCTCACGGTCATCTAAAAGGGGTTCTAGAAGAGTTAATTCCACACTGCCCAAGTCCAAGCTGCCATCATAGATGCTAGAATATCCTTCCTCTGCTTAGTTATACTCTCAGACAAAAGTAGCATTATACCTAAAATCAATACTAAACAAATAACCTGCTAATACTTTAGCATTATAGGACTAGGGCATCTGACAAGTTGAATTAGCATAAATGGTGATGGAGTTGGCTTTGCTATTGCTGCTTGCATCTTCTCAAGTTTCACTTGAATATATGGATTGAGAACCCAAGACGGCTGTAAAAAGAATCAGTGAGTTTCAGTGGTCAGTACAGAACTGCCACCACAAATAGTGGTAACTATGTGTTCTGATATAAAAGGAGAACCTGATCTTCAGTAATAGTAAAAAGCGCTCTCCAGCTATTGACTCATCATGGCATCAGAACTGCACGCTTATTCTCAGGAAAGGATTTGGAAATTCTGAGTCTGTAAACGCTTTTATTTCAGCTCTAAAGTAATAATAAACATTATTTCTCTTTTGGTTAATTAAACCAAATACTTGAAGGCAGAAAAAATAAGCTTGCTCCTTCCTTCTTTCCTTCCTTCCTTCCTTCCTTCCTGCCTTCCTGCCTTCCTTCCTTCTTTCCTTCCTGCCTTCCTTCCTGCCTTCCTTGCCTGCCTGCCTGCCTGACTGCCTTCTTCCCTTTTGTAAGAAAACAATTTTTCCAGTAACAAGGACATACAAACATTTCTGAATTTTGTTCTGATGTTTTACACACAGTTATTTTAATACATCAGGAATAGAATTGGACTGCCAGATGAGTAAAGATACATACAACAACTAATGGTCTGAGCACCTAAGTAATCTAGTTCTCCTGGAAATCTCACGAAGCCAGCAGTCTCAGCCTGTATGTATTCCATCTACAGAGATTATTTAGTACTCTGAAAGTACTTCAGAATCACATTAGAAAAATGGAATTACTTGAGCTCTATAAAACCCATCCATATTGTTACATAATACAATTAACATCTAGCAGGCAGAAGCTGAGGTGTACTCTCCTAACCTGAGAACAGCTCTAGAAAAGCATAAAATGTACCTTCATATTCCATCTCATTTCAATATGTGTGAATGGCAAGCACACATATACACCCTTTAATCCCCAAAAGGGACTTGAAAAACTGCTTAAATCTGCTTATAATGCTCTTGATCAAAGTGGTGGTAGGTCTTTATACATTCTTCCCAGGGTGGTCCAGAAGAGAAGATAAGAAGATCTTCTTTTGAAATGTTCTATTCAGATGGTACCTTTGTTTCTAATGAGTCTGGAAAAAGAGTCAGAGTGGAACTGAGAAAAAGAGGTGGATGTTAGTTAACAGCATGAATTCTGTATATAATGTGGTTTTTAGTAAGTCATCAAGTCAGTGAAGTTATGCTAGAATACATGAGCAAAAGACATAGTGCCATTTATTTACTTACATCTTAAATACTCTTAAATAAATATATTATTGTATTTGGATGTAAGTTCTCTTCATATTTCTGAGATCAGAGCTTCCAAACTATAGTAAAAGATAAGAAAAAAGCAGCATGTTTTTATAACTTATGGGCAGCTTCAAGCTCTTGGATAAATACTAGTCAAGACAGAATATCAGCACAACTTTGTAACCAGAGTTGTTACTCTTCTTCATTAATTCAAGCATAATAATGTGGTCAGGAAATCAGCTTTCAACTCACACCCACATATTCAACAGGCACATTAACTCTACCAGAGACTGGCTGAAGAGTCATGCATGCTAGGCCACAAGGTCTTTCCTAAAGGACCACCCAAACTCTGGGCATAAAGATGAGAGAGAACATGCAAAAATGGTTATTTTTGAACTACATTTTCTCATATAGATTTATTAAACACTCTTAGGTAGACTGAGAGATTTATCACACCCTGGAGCTGTACTTCCTGTCTCAGCCAACCCATAATCAATTCATTACTCACTTACAGCATGCTCACTGTCCTCATATTCAAACATCTCTTCATGTTTCTAACTCCTATCCTAGATTTCAGAGTTTCATTAGGCTTGGTATATATCTGTTCAAAAGCAAACTCAAATGAAAGAATGAGGTCGCTAAAAATTTTGAAAGTCTGTCACAGTGGTATTTATAATCTAACTTTATGTATTTTGATGAATGCACTTGCAATTATAAAGGTAAAATCAAAAGAACTTTTTTCTTATGCATTGTATTTTATAAAGTAAAATCACACTTTGCAGACAATGCAATAGTAAAGATGGCATAGAATTGGTTGTTTAAACTAGTTTAAAGCTTTATTAAAGACTACGAACATAGAAAGGCTTGCATTTTTTAGTAAGAGAGATTTAAGAGAACAAGAGACTAACTCAATAGGTAAGGAACTATGGCATTCCAATGAAATGTGGCTCAATTACAGTCCCTCATCGAAAACTATTTCATTACCTGTACAAAAATGTAATGGCTTCACATTTGGAAACTGAGAGTAGCTTTCTCAAAGAATATTCTACAACCAACAGAAGACAGAATTTACCATTAACTGCTCTATATTAATATTAGGAAGTCTTTCCAATCAGATGTCTCAATTTCTCCCTTTCTGCCATAAAAATTAAATTTGTTTTCATAAAGAATTTCCAGATTTAATCTGGGGATGTGGATTCCAGTAGACAACAGGACACAGAAAAGTAAAACCTAAATTGCCCTTTTAGATGTTGCCCTAAGACCTTTCTAATTTTTTTAATACATCTGAGCACAAATTAATGGTTTCAGTAAAGTTGAACATTTCATTCCACTCAGGCATTTCATAACAGACTTGCAAGAAAAAAAGGAAGTTTACAGTTCCATTTAAAATTTACATTTGGGAGTTCTGAGTCCTTTTCTTATACGGTATGTATTAGACTGTTTTTCAGCTTGTGCCTTTCACATGCAATTTTTTTTACTTTGCATCTGTTGTCTCAAATAAATGTCATGTATCTCTTGGGAGATGATAATTACTGAATTGTACATTAAAGATGAACATACATTTTTAAAATCCTCTCAATATTTTTATGTTTTGGAGTTCCTATTGAAGGACTCTGCTCCTTGGTCTCCTTGGAAATTGAAACCGATGGGTTGTATTTCATACTAACAATTACTATATCCAAGAAACTTATACAAAATTTGGAGCATTCAAAATTTGGAGCACCCTTTGAAACAGAATATGTCAAATGAAACTGAATATGTCGTATGTTCACTTATTTGGTAGAAAGCCTGTATTTTAGTTTTAGATAGTTAGTTTAGATCATGATATGTTCAAAATGGTCTTTGTGTACAGACGTAATAGTGGGTATTTATTTAAATATTCTGCATATAAGAATAAGATGTAGACCAACATATGAAAATAGAATGTTGATGACTCTTCCTTTCACAAAATTATCCTAATCAGAATCTGACAAAACTATACATCTTTAGATTCCTTGTGATTTTTAAGAGGCCTTTTTGATATATCCACATTGTATTTTGAATTTATATCTATAAAACATGGGAGCTGTATTTTTAGAATGGTAGATTCATAGAGGAATCTTCTGATCCATTAGTGGAAAAACTTCCTCTTTTGATCACATCTGGAAAACAGTAAAGCAAAAGGAGCGAACAAATACTTTCTTCCTGACTATTCTCAAAATTATGTTTTATTAGAAATCTGCAGAAGTGTTACTCAGTGTCCTGTTGGAGTAGTCAAAGAAATGATGGTCTCATGACAAGTTTGCTTGTAATCATATACATAAAAATGTGGTAGAACAGAGTGCTACTGTTTTACAGTGGTGACTCTTAGAATCTTGTAACAGAAAGCAGCTCAAGAAAATCACCATTTGTCCAGATACATGGCAAGTACTGCTCCTAAAAGCAGAGCAGAATGTCTTTCTTTTTTGTCATGCTTCTTCATTGCATGAGATGCTACTTCTTACTGTTATTTTTTGACAAAAATAGTTAAATGAAAAACACACCCTGCCTCCACTGAGAAATCCTTGCACCCTCAGTTATGTGTGTTACTGCATGATTAGAAACATGGGGACATAATTCTAATGGCATTAAAAATGTGATGCAAAAATAATACCTTTTCTATTGCCTGCTTTTTATCTGTCATAATGATTTGCATTATGCCTATCACCACTGCATCACCCCTTACGTAATTTTTTAAACCATGAAATTCTAGAAAATATAGCACTCATTAAGGATGCTTTCTAGATTACTGTTTTGCAGGTCACCACTTAGTGTAATACTAAGCCTGTGGCATTGTCTCCTGGAAGCATAACTGAATTAAATGCAAGGTTCTCGATGAGGATTTAAGTAAAAAAGTATTGAAAATAGATGCTCATTTTGCTTTGTTGATAACAATTTTTGAGAAACCCACAAAAATATTAGTCCAATGCGTATGCCAATATTACAGGAAATGTAGAGGAACATTCTTTTCTTTCTATCCTATGCATAATCTTTCTTATGATATCATCAACAATAGAACAGAAAAAACAGATTCTATTGTTTTCCCTGTGAAAATGTGCAGATTTCTACCTACAGCTATAATTCTGGGACGTTCACGTTGTTTAGGTAGCTTGGCAATAATTTGATCATGTTTTAAGAGTAAACTGAGAAACTATTTTCCACTTGATACATGTTTTGAATGTAAACTTACGTTATTTCCAGTTGTTAACTAGACATCATATAACTGAGAGCACTATCTTGGGTTATAGTTTTTTAAACGTGTATACTCAAGATCATGAATGAAATTTGTTTTAGTTTTCAATGGCCATACCAAGTCATAGGCTCTTGCCAACATTTATGGTCATATTTATAATTTCTACAATTTGTCTATGTGTGTTTTGGATAAAGTTACAAGTTTTGTATGCCACTGCATGAATGCATTTTCTGGCTCAGTATTCTGAAATAAAAAATGTGTCATGAAGAAGTTCAGTAAGTATACAAATTCACACATTTCATAGATTGCATTGGGCTCGTAACATGGATTTTTTCTCATTCTTTTTGCTTTATCAATTCCTTGTGTCCATCTTATACACATAAACAATATGAAGGGAAAACTGACGGTTTCTCCAAGATTCTGTCGGCAAAATAGGTTCTCATCAAATACCGTTCCAAAAATCATTCCTTACAGCTCTTCAACATATTTCAATCAACAAGCAATAAGACCACTGCCCTATGTCTGCAACAATTAAAGATTATTCATAGCAAGATTAATTATATACACTTCAATAGGAATTTTTTAATGAAATAATTCTGCAAGATTAAGGTTTTAAGTTTGACTAACGGGTCCACACTCCTCCATTGTATCCCATCTCACCAAACAGACCATATCCACATTCTTCTCTAACCTCCCTAAAAGCCTTCCTCCTCTATTGCTTTTCTCTCACTTATCATACTCAGTATAAGCAGAAACACATTCAGGACACAGATGGACAGACATAAAGCAGCCCCGAGGCTAAGTCTAGAGAACATACTGTCTCCTGCTGGTTTCACAGAATATCTCTAGACTATTAACATTTTTTATAGTAGTTGCCTGGGCATTCCCATGGGATGTGGCCATCAAAATGGAGTTCTTGACAGTAAAATACTGAGGCTAAAATGTCTGGCTGAAGTGGACACATGGGCCAGCATTATAGGATGGTCACAGAACCTCAGTATCCTGTTGTTTGTCTACAATCCCCTCCTCTCCTAGCCCCCATCTTTAGGGACAGCTTTTCCAACCAACTTCAATGAAATTATTTAAAACAGTATTCATCAAGAAGTCTATATTGAATTTTTAAATGAAAAGTGCTGCAGTCAAACTTCTTACATGATGAATATGTTCTGAAATATAATAATTTCTCTGATAATCCAACGATATCTAAACTATCTGGTTAAAAAGTGCACTATCATTTAAAATATAATGTCAAATTGGAATTTTTTTCACTAGAGGGGAGAATTTTACTCAAAATCACATAAATCGCACATGCTACTGTGTTATTTGGTTTTTTATTTTACTAAAATTAATGTCCCACGTGGAAAGTGTTCTGCACTTTGTGGACTTGTGCTGATATGTTTTATAAACAATTTCACAAGCCTCCCTTCTTGCCCTTTGTACATACTTTGCTAACAGCAATTGATTGACAACTTAAAAGTAAATAGTGAAATTTAACTGAGCATGGTTTCCACAAGTGGCACTCATCCTTTATCTATAAAAGCAAACATAAATAATGTTGTTTCTAATTCAGTTCACTTACACCTTGAGATTACAGCATGAGAAATAAGAGATGATGATATATGAGGTGAATTCCTGCACTGTTATTTGGTTAATAATTTTTATGATAAACATTATTTAATCAACTACACAGTTGAAGGAATAAGAGCAAGATAAAACTTGTTAGATTTGAATCTAAGTTTCATATCAGCTTTATAACCTGGGAAAAGGAGGCAGAGGAGCTTTATGCCATCTGTTCAATTCTGTCCTTAATCTGTGGGCTGCCTTATGTTTAGCTTAAATGAAGGAAGCAGATACTGACTGACTTCCAGGACCAGCTGTACTGGCCAAGATCTCTGGAGCTCTCTTCACTCGAACTCTTTCAGGCTTCCAATATCGGGGAAGGTGCCAGGAGTCAGAAATAAGTACATCTACCCTGCTGGAGCAGGTGACTGCTAAAACACCTGTTCAGGGGTTTACAAACGGGACATAGTCTATCAGACCTCACTGGTGTGATTGCTGAATCCATATTGTACCAGTGTATTATATACAGTACTAAAATAATTGACAATTTCTCCAGAACTTGTTCTAAGTCAGATAACACAAGTGTAGGCTTTCCTAGGACTTTTGTCTGCAACCTAAATGTATATAGTTGTTTAAAAAAAAAAAAAAAAAG
>VYXF01011347.1:250484-311327 GCA_013397295.1 Polioptila caerulea | reverse complement strand
CCAAGTTATTTCAAGTTCTTAAAACCCACCCAACATTTATTTGCTCTCCCTTTAAACATACTCACTGTTGCAGCAGCAATAGGCTACAGTGGGGGTCAAGTAGGTGCTTCCACTGCTGCACAGTCCTGGAGATCAAGTGAAAACAGCTGAGGGCAGTGAGAAGCACAGCCATTGCTGGTATTCCTCTCTCTCAGGTTAGCTCGGACCACACACACATTTGGGGCCTGCATGCAGCAAAACAAGGCAGACAGTCTCCACTGCCATGCACCTCCTGTACCTTGTCCTCTTCCATTTGGCAGTCCAAGGGGTGCGCACCAGGAAAGGTGAAATTTCAGGGAAGCAAGCCATTTGTTGGAGAGGGGGGATCCACACAGCCTCACTTTACTTATTCACAGCCCTCACTTGACCTATGGATGATTAAAGCCTTGGCTGAGAAGAGTAGGGCTGGGTTGGTCACACACGGTTTTACCTGCGTCGGTGTCATGGAAGAAAAAAACCACTTTTGCCATCTTTGAAGTATCCTCTACCTGCCCATTTTTGCAATAAGCGATGGCAGAAAGAACAGGCAACATCTAGCACACACCAATCCCTGTTAGACCTGTGGATTGCTGATCTATGGGGTATTCTCTGACAGGTGGGATTTTGTGTTTTGTAACACCTCTTGTGCAGCGACGGGACCAGCCAAGATGCCTTTCCCCCTCTGAGCTGCAAAATCTTCTGAAAATGGCCCCTGCCAGGAGGTATCTGGTTCTTACACGGACCTGCCAAATGACAAATTTCAATGAGGACCCAGCTGCAGGTGTTGCTGATGGCACACCCAGACTGAAATGTCCCTCGTGGACAGCCCAAATGACCCAGGGGTGTGGGGAGGAAGGCACAAACACACATGTGGCATTGCCTGGTCTTCAGGACAAGCTTTATTAACTATTTGCTTCAACAAGGTACTGATGAAGGCATTGGCTCTCTAAGGTAAGAGGAAAGGAACGAGACTCAGGTTCAGCATGTAAATGACAAAGTAAAAAGGCATATGGTAACCCATATAACTACCAGGCCATCTATTAGAAGACATTTTGCAAGCAACATTCTACTTTTTCTTTGCATTGAAGTAAAAACGTATTTTTGGTCAAGAAAATTACCTTTTACAGTTTTTACACTTCTTTAAAACTTCTATCACAAATGTCAGGGTAAGGCAAATCCTGGATGAACAATATGATAAAAATCCCTATTTCCCAAGAAAATAGATCCACATACTCTGTTAACTTTTGTAATTTTAAAAGCAAAGCTGGCATGCACTGCATATAGAGAAAACTCTTTTTTGTTTTATCTAATTTTAAATATAATTTCATTCAAGTCCTAAAGCGGAACAGTGTTAATTCAAAGAGAGGCTTTCTCAGTGCTTTATAGGAAGAGTGGCAATGAGCTGCAGTGCCCCATTGTTAGAGACTGTGTCTAAGTACCACCTTTGGATGGCATCAGGGGAGCAGTCACCAGCCTGAGGAATATTGTGCCTAGTGGCAGGGGTGAGCACTTTCAGACACAGGAGGAACAACAACCAAGCACAGCCTCTTATGCTGAATGCAAGCATCAAAGGCTGCTACTCCCTTTACACCACCTACTGTGGATACATTTTGATTTTAAATTAAAATCCTTGACATAAACAGCAGTGTGGTGATTCTCCATCTAACACTTGTTCTTCTACAAAAGCAGTTCCTTACCTTTCTGCATCTCCTGAACAACATCAGGGGCTGACTGCAGCAACTGTGATTAGCACAGCTGAGAACTCCTGTGCTCAAGGACACTCACTTGATGAGCAGTGAAAAATGCCAGCAACTCAACTCAAAACCCACCCAAGGGAAGACAGATATAAACAAGGCTGCAAACAGTACAGTAAGTACTTAACCTACTCATAGGTTTCCTTGCTTTACACTTCCTGGACCTCATGCTTTGCTGACACATCATTGGGCAAATAAACAATTGTCTTTTCAAAGACTCACTATTGTCTACCAAGGTTAAATAAAAAGCAAAATGACATTACTGTCAGGGGCTAGAGCATGTCTGATATGATGCATCTTGGCAGGTAATTTTTTTTCTTTAACTGCCATTCAGTCTTCCCAAGACATTTAAGGAATCTTTATCTCCTTCTGAATGACCACACCTCAGCATCCAGCCTCCAGTGGGGCTGTCCCTTTGGCTCCCTTGCTAAAACCAAAGCTGGTGAAAAAAGGGGGACATCTGATTCATGGCTGATGTGAATGCTGCCCGTGGGGAAGCACGATCAAAACAGGCACACAGCTACATTCAGGGGACTGGAGAGGCTGTGGAGTTAGCACAGCTACAGCATCCTCCTGATGGATTTGTCCACTCCTGACCTGCCTATTAGGACAGCCTGTTTCAATCATAATAACACAGGATGGAAAATACACAGAAACATGCAGAAAAGTCCACATCCCAAAAGACATGTTCTGCCAAGCATGGCCCCGAGGTTGGGAAAGGAAAGCATCAGAGGCACCTCAGAGGGAACAAGGAGTCCCTTCAAGAGTATTTGGAGAGAACAAGAGCTAGAGGAATTGCAGTTACCAAATAATCCTAGCAAATTCTCCACCTGATTAACAGACTCATTCACAGACTAACGTTTCCCATTGACTCCTCCAATCGAGCCACTCTGGAGCTGCCCATCCCCTCCAGCTGATGCAGAAGCTCCTCTGGAGCCTCTCTGGTGCGAGCCACCCCCAGAGGCAGTGCACAGAAATACCCTCAGAGTCCCTCAGAGAAGGGGAGGTGGCAGCTGCCTTTCCAGGGGCTGTACCCCCTGTGTGCAATCTGATGCTTTCCCTGTTTTCCTTCCTAATCCTTGTTTCTCCTTGACACCCTTTTGAATTAACAACAGCCACTGACTGCTGTAGCCCACGTTAGGTATGCTTGTCTTGCTGTTACTCCAGCTCAGGATTCATCATTGAAACTGCTCTAGCTGGGAAGAACCCAGATCACAGGAGGGTAGAGAGATGTCTTACCATTTTTTTTTTTTTTTTTTTTTTTTTTTTTTCCTGGCCAGATATTAAATACCTATTCTGTGATACAGGAATATTTTGGATGAAAAAAAAGGGAACAGGACCAATTATTTTCCTAAAGATTATCGAATTAAAATCAATTACTTTGCCTAAAGTGACCAAATTATTCTTAGCAGCACTCTAAACTACAGTTTGTAGCACATCCCACTAGGGCCACAGGTCACGTGCTCTTCCCTCCAGGGTATTTCCCATCAGTTTTGGTTACAGTACAGTTGGGAAATGTACATGAAAACCCTTTGTTCCTTTTCTACAAATTTCAGTGCAGCATTTGCTGGCAGAACAACTGACATATGGAGAGACATTCTAATCCAAATAACTGTTAATTGCTTTAAAAAAAAAAATAAAAATTGTGCATATGCAGTGGAAAATGTAATGAGGGCTCACAAAAGCTACTGTGTGAAGCTGTTAAAGCTGGGAGCTGTATTTAAAGGTGCCTCTAATGCACAGTCTTGCCAGCATCCAGGAAATGTCTGCTGCCTGCCTGTACCCAAAGGTCACACTGACAGCACTGGTTTGGAGATGGGCAGAACTACCTGGGAAAAGCAGGGTGGATTTGGGGTGCTGGCTCTTTGAAGCCACGTGTGTTACTCACATGTGAGGACGTGGCCCAGCACAGGCTGATCCTGGGAAAGAAGAGAAAGATGCTAGAAAAGGGGTGGGCCTGGAAGCAGGCTACTGATGGTATGATGCAGGAGGAAAAAAGACCCAGAGTAAGAGAGGGACTCACATTTCAGGAGAAACTGTTGTAAATGCAGGGGTAATTGTAAAACATTGTTAGACCTGGGAAGTGAGGATTCTTCCCACGAGGCTGGCAGAATGAAATGGGATGAAGAACAAGGAGAAATTAAAAGCAAAGACTCATTCCCCCAAAAGCTCCCCCCCTCCCAAGCTGCTGATCATCTCTGTGTGCTCTTTTGGGCCAAGAATGATGCTGTGGGATGTCAGCGCCTGCCCGAAGGGTGTCCTTGGGTCTCTCCTCTCCTGCATCCTTCCTTGGCCACCGCAGCAGGGAGAAAAGGGGAGAGAAAACAGTGACATTTTCAAATGTGTTTCCAGCAGCAGTTTCATTTTTTATCCAAGCTGTGTGTGTTACCCATAAAAGCTGCTCTGGGGTGAGCAAATGCCCTGTGCTTATCAGGGTGCACTGGTCTGCCAGAGCACCACCAAGCAACAGCTTGATACCAGAGGCCCCCAGCTCTGGCAGGTGCTTTGGTGACAAACAACACCCTAAAGGACTAAAACCAGGAAGCAAAGGCTCCAAAGCGACCCTTGTGAGGTTCTCTGGGGTTCAAGAGGCTGACCAGTCCTCCCTGGGCATGGCTCCCAGTAATTGAAGCAGTAGCCACGGAGTTTGGACGACAGGGAGCTGCAAGGAATTCCATGCCTGCTTCTAACCCTGTGCATGCCACTGAACTGCTGGGCAAGACATGGGGTGCCCAGGATCTGGCCCCTTTGCATCAGAAAGATGCCTGCAAAGCCACATCTTGCAGCTTAATAAAGAGATTTCTTAATTGACTGCTAATTCATGAGGAAAAATTACTCCGGCCCTAAACATCCACAGATAATAATTTCTGTGGGAAAAGGCAGCATGAGAATCAGGCTTCTTAAGGGCCACATGAAAACTGTAATATGCAAATTTTTTTTTTTTTAACAGAGGGAGGTTATTAACATATTAATGTATTTTTAAATTAAGAATTTCATAATTTCCTCTTTTATATTTGAGCAAGAAGGTAAGGAAGAGGAGGAAGAGCTAGAGATGCTGTATTTTAATCAATATTTTGAGGGTGCACCCTATTTTTACTTCAGCACTTTTTAAATCACCATCAGTGCTACTTCTCACTCCAGCAGTACAGAGGCACATCACCTGTATGCTGACAAGGACCAAGAGTCACGTTCAATAATAAGGCCTTGGGTGTTAGATCTCTGTGATAAAAAAAGCACAGCTGCTGCCATTGTGTGCCTTGCCCCTGTGCTACATGACACCCCATGACAAGGGTAAATACAGCAAGTTGCTGTTGATGATATTGGTATTCCTCAAACACCCCACACCAAAGGAAGCAGTGTGCACTGAAAGCCACTTCTGAGGAGAAATGTCTCCTGCTTCTTTTTGTTAGGATGGGCCTTGGACTCCTGTCTTCCCACTACATTATCCATTTCAGTCTAGAAGAAATGATGTGCATGCCTATGGAAAGCACCTCCTCAGCAGCCACCACTGCTCCAGCCACAGTGCTGTCCTTTAGTGTGGGAAGCCAAAACCAGCTCCAGAAGGCAGCAGAGCTCCAGAAGGCAGCAGAGCTCCAGAAGGCAGCAGAGCTCCAGAAGGCAGCAGAGCTCCAGAATGCAGCTCTCTGACTTTGTCCTGTTTTGCAGTGGTGTTGCTGAAGAGACATCAGGTGCTGGAGAGCCAAGGGCAACAAACCCCTTATGATGAGAACCTTTTGTTCCCAGCTCACACAGAGCTGAGCTTCCTTCCAACCAGTATAAATTGCCTGTCATTTTCCAAAGCAATGCCAAAAATGGTTTGCTCACTTATTCTCTGTTCCCTATCTCAGGGCTGTTTTGCCTTCTGATGATCTAAGCCCATTACAGCTGCAGGTTGCTGCTGTAATATTTGCTTGACAAATGAAGTCTTCCTTTTTATGATGTAAGACAGGCCATATTAGACAATTGCTTCTCCTTTGTATTCTGTCTTCCTTTGTTATTTTTTTAATGTTTGGTAAATTTTAACGTCAATTCAGGTGCTTTCCAAGCAACTTTTCATATAGAAACTATGGAAAATAGGGAAGAAAAAACAGCTGTGAAGGTCTTACCTGTTACTTAGGCTTTTGGCTCTGTCTCCATTGGATCGTTTATACTTTCAACTTGACTATTCATTTCAGCTGAAAAAGAAACGAGATGGTCATTAAACTCTATTAATGACACCCATTTTCATGTGGAGTAATAACTGCTTTTAAACCAGAAGGGACATTTATGGCATTAGGGAATCTCTCAAGTCATCAGGTAGGTCTCTTAGGGGCCCACCCTAAGCCGGAGTTCCCCGGACACTGTGACACACAGTCCTGCCAGGAGGAGGCTTCAGCAGCGCTACAAATGCAAGCCTCTGGCTCCAGATTTCCTCTTTGGTCCACGTCCATGCAGTCTGACTTTGGTACCTAGCCAAGGAGCCCAGCTCAAGGTCAAAAGGACCTTCACCTCTCTGTAGGGCACAGGCAGAGATCCAGGTACTGCCAAAGAGGGATCAAGAGTTTTGCTGGGCTAGGTGCTCTTGACCCTCAGGTTCAAACCTTGACCCTCGGATTCAAACCCTGGCTTCTGACAAAGGCCCTGCTAGGACTCAGGGTTGAGCCTCAGGGTGAACACAGATCCATTTCCATAGAAAAACAGAATAATTCCAGTTATAAAAGGGATCCTTAGGATCCCTGAGTGCCACCAAAACCCTAACACTGCCAAGTCCCACTAAACCACGTCCCTAAATTGCAGGAGCCAAGCTGTCACACTTTTGATGCCATCTCAGTTACAGAGATGCTGCTTCCAGAAGTTCCTGAACTGCAAATTGCTGGAACCTAGGGGAGGATTCAGAGCAATGCCACTGTATTCCTACAATAATAGTTGGTTAGTGTAAGATCCATTTAAAAGACAACCTTATTCTCATTTCAAATTACAAAAAAAAAAAAATAAAGTAAAAAAAGAAAAAAGAAGAAAAGAAAAAAATTAAATAGAAGGCTTAAACTCACTTCACCCTGAGATTTGTCAAAAGTATCATCTGAACTATGGCAGCTGTGATTGGTCACAGCATGGCTAAACATAAATACCTGCACTTTTAAGACCAGTATCTACTATTTGTTCTGCACTGAATTTGAATGAAGCCATTTATGTTTAAACTATTTTTTCTTTCTTTGCTCTGGCTTTGTGTTGTGTTATCACCTGTAGATTATGAGGCATTTGACATGGGCGACAGGGAAAACCCTCAAACATGAGTAGAAGATTTGGAAATTAAGAGAAGAAAGAAAAAAGATTTGGAAATTAGGAGAGAAAGGAAAAAACCTCAAAATCCGTAACGATGCTCCTTCCAGCCAGGCAGTGTGATGTCTTTCCTGAATCAATATCATGTCAATGTTATGGTTTTGATGAACTATTTGTAAATTATTCACCACCCATATGCAGAGAAGATACTGTAATGGCTTCCTGGATACATGTGATGGATAATATGAAAAATATCCTCTCCTGATTACAGAGCTCTGATGCACATCACATTTAGCAGGCTGGTGTTCTTTAATCATATTTGCAGAGAAAAGAGAGGATGCTTAATAAAAAAATCACTGAAGGAAGGCTGCTGCACGCTGACAACAGCATCCTCTCCCAGCCTCTCTATGCTGGACAGCTTCATTGGCACTATTTGTTGAAAATATTAGTTGAGGATACCGTCAGCCTTCCCTCACATTCCACAGAAACCTCCTGCAAAATAAATCTGGGCTTGAAACCTGTGCTTAGGCTCGGTCAGCGTCCCAGAGGATCCTTTCCCTGTGCATTTGTGATGGAGCTGGGCTCTTTGCACGAGCTCTGCTAAAGACAGGGAGGGCTGACTGCAGGGTGGGCTTCTGCAGAGCTCTGAGTGACCCCCAAGGCTGTGAGGACAGCCACACAATTCTCTGATTTTAGCTGGAAACCAGCACACAGCACAAGAACACACGGAAGAACTGCCACCAGGTGGGGGGGATGTGACCCCCACTCCCTGGGTCCCCCCAGCACGAGGGGGTGTCAGAAAGGCTCCTCAGCCCCGGGTGCTCTGCATCCACTCCCATCACAAGCTGAAATAGGGCTTCTCCCTGATGAGCAAGGTTTGCAGAGGTTTTATTCTGCTCACTCACTCTGGCAGTCTGGGAGCAGCTCCCTGTGATGTGCTACATCAGCCAACAACGCTGAGAAGCACCTGGAGTGCAAAGAGGTGCACGGCTCCTAAATTCAGTTTTACCTGCACCTCCCTCTGCACCTGCACAGATGGTTTTCTGCCAAAAATGGATGTCTCTGTTTGATGGATGTGGACATTCTCTGTCTGATTTCTTTTAAATTTTGATCCGTTGGGGGCCAAAATTATCAGCTCTCACATGATGACCAGGCAGGGATTTCTCCCTCAAAAGCAAGAAAGTTCCTTGCAAGAGAAGAAGCAATAACCCAGGAAACAACTCCCATCCCATCACAGCACCGTGGTTGTTGCTGGCCTGGGGGATGTGCTTTGGCACTGCAACATTATTCCTCATCCCTGCAGGACAGGGATGTGCTTAAAGGTTAGCTAGCCAGGAGTGACAGCACTAAGGGGAGAAGGCAGGCAAATGAGACTGGAGAGCCAAGTTAAAGTCCTCTGAGAGAGAGAGTGCACTGCTTTACTGTGCCATGGACCTGGAGAGCAGAAGGCACCAAAATACCAAAATGTTTTGATTTAAATCAGGATGCAGCTTTCTATAGACTTGACATAAAATAAAATGATTGAGCAACCCCATTGTGAAACGTTTGATCTGACTAATACCAGCTGTAAACTAAGAACTGCCTTAGTAATCTCTACAGCTTTGGTGGTAGAAAGAAGGAAAGAGAGAAAGGAGAAGGAGAGAAAGAGGGAGAGAAGGAGAGAAAGAGAGAAGGAGAGAAGGAGAGAGAGAAAGAGAGAAGGAGAGAAGGAGAGAGAGAAAGAGAGAAAGAAAAGAGAGAGAGGGAGAGAGAGAGGAAGGGAGAAAAGACAGAAAAAGAAGGCTGCTGTCAGGGAAATACCATCTAAGAACCCAATCACCAAAGGTGGGGCTTGCCATTATTAAAAAAAACCTCATCAGAAAATCTGTCCTGGGTACAAGAAATTGAATATACAGGGGTCTGCTCTGATGACTGATGGAAACTGGTAGGACAAATGTGTGTCTGTATGCACGGTCCTAATCTAGGCTACAGATGCACCTTCTGACAGTTTCCCTGATGGAGAATCAAGCTCAGGTCTCAAATAATAGTAATTTCTCAAATATATCACTCTCATGGACCTGCCCACCGGATGAACCAATATTGAGATCCACCTAAGCTGTCTAAGCTCTCTGCATCTCTAATGCACATTTCTCTGTGCCATTGTACATGAAATTAAAGCACAGGAGCTGGGCTGCCAAGGGGGATGCAGTGATATATGCCTGGGCTTTCAGCTGTGAAGCAATGAGATCTCCTGAGGCAGAAAGAGAAAAAAAACAATTTACATAAAAATTACTGTTAACGGGAAAGAGTTTGATCTGTCCTGTCTTTATTTTTTTTTTTTTTTAAACATGAAGTATATGTCCACAAGGAAAAACACCCTGTAATATAATCCTAATAGCAATTTAATGTGTCTAGAAACAAAGACTTCCCTGACAAATGAAGTAGTTTTTGGCAGGCTAAGCAAACACCCTTTTCTTGTCTTTTCACAGAACTTACAAAATTCAAAGAAAAGGAAGGTACGAGATGAGTCATATGCAGAAGACCTTACAAGATAAGCAAGATTTAAAACAGAGAAACCTATCAAGATCCTCATTTCAGAAACCACTAGCTGGTCCTGCTGTCCTGTCCTACAGCACATGCTGAAACAGTTTTCCTTTCCAGCCAGAAATCCCTTAAGATATTTCTTCAGTAAATAAGGATTTGCTTTCACTACATAGCCCAAACTATCCCATGGATTGACAATTCAGATGTTTTAATGAGCTATCACTTTTGGGTTTGTTCAAAGAATGAGTCAAGAAGGCTGCTCTGGCTTTATTCTGCACTTCTACTTGTAATAGCATAAGCTCTAGTATTTCTTAAAAAGAAAATTCCATTATGCACACTTGCTTTTCCTGTGCTGGCAAACTTCTTTGCAGGCCAGTGTCTAATCAGTCACTGATTCAAATCAGTCTGACATCAGAGAAAGGAAATCAGCATGAGAATCTTGGTGTAACTCACAGCAAAAGGAATATAATTGGTTTGTCTTTGAGATGTAAAAAGGAGTGCCTTTCAATTGATATTAAGTCAATGTTGAGGAGGTTAAAGAAAGAGTTAAAGAACAGCCTTCCCTGCAGAGGGGAGTGTATGGGTATCAAACGAGGAGTGGACACCCAATCCCAAACCCAGTGCTGTCTGGGCAGGCAAAGAGGCCCTCTGTGTGAAACCCAACAAAAGCCTGCATGTGGCTCTGGGATGCTCCCAGAGCTGACCAAGAGAAAGGGTCTGCCTCACCAAAGCCTCAGCACCAGCACGCTGGTCCAGCCATTATTTCTTGCACGCAGCATGAGTCAAGAAGGTCAATTATTTCTTGTTTACAAGGAAGTCACACAGTGCATATTTCCAGTAGCAGCCCAGTACTCAGCCCTTGCTGGGATTTGCCACACAGGCAGGCCATCGGCTCACTGAGGTCAGCGTTGGAGGAATGTAATTTCCAAGTCAGGAATTTTGGGTTGATCATGTCCACAAACCTGAATGGAACTGCTGTTGGGTCAACTAAGTTGTGGTTGTTTTATTACAAGTCCTAGTGAGAGAGCTGTCACCAGACTGAGCTATACATGGATACCGAGGGAGGAGGACAGGGAATCACAGCTGGCCTAGACTGAGACTAACACACAAGTTCAGAGTGGTTGTACTGCCAAACATGTCCCCCTCAATGGAGTTGGGCACCAGCACAGAAATATTCAGAAATAATCTCCTGACTGCAGCTAGACCCCCAACCTCTTGGCCAATTCTCTGTCAAGAATAGAGTGGGTCTGAAATATTACTTAGTGTTAACAGGCAGGCAGTGTGGAACATAGCAACTGAACACATGAACCTAATCAGCTCAGAAAGCAAGGCTACAGCTCTGAAAGCTGCTTCCACCAGACTCACAAGACAGCAGAGACAGTGGAAACTCTCAACAAGACTCAGTTGAAGAGATTATAAATATAACTCAGTTCTTTTAGGAGGAAACATACACACCAACTCCAGAAAGGCAATGCTAGGTACCAGCTTCAGGACAATACACACAGTCACAGAATGGTTTTGATGAAAAGGGCTTTGAGGACCATCCAGTTGTACTCCCCTGCCATGGGCAAGGACACCTTCCCCCAGACCAGGCTGTTCCAAGCCCCCACGAGCCTGGTCTCGGACACTTCCAGGAATGGGGCCTCCACAGCTCTCTGGACAACCTGTTCCACTGCCTCCCTACCCTCAGAGTGAACAATTCCGTGCTAATATCCAATCTAAACAGCTCTTGGTCAGTTTAAAGCCATTACCCCCCAAAAATAATTGAAAATAGCAGAACAACATACCATCCTTATTTGAAACATCTGCTGCTTGACTTTCAAGGTCAATTTTCATGGGCTCCACAGAAGTCTCCTCTTGCTCTTGTATCCCTAGAATATAAGCCAAAGAAGGAGAAAAATCAATACTCACAGCACCTGATTTATGTCTAATTCTGAGACTCCTCATGCCTGGCTTTTTTGTTTTCCTTCTGGCATGCTCTTACCTTTGTAGACTCCACTGTTGTACAGTGGCACCTTCTAGAGAAGAGGACAGAGGATATAGGGAGACCGTGGTTTGAAAAGAATTGCCTGAATCCTTTTAGCTCTTTTTAGCTGGGACTGTTATAATTGCATCGTGGTGTTTGTTTCTGCCTCCCCACCATTCTTTTCTCATCACTTTTAAAGAACGCCTTCTGCTCATAAAGTGCAATATTTGATGGGGACTTAATCACAGTTATAAAGCTTCTCTAGCCAGCAGAAAGAAAATAAATACAGTGCAGAGTTCAAATACACCAGGTAGTCAGACACAAACTAGAATACGAATGTAGGAAAGTGCATTTTATCACTGTAACTCAACATTTTTATCCCTTCTGCCTCAGGCTTGTCTGGAATCTTAGATTCAAACTCCTAACAGTATTTGAAAATGGAAAAAAAAAAATAATTTGCTGTTTTAGACAGGGTTCTACTCTTCTGCCATTGGCTAAGAAGCCAATTTTTATTTACATTCCATCATGCTACTTCTCTACTTCTGTGGCTGCTGTAAAGCCTGTAGCACCCATGTGCTGAACCCGAGGATATCAGGTGACTGGCCACTAAGTGAGCCAAGAATTGGGTGGTTATAATTACACAGCAGAGTTAGTAAGGACTCAGATATTTCAGAAATATTTTCTTCTGAAACTGAAATAATTACCCCTTCAGCAACACAGATGAAACCTTCACTGTCTCTCAAAACCCTCCTTCTTTTTCCTGTGGAATTCCAAAGTGGGGTGTTTCAGTCTACCAGAGTGTACTACATTTATTTTGTCCATCAAAATGTATCTATCACTGAGAATTTCAGCCACTCTTCCTTCTAATTTTATCTGCAAACCAATGGTTTAATGGGGAATTTAGTTTTCTCTCTGCTCCCTGTGAAGGCCAATGCTATTTTTGCTGACAGCTTCTGGCACGCACCAATAGCATCACAGAATCATGGAATCATTAAGGTAGGAAAAGACCTCTAAGAGAGAGTCCAACTGTTAGCCCAAGACTGCTAAGTACACCACAAAACCTTGTCCTCAATGCCACACTGACCTGGGCTGAATTGTATCCCCAAGACATGTCTGATGTTTTGAAACATCGAGAACAGGCGTTCCAAAATCCCTGCCTGACTTCTGGCAAAATCAATATGAAATTTGTGGGATCATGAAAACGCTGATTAATGAAGGAAGAGACACAGAAAATTTTGATTGTCTGAAGGAAGCAGCTCTATGAAAAATAAAATTTTGAAAAATCTCAGAATGATCAGGTGGGCTGGGAGGAAGCTTAAAAACCATTTAGTTCCACTCTCCCTGCCATGGGCAGGGGCACCTTCCACTAGATCAGGCTGTTCCAAGCCTCATCCAACCTGGCCTTGAACGCTTGGAGGGAGGGGGCAATGACAGCCTCCAAGGCAGTATGTGCCAGGGCCTCAGCACCCTCTGAGGAAAGAGTTGTCTCTGAATACAAAGTGACCCTTTCATGCTAAAGCCATTGCCCTTGTCCTACCTGACTGTCTCTACACGAGTGCAGCCTGCAGTGGGTGCAGCCCTACCCACCCAGACACCCTGATTTCTGATGGACATTTGGGATGTCTGCCAAACACCAGCCTGCTCTGACTGGCAGCTGCTGCCTCTGAGTGTGACTTGAACTCCTCCAAACCAGCACCTGTGAACAAACAAAGGAGCCATGATATGACAGGTTATGTCCTGCCTCCCAGATTCCCCCCTTGTCACTGCCTCAAGACGAGCACATGAAGCTCCCAGCCCTCATCGTGGTGGAGGCCAGCACAGAGAATTTTACGGGCGCACGTGCGCCGTCAATTCCTGCACGTGGGCTTTGTTCCCGTTGTCTCCCATTTGCAGGGACAGCATCAGGCGTGGGATGGAGGCTGGCAAGCTGAGAAAGAGGCTGGGAAGAGTAACAACAGCATCAACAGACCTGCAAAATTACTTTTTTCAGAGGTTTAGGTCATAAATGCTGTCAGAAGAGTTGCCATTGTTTTGCTTTTTCACCTTTTGCAACTCTGATGCCCCATCCTTCCTAGGAGGGGATTGTTGCAGCATCCGTGGTTTTAACACTGGGAGTTTATTGTTGGATACTGTCAGCAAGAAAATCATAGTGGGAAACAATGTTCAGGGGCAAAGCAGACAGAATATATTTTAAACTTTTAAAAAGCTGAGCATCACTGCAAATCTTGGGAGGAGGTTTGCACAGTTTACCATCTCATTTTTTGGGGAAGATTCACAAATTCAGTTAATATGAATTTAATTTCTTCCTTCACTGTTGCTATGGGATGGACACAGGAACATCCACTATACTGCCATGCATGTGGATAGGGTATTATCCAAAATATCTCCCCTGCTGTGCAGCCAACTCAAGTTCCCTCTGAGATCAGCCCAATTCACATTAACAGCAGAATTTGATCAATACCAGAAACTGCCTTGACACCAAATTTATTCATGAGGCCTCTCTCTTGATTTCATTTCTCCAGGTTAAAGCACAAACAAGCAAAGGGTTTCAGGTCTCCATGCAGGAGCTGAGGGTTCCTGAAGGGCAGGGGGCCTGGGAAATTCTGCTCTCAATATCCATTCCCATTTCCAGTTGTGCTCCTGCCAGAGCTCATTACCTGAACCCTTTGCCAGCTGCTTGCACAAGCAGCCCAGCACTAAGAAACCACGGGCTGCTGGCC
This sequence comes from Polioptila caerulea, assembly GCA_013397295.1. Lineage (NCBI taxonomy): Eukaryota > Metazoa > Chordata > Aves > Passeriformes > Certhiidae > Polioptila > Polioptila caerulea. The sequence goes on along the minus strand of VYXF01011347.1, from coordinate 297,087 downwards.
TGGGCAAGCAGGGCTCCCAGCCCTTTCCAAGGCATAAGACAAGTACATACCTGGGAGACAGAGACCTCTGTACTCTTATTTCTTCTCTTCCTTTCTCCCCTTCACAGTCACTTGTTCCGTGTGCTTACAGTTAATACCCCATTTTCTCTAGAGGAATATGATTTTCCCCCTCTAAATTCATGTACCATTTACAAGGCTGACATGAAGCTCGTGTGGTAGCTCTTGGCACCTTAACATCGATTCTAAAATTGCCCAAATATAGAGGTTAGACATCCCAAACCCCCAATAAATTCTAACAAGTAAAAAGAGTAGCCCTTGTCTTCCTCATCACCCTCCTTTGCACAAGGCTTACATCTGCTCCAAACAACAAAAGCAGGCAACAAGGCAGGCTTAGGAGCTGTAAGGACCCAAGAACTGAGTTTCTGCTCCGAGCTGCCTGCCTGAGCATGGTTATTTCTCCTTGGGGAGTCTCAGGGGGAGCCTTCCAGACCAGCCTTGGCACTGGGAGTGGGTCAGGGATGTCAGGTGGGCTCTGAACCAGGAACCCATGTTCCTCCTGGTAGTTTCTAGCTTGTTATTAATGGCAGAGACCCCTTTAAGACAAACAGAGGAACAAGTTTCACGTGTAAATTAGTTCTGTCAGCGTAATCACACACTCCATGGTAACTCAAATCCTTAAAAACTCCCCAATTTTAGAAGTCTTGTACTAAGTGGGAAATCCTGGCCCTAAGATCATTCAGCATATGTGAGGGAGAAAGGAGTTGTCAATACAACAGGCCAGAAAACTGCGATTTTTACAGGCAAAATGGCAATCACATTATTCCCATAGCTAGTCTGCTCCACAATTTGGGGTGTTACCACAGGAATTCAAATAAAATACTATCCTGCCCACAGACAATGTACAACCTGAAGAAATTCATTAGCTGTAAATTATTCATAGAGCAGTTGCTTCTACTCATGTTATATAATTTGAAAAAATCACCTCTGTCATTATGCAATATGAAAACCATGTTACAGCTATTCTGAACAGTTCAGATTTCTCCAGTTCATACCCACTGAATAAATTTTTTTGTTTTGAGTTTAGCTGTAAATATGCTTCCCCTAATCATGACGCTCTGAGAGAGTCAGGCATGTTAAAAAAAAATAAATCCAAATTTCTCTGTTTAAAATTGGAATGCACCATTTTTCATCAGCGGTAACAGAACCAAACCAAACCAAACCAAACCAAACCAAACCAAACCAAACCAAACCAAACAATAAACAAAAGCAAAAATAAACAAACAAATAAAAAAATAGACAAAGCTCCTCTGACCAATAGCTATATTGTCTTATCTGTCAAAAACAGTTCCCATTTCCTTGCTCTGCTAATAGTCAGAGTTTCCCCTTCTTTCCAGTCATCTCCTTGTAGCACTTTGCTAATGTGACTGTCAAGCCTTCATGTACTTTGTTTACTGCTGCATTTTAGTAACACTATAAATGCTGCCTCATTTAGGAGCTCAGGCTGTCTGTGGCACCAGGATTCTGTCTGACTCCTGTCTGATATCCACCTGGGATGGCTGACCCTTTTAACCAGACTGGATTCTACCACATCAAATATTTGTGCTCTCTTCTTGTATGGCTCTACAGGTATAAGCACCCAACCTGCTGCTCTTGGGGCCCTAAGAAAAAAGCCAGGGATCATTTTCCATCTGGACTTCACTCCACTCGAGCTGGAGGGCAGTTTTGTCCCCTGCTGTCCTGCAGTGCACAGGTCGAGCTCGACACTCCCGAATCTGCAGGAGTGGCACTGCCACCACCACGCCTCTCGCTGTCCAGCGTGGCTCAGTGAATAACAAACACCTCCACCTGCTGCACCAGAACATTCCTCCTCCATCAGCCACCAGCCTGTCCCCAGCAATTATGCACCACAGAGATGACAGAAAACCCAAGGATGCAGATTTCAGAGGAGCAGTGCTGGTTACTGTGCCAGCTTTGCTGGCTTTTCAAGGCGCTGAGTGAGCAGCAGTCTGGATTTGAGCTGCAGCCCCTTCATTGTTAAATGGAGTGTGTGCCCTCCTTCTTGGCATTTTGGCCTTGTTTTCCAGAGTCACAAAGGGATGAATCTCCCTGTCCCTCCACAGCCATGTGTGTCAGCTCAGCTCTCTGTGTTTGTGCACACAGCTGTACCTAAAGGCAGCGTGCTGCTCCCAGCCACTGTTACTCCCAGCTCAGGCTGAACAGCAATTTTAAAAAATGCCATTTAAAAGTGTCTGAGACTGCCTATCCCTATCCCCTTGCAGCCCTTTATTAAACATACTGCTAGTGAAATCCCATGGTGCCTGCCATTCTCCAAAGGTGGGAATGGGAGGCTAGTGAGGATTGTCACACAGCAATATGGTCCATCAGAGCCATACCAATCTGGCACACCTAAAATCACTCATGTCCATCAGGAGCACTTTGTGCATTAGTTGTCTCTCTCTAAAAACAGGATAAACCTGTACACAGCAGGCTCTTGCTGAAAACAAGGTACATTATTTTAAGAAAAGCCTTATTTTTTTTTTTTATTCTGGAAAATGTCATTGTTTTCCAGATGCTCTTTTTGTGAAACATTTCATCAGAGAAGAAGCCTGCAGCACAGAATGTCTGAAATGGAGCACCCAGAAAATTTCACCTCATCCCTCAATTGCTGGCTGTTAACACAACTAAAATGTTGGCAGGCTGTGCTCAAACTAGCAGATCACCTGTCCTGAATGGCTTCCAAGGCACTTGTGCTCCATCCCTGCCTGCAAATGAGGCAGGTAGCATGCTCAAGTGAACTGAAGAGAAACCGTGTGGTTATTTCCCTCTCTTTCCCATTCTGTCATTTTCCCCTGCTGTCCATGAGACTCCTGAGTGATGTGGTTCAGTTCCTGATGCTGGGCATTCAGAAATACCTTCTGAATCCCACAGCCATAGGAGCCAGCCTGCCAGAAGGATATCTGCACCTCTGCTCCCATCACAGTGTCACTGCTCCCCACACGCTCACAGGCTCACCACCACATACCTGGCAGCACAACAGCTCTCTCCAGCAGCTCTAATTCCTCTTGGCACCTTTCATCTATGGCCTTAATGCTGATGAACCAGTGTGGGAGCCCAAAGACCTTAAAAGGCCTTTCTTTCCCTTCGGTCCACCCACTAAAAATCAGAACAACTTAACAGCCTGTGCTGCCATCAGCAGCACATTCTCTGCCTCTCGCCTTTTCAATCTTGCATTCACTGCACTTTCTGAGCTCTTCAAAGGATCTTGAGGAACCTGCAGAAAAGCAGACTTTGGTAGCAAAGAGATCCTGGATCTCCTAAGCAGGACAGATTTGTCAAAATCTAACACTAACTGTTTCAAAAACAGGGGAAAAAACTTCCCATTTTGCTCCAAAGGAATAATTCCAAACAGAAAGGAGAGTTAGTTAGCCAGTCTCAGCTTTGAGCAGCAGGGCAAGAACCAGATGGGTACCTGTAGTGAACAGAAACAATATTTATGATAGAAATTATAAGGAAAAGATGGGGAAGAAGAGGGGAGGAACCTCAGAGAACCTCAAACTGCTCAAGGGCTGGCAGTGAGAAGAGTTCCTCTCAGAGAAGAACCCTCAGCTTTCATGGAGAAGCCACTCCATCACACAGGGCAAAAGGAGGCTTTGTCCAAGCTTACGGCCACGTATGGATGGGGCTTCTCACCCTTCTGGCTTGCAACCACTTATTTCTGAGGCCACTGCTTCTGAAAGAGGTTACTGCTGAGAAAAACAGTAGCCTTAGAAAATGTTCTGTTCAATTCCTTTTCAAGGAGACTATCACCAAAATGATGAAGAATGAGCTTCCAAGTGGCAGTGGACAACAGCTGAGGGTGTATGGATCTAACTGAAATGCAGGAACAATGTGGGAGAAAGATTCTTCCCTGATATTTATCCAGAGACCCCAGACTAAATTTTGCAGCTTCAAAGAGAGCACAATATCTACAAGGGGAGGCACATGAAGTTGAACAAAGTCCTGCTTATAGAAGGAACAGGAAGGAATAGGTACGCTGTAATTCTCAAATCTTTTGTGATATAAGGATTCCACAGCCAGCATGCAAAGTAAAACTTAGTTATAAAACCCCAAAACAGAACTTACCACAATTCTCAATAAACTTTGGATAACCAAATAGCAGAGCATACTTGACTGAAACATTGTGCTGTTTAGAAAGAGCACTTGCCTTTCTGAGGGCTCATCAGCTCCTGCCCAAGTACTCAGTTTTAATTTGAGAAATCTGTTTGCTTTCTAAAACCAAGAAATATCATATCATAGAATCACAGAATCACAAAATTGGAGGAAACCTTCAAGATAATCTAGTCAAACCCCCAAGCCAGCACCACAAGAATCATGCCTGAACTGCATCCCAAAGTGCCACATCCAGATGCCTCTTGAGAACTTCCAAAGGCAGTGATCCCACCACACTGGGCAACTTAATCCAATGCCAAAGCACTCTCCAGTGATTATTCTTTTGCCAAGATCTCATCTTCTCCTCCCCTGGCACAGCTTTAGGCCACTTCCTCTCTCCCTTTCCCCTGAGACATGGCAGAGGAGACCAGGACCCACCTCACCACCAGCTCCTTTCAGGGAGCTGCAGAGAGCAGTGAGGTCCCTCCCTGAAACCCTCTTTTCCCCAGGCTAAATGTCCCCACTTGCCTTGGCTGTTCCTCTTAGGACTTGTGCTCCAGACCCTTCCCCAGGGGCTCTGCTGCCCTTCTCTGCACCCACTCCAGCACCTCAATTAAAGTGAAACACATTTGCCTGTAAAGAAGCACTAATTAGCAGCACTCAATAACAAAGACCTTACAGATGGACCTTACCACATCTTTTTCCCCTGCCAGGACACAGTATTTGTGTCAGTAATTGAATAATTATGATTTTTTTTTTTTAAAAAGAAATTAAAGAAAGTGTCTCAGAGATTTTTTTTTATCCCATTCCAAGGGAGGTTCCCACTTTCCTTGGCAGACATCTGTCTTTCAAACAGGGACAGAAAGGTATTAGTGTTTCTTTTTTTTTAAAGCAGGACCCTTTTCCCATTCCTTCAGAGCCAAAAGTCAGCTTTAACTGTGTGGTGATAAACACAAATGTGCTCTAAAGGCCTCATGTTGCTACTGAGCTCCTCCCACGTTGAAGTTCTCAGGACTGTGGTTTTCAGCTCTTGCTGGTGACCCACCAAAACAGGACAGGAGTTTAAACAAAACACACTCACGGGCAGGCTTTTGTGTGCATATCTGTGTCCAGAGGCAGCAAACAATTTCTCATAAATCAATGGCTGGGAGTTGTTTTCCCTCTGTAAAGAAGGGAGCAGCAGAGAGATGGATATGTTACCCAAGGTGATGCTCTGAAAACGCCTGTGGAGAGCAGCCAAGGCTGAAATCTGGCTTGTGGAGATGCGTGTGGCTTCTGCTGTCACAGGACATCAGTAATGCTGATGGCTGCCCTGCTTTCCCCTCTGAAAGCCTGGCATCCTTCTGCACAGCCCTGAGCCAGCCTCAGGAATGGCAGGGAAAGCAAACATGCTGAAAATGTCTATTACCTCCTGAGCATGGATGCCACTTCTAATTTCTGCTGATAACTGGATGAACATAAGAGCAAAAATTCTATAGCACTGAAGTGGAGTGAGATACTTCCCCAGCAAATAGCAGGACTAAATGAGAGGAGGGGGTGCTCTAACCTTCAGCTGCTCTTAACAACCAGATTTTTTGGGGACCAAGGAAGGTGCACAGCCAGACAGTGACAGCTTAGCTGCAGGGTAACACTTGGAAAACCTACCTGCCCTCCTGGCACTCATCTCCTAGCAGGAACCAGGAGTATTTCCCAAGCACTGAAAAGCACACTGGAGAAGAGAACTCCTGTAGGTTGCTTTAGAATAAAGTAATCCACCAGCCTGGGTGTTAACATCTGCACCACAGGAGATTATTTCCACATGATGATAGACTTAGCCAATATTTCCCTGCATTCCCTGATAGAGACTGCATTTAGATTGTCACATTAGTGAATGTTATTTGCTCTGCTTCTTGAAGGAAACTTGAAGACCAAATTCAAAATGACCACTGTGGAACAGAAAAATTTTGCCCACTACAGTGCTTCCAGAACAGCAATTTGGCAGGTGAGGAAAACCCAAGTGTCAGTGCTGGCAGTTGCATGCTTGCTTCTTTTTCTTGCAGAGAGCCATTATGCAGTGTTTTCTAAAATTGTCAGTGCTCTTCCTGGCTCACTATGGGAAACAACACTAATATGCATCCCAGGGTGTGAGATAACACGTGCAGTGCTATTGCTGCTTTTGATTTTCCTTCCATTTATATCAGCTCTCACTAAAAATTACACAACGACAGCTGCAGATTTTTTCCCTCTAAACTTTTTCACATTTCATTCTATGTCTGCTTCATGAACTCTAGGGCCTAACTAGGACCTTATATCAGAGAGGGATTTACATTTAGATAATACAAAGCAAAGAATACTAACAACAATCATCCTCCTTTTCTAGAAACAGCTCAGAGCACTGCTCAACTGACCTCGGATTTGTAAAACACAGATCTGACCTATTTACTTGGAACTGTTTCTTTCTCCTTCTCCATTTTTTTTTTTTTATTAGTATTTGTTTGTGTCCTGCCCCTGCCCACTTTTCCTTGATTTTAAGGGATCTCACTCTCTGTGCTCCATCAGTCTCTAGTCATGGAGCTGGCTCCAGTTTGTCATCTGGCAAAAGAACCTGAGCACAGCAGTAACTGCAAGAGAAAGGCCACGGTGTTTTTCAGAGTCACCTAAAAAAGCAATTAGCAGACAAGAACAGCTTTCTGATTGCAGGGCACTTCAGAGAGGCAGCTTTTCCTCTTCTCAGCCCTGTGCAAGGGCTCCGTAGTAGCAGGCAGGCAAAAAGCCAGCAGCGTGCAGCAGAACTACAATAAATTGCTCTGGAAAAGTCTTCAGCCAGGTGCATCAGCTCTGACATGGCTGCTGACACCCAGGTCCTGTGATTGATGAGATTTCCTGCTCAGTTTGGGTGGAGGGGCCATGTACTTCATCTCCCAAACCTTTCATCCCAGCCTGCCCTTCCCCTCACACAGCCTCACGCCCACTGTTTGAACAAGTCCACCCTGGCAGGAGAAGAAGCAGGAGAGGGGCTCAGAAATCTACACAAGGTTCCACATACATCAGACACTTATTTGTATCAAAAGACAGTAAATTCAAACAGCAAGTTAGACCAAGGCTGGCTTATGTCTAGATCATTATTGTGATACTGGGTAAAAACTGGAGCAACTTTTTTGGAAAGCTGACTTAGGAAATTTTGGAATAAATCTCCTCCACCATCCTGCCTTTGCTCCAGATTATTGAAAATTTCTCAAAGTTCTGTTATACCTCAAGGCACCAAATGGAAACTGGAGGTCACAACCATATAACACAGAGTCTGAACAAAAGTCTTGAAGAAAAAAAGAGGGGGAAAAAGAGGAGGACGGAACTGTCTCAGTATGTTTCTTATCAGAGAATACACTTGCAAAAAAATGCAGGATTTTTCCCTTTGGCACTGGAGATCACATCCCCTCTATCCATCAAACTATCTTTCAACACAGAGGTTGTTCCAGATGCCAGCACACATAGGTCAGCATTTTCAACAATAGCTGACTAACGTTAGGAGCACTTTAAAAGGGAGTTGAGATCCTTTCTTTTTCAAAAGCTTCAAGCTCCATCTGGCTTCAAAGGGGACTCACTTCATAAAGTGTTTTGGATGTGCTCAGCATTTTTTATGAAATTCAGGGCACCTATTCTGAATCCTAAACATGGACTTTAAAAATCCATGCCAATTCTCACAGCACTAAGGATAACACCACCTCTTTAAGCCGTGCTTAGAAAGCTTAGTGACATTATAACCAACAACCTGGCTTTTCCTTTCTTTTTCCCTGAACAGAATTTGTACAACTCCTAATAAAATTGGTGTCTATCATGAAAACTAGCAGATTTGAGTCTGAAAAGATAACTATAATTTTCCTTGAAACTGGTCAGTAACACCCTGTGAAACCCTCTCTGTAATTGATGAGTAACACGAGTTCCTTACAAAGAGCTGTCCTGAAGGTCAGCCAGAATGCAGCAGCTCCAGATGTGGGATCCTCAGAAATGTCAGAGGCCAGAGAAAAGCTCTGAATCCCAGGCTGCCATGTTGAGTACTTAGCCCTTGTGGAACGCCAGCTCCCTCCTATGGGGTGCCAGAAAACATAAAGGCTTGTACTTGCAATCTTAGCCAAGTCCAGACTTTTACACATTAGGCCAGAAGAGAATAATTGTATTAGCAGCTGATATGGCAGACTTCTGTCCTGCTAAAGCAGGATCACACACACACACACTAAAAACACCCCCTCAAGCTAAATTCTTCAGATTGCTGGATTTGGACCATACTTTATGATTTCTTCTTAATAAGACCTTCTTAGCTTAGGAACTTACAGATGCCCAGAGCCTTTCCATCATTTATCTTTCAAGTATTTTGAGCTTAGGGGGAAAAAACCCCAACCTGACACAGTGGTTTCAGCCTTGTGTCAAAAAGCAACAACATCTCCTCTCTCCTTCTTCCCTTGAATACCCTCAGCTGGAGGATAATACAGAGCTTTTGCCAGCACAAGGGTAGGAATTAGAGGCTACAGGAGTGCTCTCTGCAAGTGGGCACATGGCCCAGGTCTGCAAGAATTTTCATGCTGGTCTAAGGATTACCACTGCCCACAGTCTCCACAAATACCTGGGCATCTCTGACTTTCATGGGAGCTACTGAGGCTTTCAGAAGAATGCAGAAGTGCTAATCTCCTGATGTGTGACTTCAGCCCTGACAGACATTTCCTCAGAGTCACAGATAAAACTGAAGGATTAAGCCATAAAGGATTAGGAGAGGTGTCACCTAGAATTAAGTCACTGGCCTTGAATCACGGTTTTGTTGGGCAGGGAAAAATAGCAAATTTCACCATCTTAAAAATAAGCCTTATTGCATTTTTAAAAGTATATATAAACATATTTCAGATATATATCTTGATTTCCTGAGGAGGCTTAAAAGTCTAGATGCCTCACAGTTGTATAGTTTCCATTTTTTGCTACACTTCAGTGCACTAAAACCCATCAGCCTGACAATCCAGAGAGACCAAACAAATTTCTTTCACAACTGTGCACTGGATGCTTCTGCATCTAAGAAAACACAGGAAATAAAATAAACACCTTGCATGGCTCTCTTCACACAGAACCTATTTCAAATGACACAGACTCTAAAAGGGGAGGGTCTGTTAGACAGAAAATTGGCCTTTGCCTAGAAAGTTTTTTGTTCATTGCAAATCCAGGTTTTCCCAACTTCGCTGCCCAGTTATTTTGATGTAAGCACCAAAAGGAGGGCCATACCTGAGATGTGCTTTAATTCCAAAAAGGGAACCCACAGGCAAAGGCACACCTGGAGTCCATCAAAACATTTCTAACAAAACCTTCTCCTGAATCAAATTATGTTTTGTTTTCCCTGGTTAAAAAGAACAGATAGTATAATGGGAAATGTCATGTTTTCTGAAAGTCATACAAATGCATCCTGTGAAGCCCAAGATTTCCAGTGAAATGTTGCTGGCTCTTGCCAAAACTATAAACTGAAGCCACCAGACTGCTGCTAAAAAACATGAAAAGTGAAACCTCCTTCAGTTTAAAAGGACATGAGTATTTTTCAATTTTGTCAGGCATTTTCATGGAGAGAGGAACACGAGGGAACTGCTTCTGCTTACCCAGCAGGAAGCATTTAAGGGTGTGTTTACTGGTCGTTCCTGACACAAATACATCTAGCAGAGGCAAGCAAGCTCTTTTTTAAGCAGCAGAGCTGGAGGAAGCCTGCTGGTCGCAGAGGACCCGTGCAGAAGACAGTGGTGCCACCGTGCTGGCAGTCTGTGAAAGGGATGCCTCAATTAGGCTGATGAGCAGGCAAAATCATGGAATTGAGGCTGTGCACTCCTTGGATAAAGAAAACTGGGAAGGGCACTTTGCACGGTATTTCCTGTCTAAGTTTAGAGACTGGACTATACAGCAGTAATCATTAATGATGAAAGTAAAAATTCTAATAGTAAAAAGATCTTGCTTATCCTTCTGTATGCTTCTTATGAGAAAAATTCTTCACTCAAGTTTCATTTCCTTAAACAGAGCAGATTTCATACTCCAAGTGACAACTTAACAGTGTAGCCATTAACATGCAATAGAAAGTATAATGAAAATGAACCCAAATTAAAGTTCTCCAAATTCAGTTTACCTACTCTTCATCTCATGGCATATTTACCATAGCAAGCCTAAAAGTTTAGAGCCATTTTATTTCTGCCTGCCCTCCCCTTTCCAAACCCTGAATTAATGCAGCTCTTTCCACAGCCCTCAGACGAAAGAACTGTGCAAATAGCTGAAGGAACTGATGGGAGCTCTGGGTGCCATGGATTACATTCTGAGCACAGAGTGCCTTCCCCAGAGGCAGCCCAGGTAGCAGTGCTTTTTGGCACTCATCATTACAGTGCATCACTGCCGCGTGCAGCCAGCTTCCCACTCTGGAGCAACACTTTTAACAACAGGCCATCCCTCCCAGGGGGAGCACAGCAGCCATTTGAGCACCAAGCCTCAAAAAGGAGGCTGTATTTCCAAAATTTGGCCAAAGGCTGCTAGTGGGCCAATCAGTTTAAGTGTGTGATGGTTTCTAGCAACCAAACTGTGAAGTCTCCAGAAACTAGAAACCTGTGAAATGTGGGGGGAAAGAGCTGCCTTCGGGCCAAAACAAAATTCCTGTTTATATAGAGTTTTGGATCAAAGACAAAGAATTTTGCAGAAACACAGCACCATCACAAACCTCATCACCAAGGCTTTGGGGGTGCTGGATGACAGCCCCTCTCGTGTCCTCAGCACACTGGTTGAGCACAGCCAAGGCTGGACCAGCCCCCTGCCCCTTCCTCCAGCTTTCCTCTGGACATACCCTCCAAATTCTGGTTTATTCCATGTTAGCAGCAGCAGGGGTGCCCAGTGAGCAAATGCCTCCTCAGCAACTCCCAGCAGCAGGGCAGGAACAGGAAAATCGAGATGTCAATTCCCAATTCCATTCATGTACCTGGAAATGTATACCTGCAGCAGCTGCCCTCAGAGGTTTAGAGCTCACCTCTTCTTCCCCAGAGCCTGCAGCAGACCCAGCTGCTGGAAGCTCTTGGACAGCACAGGGATACAGAAAGCACAGAGCAGCTTCAAGCTTTCTACATCTGGGCCCTTTGGGTCCTGGGGTCATGGAATCATGAAATAGTTTGGGAAGGGATATTAAAAGATCATCTAGCTCCAACACCCCTGCCCTAAGGTTTTGCCCAAAGATTTTTCCACCTCCCAGTCAATTAGATAAATACTAGAGAAATGGCATTTCCTAGTGGTTCTGATACACAGAGTACATAACCAGCTACTTTAAAAGCAGGCTTTGAAATGCCACTGGCTTGCTTTGTTCCCAGCACAGTCCCAGGGACAATGTCAGGCCGAGTACCTCATTTGTTATCTTTCTACAGAGGAGCTCCACTAAGCGCCAGCCATCATAAAAATCCTAACATTCCTTTTAGTGGAAAACAAATAGAAAAGAAAAATGCAACATCTCGATTAAAAGGAAGCCAATTAGCACTTCAGAGATTGCCACGTGGCCTGTAAACAGGGATGGTAATGCACTGGGGACAGTGCTCCTCTTCAGCCTCAGCCTGAGTTCTGCAAATGCAGGGAGCACCAGGACAGAGATAACACTCCCCCACGACACAAACCCACTCTGTGCATTCCTTCAGACACACTCCCTGCATTTGATTTCCCTCTTAAAAAGGAAGTGTCTCGAGTGTCTCAGGAAAATGCCAAGAATCAGAACAGCACATGAAGAGCATTTTAACCCAGCCTTAAATAAGGGACTTTGCTGCTCTGGGCACCGAGCACCCAGCAGCACCAACGTTCTGTACAATGTGAAGGAAAGAGTCAGGGAGAAAACTGCAGCAACTGAGGCCACATCCACTGACTGCCAGGAAAGCCCCTCACACATTCCCCCTGTCATCCATGGACTTTTCCATGTATACACAGCGAACCAGTTTAATGATATCTAAATATTTATCTCCTGAGCAGATAAACGAGTAGGCACTTAATTCTAGTGAGGCATGGCTGGATGCTCTCATCTACCTGCAAATGCAAAACACCAGCCACTGAATTCAATTATGTGGCAGTTACCTCTGAGATATTTGGAATCCTGCACAAAATCTGTGCTTCACACGGTTAGGAAGCTAGCTCTCACTTTTTATAGGGAGGGAGGAAGGGAAAAACTTGTGCTTTGTGTTTGTTTTTTAAAATCTCTACTGCAGCTGTACAGTTACAGCTTACAGAATAATAATAATGTGACAATGCAGAAACAAATGATGTTCAACGTCAAACACAAAGCAAGATGCAAGTATATCTTTCTGTTAATTAACCAGGCTTTCATTATAACTGCTCTGATCTTGTAAATAAAGCTTACAAACTAGTTTCAAGCAAGTGTGGGAATTAAGTAAACAAAAAAAAGAACCCCAAATCCTAAATCAAAATACCTTAACTCAACGGCCTCCTAGTACTGGTTAGGTAATTATATTTGTCATTTTTTATTCAGGGGATCTAAACAGATTAAGACAGGGTGGAAAACAGCGGTGCTCAGGAACTGGCCCAAGGGTAAGAGCTCTCTGGATAGTACCAGACATCAGCTGCTGTCAACCACTGCCAGAAAACAAGGGGCATCCCTGAATGTTCAGAAAGACACGAAGAGGTTGGGCAGAAGGACGGATGGACGGGTGAGAGGACAGACAGACAGAAGGAAGAGAGAGAAGAAAGAACAAATGACTAAATAACACTAAATAACCTTCTCCTGCACCTATGACTTGCCTCTAAGGATTTGCTTCCAAGCACTTCATTGAAAATGTTCAAGTCCTTAACTGATCTTCTGGGGGGCAAATAAGAGGGCCTGAAAGGCCTCAGGCTAATTATGCATGGCTGAGACATGCTTGATGAGATGGGGAAATACAAAGCTTTTGAAAGGATGAAAAACCCCCAAGCATGTGGTAGTAGTGTCAAGAAGAATGGGGAAAGACAACAGGGCAGTCTGCAGCAGGGAGGTTCAGCACTCCTTCATTATTGGGCTACCAAGCCCATTACCACCCCAAATGCCCGTGAAAGCTCACAAAATGAACTTACAAGGCTCAGCAAAAACAACATCTCTTAGTAAGAACAGCATCTCCAGGAAAGCAAACAGGAGCAGCTTTCCCCAAGATACATGTGCTAATTAAAAATGATGAGTAAAATAGATGTGTGAGGTGTGAGGCCCCCGATGAGAACAAGGCTATTCCTGGTGACCTCTCTACCTGTTCCTTCTGACTGCTGCTCTCCAAGCTCCACAGATGGGGTCTCTTTAAATTAATACCACGCTGCCAGCCAGAAGGAACTTCTGTTGTACTTGGCAATCCAGGTGAACAGCCTGCATTTAGATTTCAAAGCAAATGCCCCAGGTGTTCCAGCAATATGGCAAGCAGCTGATGTGCTCCAGCCTCATCAGGCCTGGATAAGACTCAGCTGTGTTTTCTTAGCTCTAAGACTAGCGAGAGAAAAATCACAACATTCAAAGGGCAAACTTCACAGGCTGGAGCAAAACCTGAACTCTGTTTGCTCTGAATGGCTTTGTCAGCTATGAGCTGTGCCAGTGCCATCCTGCCTTCCCCCTGGAGGAGATGGATATGCATCCAGCTGATTGCAGGTGCAGGTTAGCAAGGAGCAAGCTGGCTTCAACACCCAAAGCTGTGACCAAACCTTTGCCAAAAGGCATTGCTGTGCTTGTTCTCACTTTTGGAATGTGAATATGTGCAGCCAGCTTCCTTCCCTCCTGTGTGCAGATCCTTCTCCCGTTTTCTCAGCTGTGTGCTGGTGATCTAGTTGGAGTCACAAGCTGGGCAAGAGCAAGCTGTATCTATCCTTGAATGGCAGACCTCATGACAAGCAGGAAATGGTTCTGGCAATCTAACACATCGCATGGCACTGCTGCTTCCAGGATCAGGTGGAAGCCTCAGGTCATGACTACCTCTGGTGGTTAAATATTCCACAGCAGTTGTGATATGAACAAATGGCATTAACCATATTTTACAGCCAAATCTTGACACGAATATCTCTCCCACAGGCTCCCCTTGAAAGTTCTTTTCACTTTGGAAAGATTTCCTGTGTCTTAAACATCACACCTTTAACTTAGTACTGTTAAACATTGGCTGTGTTTAATGCCAGAGGGAACAGTTTCATGAGCAGATTCTGTGATCTCTATATGCATCAGTTTCTAAGATAACTTGGGTTCCTTTAGGTGGGTACAAGATATATATGTATTTCTTATCATCTGCTTTTCATGCTTCAAGAGCCAGCTGGGTCTGCAAGTGGAACTATGTCCAGGAAATCTATTCTATGCCATGCTGGAAGCAGGCAATACTAGAAATATTGGTCAAAGACTTTTTCCTTTAACTTTCTTTTCTTTTTTAAAGCAAACCTGCCCGTATTGCAGCGCCAGAAGATTGAAAACCAAGCTACAAAAGCACCCAAATGTTTGGACATCCACCTGAAAGCCAGCTGTGTTCCAGCTGCAGGAGCCTGCAGTGCCACTGTGGTTCCTGAGACATGTCAGTAACCTCCCAGTAACCTCAGTCACCTGTAATTCCATACTCAGCTTTCTATGTGCAAGCAGATTTACGGTGATGCAGGCACTAAAAACATTGACAACAGCTTAAAGAGACCACAACAGCTGTACCTACCGCACACTGGACTGTTACTGCTTTGGGAGACAGAGAGAGAAGCCAAAACCACACAGGAGGCCAGTTCTACCAGAGCAAGATGAGTGTGGAAGCCACTAGCCATGCTCACATGAGGGTAATTGTAAAATATCTGCTGTCCCAAGGAGAAGTCCCAGAAACGAGAGCACAGCTCTGGTCTCCTTTGGCAATCCAGCTCTTTAGACCAATGTGACCACCAGACAGGAGCTCCTGAGATCTCAGAGAAGGACTGGGTGTGCTGGTAAGGATCACAGCAAAACACAAGAAGAAGGGCCAAGGGCTTAACTGAGGTGTGATGGCAGCAGCCACGCAAAACTTGGAGCAGTGAGGATCTGAGCCCAAGCTTACCCTGCCCTCATACCCTGCTGAGCAGAGCATGCTGGAGATAAATCCGAATTAAAGCTGGAAGGGTTCCAGCCCTGCTCCTTGTGCCTTAGAGATTCCTGCAAGACAGCCATGAGGGAAGCCCCTTTCCTTGCTGGGACAGCACTGATGAGAATGTGTCACCTGTAGAGACCTTTCCATGCTCAGAAAAGAGCAAAACAAAAAGCAACAAGGCTGCTGTACACTCATAACAGCAAGTCCTCCTCCCTCCTAATCTTCCTTCTAGCTAGGATAGCTGGAAGAATCAGGCAAGGTAATTTCCTTGACTTGAGCTGCTGGAGTTAGGCATTGATTTTTCAGCATATTGACATCTTATTTTGAAACACCTGAGGTATCTCCATTTGTTCTCATTTGACACCTCTGTGCTACATTTCAGGCTAGCAGACTGTGAAAACACGTCCAGCAGTTGTGCTTTACCTGATGAAATACGCTGGCCACAAATTGGGAATCTCAGTGTTTTCCAGGCCCTGATACAGTGAATTTGCCATCCTGACCCCCTGACTATACACCACTGTTGGCTGTTACCAGGGGGCAATGCAGAAGAGACTATTGACTTTTCCTGCTCAAAACCCAGAACTGAGTGTAACCAATTTTTCTCTCCAGGTAAGAATGGTATAGCCTGTAAGTGACTGCTTATTTCCACCACAGAAAAAATGCTGAATGCTTTGACACGCTGTCTTTCAAGGGCTGTCAAGTAATGTAAGTATTGAGAGGTTGTAGGAGGATGTAAATGGAATAAAGGTGGTTTTGGCCTCTGTGGTAGGTATGATTACTGGCACAGCGACTGCAGAACAAACAGTGAAGGCACATCCACTCCCACAGAGGGGAATAATGAGTCAAAGGGTTTATATACCCCAAAATTTCATTGTAAAGACCCTGCAACAGGGAAGCAGTCATGAAGGTCACCTTTTGGTTGAAATTTGCTGGCTGTAGAAAGCAATGGATTTTAGAACTCAGGACAGAAGTCACCAGTCTGAACCTGGGAGGAAAATCACTGGCAATTGTTTGAGCAAAGTACAGAGTTAATCAGGTAAGTACACTACAAGCATTGAAGCATGTGTAGAGGTAAGGAAAGACCCCCCACCATTCCATATTCTTCATGTTTCTCTTGGATGTCTCAAACAAAACTAAGTGTTTTTGCAGTTGCCCATAGACTGCAGCTGTAACTCACAGTTCATCACTCAGAGTGCTGCTCTAATTGCAGCTGTGTGAGCTCATGCACAGCAAGAGCCCAAAAAGGAGATGCTGAGTTTTTTGTGAAATAACAGCAAGTCCCAAGGAGCTGCACTTCTACACCAATGCTCAGATGACACTACTGCCTGATTCAGATGCAGGCCCAGAGGTGTAGGAGGGAAGAGCTTTGTCCCTGGTAGGTCATCAGAGAGGCTGGAGACAGGGTCAGTGTGGGCTCTTGGGTTCATACTATGGGCCAGGTATGAACAGGTATGAACAGGTATGAGCATAGCCTTGCATGCTCAGCTGGAGGCAAAATGTGAGCAAAGCCAACCAGGCAGAGGAAAACTGTTCCAGATGGCAAGACCTCAAAAGAACGCTCTCCTGTCAACCACTTGAGGAAAAGGTGAGGGGACAGAAAACCTGCTGCCAAAAACCTATGAGTAAAGTGCAGGAGAAAAGGAAGAGAAAATCCAGAGGAAAGCGTTATGCCTCAAAGATCTGAGTGAGACTGGGTGGGATTTCTCCTGCTCTGGGCCAGCTGCAGTGAGAAAGGTCTAATCTCAGCTGGGGTCATGCCCTAGCAGAGCCAGTTCTTTTTACAAGGCTGTGCACACATCTGCCCTCTCTATGGAGCACTCCCTTCTAGTACAGCTCTGGCCTCCCTCTCCAAGCACAAGCCATGGGGTACCTCACTAGCAGAGCCAGAAGGGGGAATTCACAGAAGAGAAAACAGAGCTGAATCAAGAACTGTGTCTCTTGGTCCATGGGACAGAGAGAGTGAGAAAATGCCACCCTTCTCATAGGAGAACAAGATTTACTCCTCACCACAGCACCAGGCAAAACTACAGAAATAAACAGTGAACTGAAAATGTTCTTCCACTCCTCAGAGAACAAGCCACAGAATCTTTCAATCCTAGGGCATGTGATGTTTACTTTTAATTCCTTCCTGTTCTATACTTGAAAAAAAAGACAGTTCTCCAAACCATACCTCCTCCACTCCCACTGGCTGAGGTTTCCACACAGCTGTGACTGGACTCCACTCTCTTTTATGAAAATCCTTGGTGAAATGCAGTTTGTCTCCTTGCTGCCCTAAGTGTGTGGCCATGTGAGTTTTTCAAACAGCTCTAACATTGTGCCACAGCCTGGGCAAGGCAGTACATCCATCCAAAACCTAACCAAGTGGGAGCACAGAGCTTCCAGTTTCAGAGCCAGCTCACTTGGATCTGCGTGTATTCCATCATAAACAAACTTTATTAAAAGAGGTAAGGATCTAAAATTTGTCAGTGCCTAACAAAATGAAGACTCCTTTTGTAGAAGATGGCACAAAGCCAGAACATTTGTCTGTGAGGGATCAAATTGTTTCCTGGTGAAACTGCCTGCACTCCTTTGGTCTGCTGGACCTATTCTAATTTCAGAGTGAATTTCTCACTGTGGCACAAAGGAGCTGAGCTCACTGTTCAAACAGATACCTCTGTAGCTGTACAGTTACAAGTTAGAGAGGTGCCACATCTCTGCAGCTGCTAAAGCTTATTTCCAGCAATGCTGCTGGCTAAGATGCCACCTGTGACAGTGCAGGCCTTGGCCAGTGGGTCCTACTCTTTCAATGTGTTACAGGAAACTGCTTCTGAGACATCAGGCTCTCTCCCATACTCCTTTCCCTCATTCCCTGGGTGCTGTTTGAGATAGTTTGGGAGAGAGATGTTTTGTTAGCATGAGGCACTGCTGTCTCTCTGCAGAGGTGAGCTAAAACCAGAGCCTGGTGGACTTGGACCCCACCATTTGGAATATGATTCTATCATCTCCCCAGTTTTCAGAGGTGGGAAGGGCATTATCAGTATCATAAAGCTCTCCAAGACTTGTAGCTCACAAGTAAAAAACATCTAATACCATGTAGTACTATTGTAAACATATGAGGACTAAGAATGACATCACAGCATCTGCTTTTCACTGGGATTTCAGGATTCTATATTTTCTGGCATTCCCAACATGGAAAATCAAAATGGCGCTTGAATATATTCTATTAAAAATATCCAGTTTCTCCTCCAGTGTCTTTGAAGATTTAATTTCTACTCTTTCTTTTTATTTTCTGTGTGTGGAAAAGGATTCTAAAGCTTCTTTTACGTGATTGAATGCTGAGTGTGATTCAATTCAATGCTGTAACATAAGTTAATTAAACTAAACAAAGGCTGCATTGTCAACGCTTTCAGCAGGAACAGAGAGATATTTTTAAATGCAATAGAAGTTGCCAATTCATAATACTATTTCTATTCTGCTTACTGTAAATGAAATGAAGAAAACAATCAAATGGAGATAATAAACCTCAAATGCTATCATTGCTGCAGTATTCCCTATTGTTGTTTTCCTGTTTTCTTTCCTCTTGGCTTTCTGTCTTTTACCCTTACCATCAAGTCTGGTAACGTAAAGTGACTCTGACAGCTAGCAAAATGTGTAAGCTGAAAAATTCCTTATGTTTTCTACCTCCTTATTAGAAAAGCACACAGAAAAAAAGAAATTATTTTTCCTTGCAAGAGATAAGAAATAATTAAAACTTCAAATTAATCTTGCACCACCTATTTTTTATGTACATTCAGGCTAGAGCCTGATATATGGAGAGTAATGAAAAGAAACAGATTCCTTCTGAGGCAGGAAAATAAATATGACTTTTTTTCCCTTGAGGGACTGAAATCAATACCTAGAGCAGACACTGACAGTGCAATGCCCAGCCTGAGTGCCAATGCACAGCGCTGCCCAGCATCCTCAGGGAAGCACCCTCAGGGAAGCCCTGCAGGGGAGCTGCATCCACGTGGCTGCCCCATCCATCAGTGAAGCCTCTTTGTAAGAGCCTGGACCCTCCCATTTCACAGGTGCCAAAGCCCCCACACCAACATAAACCCACAGACAGCGGGGCCAAAGCCCCCTGCAGTGTGTCAGTGGAGCAGGGGAGAGGCAGGTGAGCCTCGCCTGGCGCCTTCCACGAGGCACAGAAATGACTTGGGTACCCTTTACTGCCACAGCTCTGACACCTTCAGGAGGGCAGAGTGCTTGATACAGCCCATCAGCCCTTGGGCCACCACCAACTCAGCCCAGAGGGCTGGCAAACGTCAGCTGGGCACAAAATCTCCTCAGCTGGCTGACACTGCAGCTGGAAAGCGCACGGGAGCCTTGTGGAGTTCTCAAGAGAATAAAGGTACGCAAAGCAAGGCTTCACCAGCAAGGCACCTTGCAGGAATTGCACCCCTGATCTCTCTGCACACTCCCCTCTAGTCCCATCTCCTGCCTCCCAACAGCCCATATCTCTGCACAGCTCAGAGCTTTAAACACCCGCTTGCAACTTCCTGCCTCCACAGCCTTCCCAGCGTTTTTGCAAAAGGTCCAACGGTGCACTTAGTTTTTCTTTGCCAAACATCAGTATCTGTGAGAATAGGATTTTAAAGGTATATTTCATATTTGAAATATAGCTTTTTATATATATATATCAAATATATATTTATATTTGATATCTATTAGTGTCTGAATATGCTGTAACAGACACAAAAATGGCATCTGATCTATTTAGTGTGGGTTCTTATCAAACACCAAACACACTATATCTGGTTCAGGGTATTTCTTCCTCTCCCCTTTGAGCAGTGGAATAAAAGAAGTTGGAGCCTTTCTACTGGATCTTCAGAAGCCACAGCAATCCAAAATATTCTTTTCTTTCCAAAGTGAAATTACCTATTTAGAGATTCTAGGGTAGACTCTTATATTTTTTTCTTTCCAAAAATGTCTCATCTCTCTCCACTTGAAGAATTAAAGGAGTTTGGTTAAGCAATAAAATTGCCATGGATCAATAATAAAAATGTCAGATTTGCCCAGAAATATCTTTCTCAAGAATTGTTTCATTTCTCTATGGCCACAATGTAATTTTGACATTTTTGACTGTTTGATAACAAAGTCATTATTTTGACATGATTTACAACTGTACCGACGCGTATAAAATCCTATAAAATAATAAAAATATAAAATCCTATAAATGCCTGAGACTGAAGCTATAAAACATGAGAGCTCTTTTCCCCAGGTTTTGGAATATTTAGTTCTCTCCAAGATTATGCCATAAAATTATCACTCCTGCTAAAGCAAAATGGACAAGTGAAGAATGGACAAAGCATTGCCTACAGAGTTACAGCTTCCAGCTATTGATGTGACACAGACTGCTGAGCAAAACTGGGCTTAGCTAGAACAGAACTTGGCAGACTGCACATCTGAAACTAGGCAGACTGCAAATTGAGAGTACACAAGCACTGGTCAGAAGAGTGGCAAAGGAAATCACACGCACTGCAAATGATGGGCAGCTCCCCCAGCCTGCCCCTGAGCCAGCTTTCACCTCACGGTGAAGGTGAGGATTTGAGGATTCTCCCCAACCACTCTATCATGGTTCTCATGTGCCAGCTCAAGCTGAAACTATGTTCCAAACAGGCACAAGGTGACAAAATATTTCAGCCCAAACAGAGGAGAGAGAAAGCAGAGAAATAACAGCAATAACTGTTTGTTTTCTAGTGCTCTGACAGAAATCCTACCCCTTCAAAGGGTTAAACGACTCCTAAGGGTGATTAGTGAGGGAAATCATCATATTGAGTGTCTCCATGAAGGGAGACAGAAAGAGAGGGGAAATGAGATGGCAGAGGTGAGAGTAGGCTCAGAGGAGAAATTGGCTGCATACTCACACAAATATGGGATTTACTTGCATGTGCTGTGAATTGTGTTGTGGAATCAATGTGCTGATTAAACCTACAAATTAGTGCTGGCTGCATGGTCATTACAGCACAACAGGACTATTTCCAAGTGTACATATAAAGGGACTGCCAAAAAGGTCTGCTCAAACTGTGTGCACTTACCTAGTCAGCAAATAGGTCAGTGATCACCACTTGCTCTGGTTTTTAATAAAGGGATTTGAGAATATTCCCCAATCTTATAAGAAACATAGATTTTCATTATTCTTTTGTGAACCAGAATGAATGTATTATAGTAGTTGGAAAAAGCCAAAAAAGGCATCTCAGTTTGCCTTTTTTCCTCAGCTGCTCCCTCATAATATACAACTTCAAGATGCAGTAGGAAAAAAGGGAATAAATTGGCACGTGTGATATTTTATTACTGATTTTGGAAACAGCAACAGCAGGTTTCTATGGAACACACAGTGCCTCACATTGTTATATTCTTCAGGGTAATCTGGCTTGGTTCTTACTGCTGGCACTGGGATATGGTAGTGTGAGTGCCAAGGTTTTGATTCTTCATTCCTCTGGGCTCCCAGCATCCCAGAACCTTGAAAGCACCAGGATCTGGGACTCCTTGGGAATTCACACTGCAGCACGACCCTGGAGCTGTGAAGTGAAATGAGCTACACAGAAAGGACCCTGCAAGCTTTAAAAAACCCCAAAACACAGAGATGGGCTGGCAGTAAAATTTGCACAATGAAATCAGAAGATAACCTACGGTTTGTCAGAAGTTCCTGTAAACTGAGACACATCTCAAAAACAGCAAGAGGCAGATGTTTTTTCCATGGAAAACCACATCACTGAAAAAATCCCTAGCACTCTTCAAAGCTGTGATCAGTAACTCAGCAGAAATCCAGCTTTAGGCTGGAAAAGGGACTTTGCTGGTCCTTTAGAGGCTTTCACAGCCCCAGTTGTGAGGACTGAAGGGACTGCAGATGACTCCTGAGAATCTAATGCTCCCAAGTGAGACAGAGAGAAGAGAGAGGCAGCCACATGCCACCCCCCTTGCTCTGGGATGAGTCTGAAAACACACACAAAGCCATCTCATGTGGAACAGAAAGACCAGGTAGTTTGGAATTCAGTAGTGGCTACATTTGGCTATGCATACAGATCCAGAGTGGGTCAAACCGATGTAGGGTCCATGAATATCTGTTGAACACCACTAGCAGTCCCAAATTAGCCTTTTTCCCATGTTCTTGGGCAAAAATACAGTATTTCATCCTATATCAAATGTACTGTGCTGCTGGAAAACTATTCAGCTGACTAACTTCAGGAGGTAGCACTTGCATTACATAAAATAATGTTGCATATTAAATATCTCTCTTTAATGCCAGGTCATCTGTTTCCATTGAGAGGAGTCTCTCACTGGGAAACACATCTTATTTTATCAGTCTGAACTTTAGCTGATTTTATTTTTTTTTCACCTCTTTTTGTCCAGACCCACTTCACTTTATGGCACACTCCAAAACCCATGTGGCAGAATTTGTGCCCACCAGAACAAGAAGCATCTAGCAAAGATGAGCTACGAGGGTGCTTATACCCATAAGAATGAAACAGGGCAAGGGACAGGCTTTTTTCCCTTCTCTGCTCCTGCTCTGCAAGAGCACCCACTTACTTTCCCTGCACCAAAGACAGCACCTTTGGAAGAAGCTGAACAGAGTATTTAGGCTGTTATCCTGCACACAGACTCAACACATCTCCTCTGATCATGGAACTTAGCAAGGATCCCTAAAACTGATGACACTCTTTCTATGGACTTCAACAAGCTTTGGATCAGATGGATCCTGCACAGCATCAACCCCTGAGACCCCAGGTAGCAACAAGTTCCAAAATTTTTAGCAAGAACTTTTTACTTACTTAGTATTTGAAACTTTTAAATCAAGGTCTGGAAAAGGAAAGGTGCCAAGAATAACCTTTTTCTGACATCACCTGCTTTCCCTTAACATTACATATTTTACTAGTAAGTAGAACAGATGTTGAAATACAATCTCTCTTCTGAGAGCTGAATGACAGTCCCTAGCTGTCAGGGACACTAAAGCAGTAAAGAGGAGAAAAGGTGCAAATAATGCAGGTACATTTTGTCCAATATAGTCATGCCAATGCATAAAATAAAATGTAAATAATTTCTGTTTGGAGGAGATGAACATAAGGACATTGGCATTTGCAATCAGAGTGAGCCTGTATTGCATAACCTGGGTTTGCAACTGAGGTAGTGTGGTACCATTTACCTGAACCTGAACATAACAATTTTATCAGTTCTACCCTCATCATCATTAACACAGCACAAAACCAATACCATCAACACAAATGCTAACAAATGTGATTAGTCTCCACTTGGATAGGCAATTAAAATTTCAAGAAAAAAGGGATGGAAATATTGTTTAGCTGTATATGAACAAAGGGTTCTATTAACCTGGCTTTGCAGTGAAGAAAATTGTCAATATTGCAAATGCAGGTTTGCAATTAAGTTGGTGTCAATGTGGCTGAGAAAAGGACTTCATAATTAGGACAACACAGTTAGTATTGACCTGAATTTTCATTAAAAATCATGTCTGCATTTTAATTTGGAACTGCAAAATTCATCCTTGGGCTCTACAAATGACCATATAATTAACTTGCTGTTGCTTTAAAATTAGAGAATTATTTCCATAATACATTATTTTTTATATAACCATGTGCCTTTACAAATGGTGAGATGATTGCAGGGTTCCCAGGAGCATAGAACCTTAAACTTCTACATTTCCTTGCAAAAGCATTCCCAAGGTTTTAAATACTTTACTCCCATTAAAAAATCACTGCTTGAGCAGGCTGCATTCTCACTCCAAATATTGGTTTCTTCATTAGAGTTACTAGTTTTAGTTACTCTTCAGTTAAAACCCTATAAATGACCTCACAGATAACTATCATTTCCATTTATTTTAAATACTCTGAATGCTTCTAGCAAATGTGATCTAAAGGATAAGTGGACATAAACTGGTTGTTGAGTCAGCATTATGCACTTAAATGCAAAAAACTAAAAATGAGAAGAGTATTTAAAAGTCACTTATGAACCTGAGTGTGCACTTTTTTGCACTTACCTTCCTATGCAAATCCAAGTCCAGTATATCAAAACTACACTCAAAGATAAGACAAAAAAAGATTTTTTTCCTAGGGGAAAAGGAGTGGTTTTATGTGCCCTTTCCATGTTTCCTCATGACAGAAAAGGATGAGTCCTGCAGAATTCTCTCTCTGCATCTGTTTTATAATAGGCTCACCTCCTGCTTCTTCTTTTCCTTCCTCCTTTTCCTCTGCACCAAGAATCAAAGGTGTCTCAGCTTCTGTTGCGTCTTCTTGGTTCAACAGTGCATCTGAATAAATTTGAGAGAAAGATGAAGAGTAAGGCTTTTCAGAATGGACATAAAAGGATTAACACCCACCAGAGCCCTTGCCATAAAAACGCCGGCAGAGGAGAAGGATCTTTTCCTCCACGAGTACAAATTCAAAGGCTGTCCAAGGAAACCCGAGGGGCTGCAGTTCAGAGCAAAGCCTTGAGGACACTCAGCTCTCTGGGATTTAGCACAAAATCCCACGTGCCTGCTCCAAACGTGGGTCTCCATGGCACTCAGTGCAGTCCCAGACACACACAGACCCTGGCTGTGCTGGAGGCAGCCTGGAGCAGCCTGGCTGAGCAGGAGGGGGCTGGAACAGGGCATCTTTAGGGTCCCCTCAGTCCCAGACATTCCATGATTCTGTGATTCCATGTCAGTGGTTTTGCTTGTTAATCTTGCTTTTTGATTTCAAGACACAAGGAGTACCTTCTATTTCCATGCAGGAGCCTTGGGAATCTGCCTCAGCTTTTATCTCCTCACTTGCAGGAACATCCTGTTGTCCTGTTAACACAACAAACAGAAAATGGCATCAGGATGATGCTGTGAGCAGGCAATGCTGAATTCATTACAACAGAACACGAACCTCACACACAGCATGGTACTTCTAAGGCAAGCAATGGGTTTTTTTCTATCAAGTGAACAATGCTGGACACACTTTATACATGAAAATATCCCTTAACAATATTAAGCATTAGGTTAGTTAAACAGCTGGTCAGAAGTGACCCAGCAGCCCTTACAGCGCCAGCAGGAGGAACAGAAACAACCCCAGGCTTTCAGAACCACAATAACAACCCAGCAGGACAAGGCAGCAATGCCCTGCACCCAGGACCACTTTGGCTACACCCATTTGGAGACATGTGGCTTTCCCTGCAGCACCAGGGCTCGCTGCCCCACAGCCTCTGCTAGCCAACAGCATGGCCCTGAGGGGCAGAAGCCAGGCTGAAACACACGGGGTGCTGACACTGCAAGAACTGGCGTTTCACACTGGTTCATAATCTCTGCCTTAAAAAACCTGGATACAAAACTTTACCTGTGGCCTGATCTTGTTCACACACCACAGGATGCACTGAATCACCCTTCTGCGTGCCTTTGGAGGCTTTCAGGGAATCTGAGGAAAAAAGCAAACAAACAAATCCTGAAGCAGTTTTCATGCTGGAAAAGTAGTTACTTGAGTTAGAGGAGCTCTTAGGTGCCAGCTTCATATTTGGCATTTTGATACACTGGCCGATTTTCTATCTGTTTAACTACAGTCTTATAAACTACAGAAGTACATTTGTGGGTTTCAATTATTCAAATTGATTTCAGAATCCCTACCCTTACTGAGCAGCTTTTTGCTGGCAGTACAAACCATAAAGCAGGAGCTGGCGAGCAAGGATGTATAAGAATAATCAGCTGCACCACCAGGAATTTTATTCCTAATGAGTGGAGCGGCACAAATCCATGAGAAATAGCACAAACCACCTACTTGATAAAGAAAGTGATTTATTATTTACTTAGAATGACAGTTTTTCATGGTTGGATTTCCAGAAACTTTAAATCTTTTCAGAAACAATAAATCCCATAAATCCCTGTGCAAATCCTAGCCTCATGTCACTTGATGACAAAGCTCCCAAGGTCATTATTGTTGCCGAGAGCGCTTTACTTTTTTGGGGCAGACTATCAAAATGAACTGCCCAAAGCAATATTTGGACCCAGTGGCACAGTGAGACTTCAATTACATTTTGGCACAAAGTCCAATTGCTGTGCTGTCTGGGGTCTCCATAAACACAGGGCATTATTTATTTGTTGTGTCAAACAGCATTTTCTGACAACAGTCAGTTTTTGCATGGGGATGGTGAAATACATCATGCATAATTCCACTGCTTCAGGTAAGACAGCAGCACAGACACTCGATTTGGCCTTGCTCGTCCTCATCACACACAGATTTCACTGGACAAAGAGCTCTCTTTGAGCCTCATTAAAGCCCAGTGCTGATCTGACTGGACACTGTGCAAACCACAGGGATAAGTCCACTGCAGGCCACAACAGCAGCAGCAGATAATCAGTGCTTGTGTTCCCATGTGAGAGGAGAGGCTTCCTAAAATCCTGCTCGCTGGAAGAAGTGATGGTGCCAAAAGATCTACAGCACATGATGATAAATCACGTTCTGACAGCATTTTTACAGCTTAAATTCTGGAAGGTCCCTCTCTGCAACACAGCTGAGCAAATCTTACAATACACCCAAGGATGCCCCTGTAAAACTCTGCTCCTGAAAGTGTCAAAAAATAATCTCTGATGGCTAAGTAGAAAGCAGAGCTGTTAATACCTGATCCAAATTTAATAATCTGTAGGAAAGGTATGTGCTGAAATTGTGTGGCTTTAATTAACTGCAAATAATCCCCCAAGGCAAATATTTAATTACCTGCACAGTTTCTTATTTCTTTCATGGCATAACAATAAGTTTAAAAAACCCAAGTTTGAAAGCAGAATAACTCACTGATGTACAATTTGCTAAACTTTATACTTGCTGCACTTGTTTTTGCCCTACTGTTAACTTAAATTTCTACTCACTCTTTTCAGATGGACCACTGCACCAGTCTTTCAGACCATACTGTACAATGAGGTTCAAAGGATTACCCTTATCAGCCTCAATTGGAGCAAAACTAAATTAGAATTTTATCAAATTCCAAGTTTAATCAAAAATCCAGTCAAAGGACCTCTTAGTATAAATGAGAATAGCAAAAAATTCTATGGGGAATTTTTCAAGCAAACTTGAAACACCTTGAGGGAAATTCTGGCCTTGCTGAAGTTTTTGACAAAGCTCTCAGGATTTCACACAAGCCAAGATTTGTACTACCTGTAACTCCATACCCTAAATTAATATCATGTATTTTTCTGTATGATACAGCTGCATGCCTGTAAAAGGAACTGCACTGGCAAAGCTGGAACCAGAAGTGCTCTGCCTTGAGTGCCATGATGCCAGGGCCTGATCACAGCCCTTCAAGCAGTCAAAAGTGAGGGTAAGGACAGTGTCACCTGGTTTGGGAGGGGGAGATTCAGGCAGCTCTGCCCCACCACTCCCTTAGAGCTCCCTTATCCCACACCTATTGCACAATACTTCACCCATACCCCCAGGCTGGTGCCCTCAGTCCCAGTTCACCGGTGCCACCTTTTCCCTGGAATGAGGAATGGCTCCAATTTAATGCAAAAACCAACCTGCAGCATCACTGGCACAATGACAGGCTGTGCTCCAGGACAGCTCATGGAATGTAGGATGTGCATGGCTGATGTCTGTGCCCTGCCATGCCATGCTGCTGTTTGTCCTGCAGCACTGCTGCCTTCTGCAGGCTGCCCTGGAGCAGGGACCAGCCGGAGAAAAAGGATGAATTGGGATTTATTAAAAGGCCTCACTGGGCACACCTGGGCAGCACAAGGGCCCAGCTGGGCCACACGCAAGGGGCCCCAAAAGGGGCACAAAATGGACCATGAGGTCTCACAGTTCTGGTCCATGAGCACATTGGAGTTAATTGTGCAATTACAGCTTTGGTGATGAAGCTCCATCTTCCTTGGTTTTCCTTCTCCCTTCACCATTTCTGCTCTTGGGCCTGAAAGTTGTCCTTGGGGCCAAGCTGGAGAAGGAATTGTTCTGTCTCTCCACTCTGTGAAGAGAGCTCAGTAGCATTTAATATGAAACCTTAAACTACCCACCAAAACAGCACAGAAACGAAAAAATATAAAAGCTAAAACCTAAGGCATCAGCACCACAGAGGGAGGGCAGTCACCTCTATTCCCACCTATAGGCACAGCTGGCAGTCTGTCCCATGGGCTTTATTCTTAAGGAATTGCAATTTTGTGTTAAACTTCCATTTTTATCATGAACAGTTGTCTATTGCTCCAGTGTTTGAGAAGGCAACTGAACCGCACTGAATTCCAAATTATCCCAGGCAAAATACAATGATAATTTTTCACAAGCTGCTCTTTGCAAAGCACATCTCTGAAAATAACAGGCAATGGATAGAAGTTACTGCCTAGCTGTAAGAGTCTCCCAAGACAGCAGGAACCTGTCTGGATTGGTTTTACCATGCAGGTTCTGAGTTCCAAAATCCTTATGCTCAAGACCATATCAAAGGTTCCTTCTTTTCCAATCCAAATATTGCACTAAATATTCAAACCAAAAGGTCCAAAGACAGATTTGCTTTTAGGATTAACAAGAATAAAATAAAGCAAAGGAATAAGCCCAGATTCACGCAGCAAATCTGTGCCAAGCAAAAGTGAAAGTGTAAAAGCAAAGGCAGTGATCAATAAAACCACTGATGACACCCTTCTTTCTGTGTGCAAGTTTTCAGCAGGACAGTGGTATTCCTCAGGCTCAGCTGATCCCCTGTGCTCCCTTTGGAGCCTTGTGCAACTGTGCATTAGCCCAGTATTATAGTCCCATATGATTCCAGGGCACACAAGAGCTCTGGCTGTCCCTAAGGCCTTGGTTCACCTCTAATCACCTGATTTTTTAAAACAGCATAAAGCAATCTTAGTCTTCTCCTAACACACTTGATTATCACATAGCAGAGAATCCAAGCCAGGATATCCTTTCACAGCACAGTGCTGCTTTACTTTTTGATAACATGCACACTGGGCACTATTTACTTTGGGTAAGTACCAATTGGGACTGTAAAAGTTATCACTCCTCCAGTCAGGACTGAAAGAAAATCTCTTTTTCTGACACCACACTGGAGCACAGCTCCTAACATCACACTTGAATGGACCAAACAGGACATTTGGTTGCATAAATAAGCCAAAGGTGGGCCACAGTTATCTAGTGTACATCAGGAGCTCGAGTGCTTGCTGCAGTCTGAGCATCCCTTAGTCCTCCCAAACTCCTCTGGGCTGGCTGCAGTGGCAGTGTCCATGTCAGGGGTGCCTCCAGTTCACTGGAACAAGGGTCTGGTGGGACTGCCTGCCTGAATCTACCTGGGAATTAGCCCCAGGCTTTAAATAAACTGCTCAGAATACTCCACAAGTATATTCACTGCTCCTCCCAACTGTATGTTGAATTCATCTCCAAGAAAAGCGCGTAGCTCACAGTAAATATCAATCCTGTCCTCCCTGCCAATAGTCAGGCACTGTTTTGTCTAAATCCTGCAGAAATCCCCATGCCTTTCCATACTATTAATTTTTTTCTTCTGACTGTATAAGGCAACGCTGCTCAAACATGATTCTGCAAAAGCTAAGGAAGAGGGGAGATGGTAAGAACGGAGTGTTAAGTGGTTTTAATGATCTTTTCAAATTCACTTCCCCAGCTACTCTGTGTATGGCTTATTTACTGAGTAGTTTCTAAGGTGCAAAACACCTGGGTCCTGTACACAGCATAGATAAATCACCATGTTTTAGGGAGCTGTAAGGAGATCAAAGAGGGAAAATGCTGGTCATTAGGAAAGAAACAGGTTCAGCACATTTCATTTTTTAAAGCATGATACCGTGATAAATGACTGGAATATTTCCAGAGTGAAAGAAATCAAGCAGGCATCTGAAATTACAGGTAATGGTGTGCACGGAGGCTGCCACATGATGAGGGTATTCTTTTGCCTCATAAAGTGAGGAAAATATGTTAAAATGAAGTACTATAAAATGAAGATTTATGAGAAGGTAGGAAGAGA
This sequence comes from Polioptila caerulea, assembly GCA_013397295.1. NCBI lineage: Eukaryota > Metazoa > Chordata > Aves > Passeriformes > Certhiidae > Polioptila > Polioptila caerulea. Next base: position 266,947 of record VYXF01011347.1, on the reverse strand, counting down.
TTCTTGAGCTTTGACTTTAAAATGTTATTTTTATATCCACCGAGATATCATTTTAATCTATCTTTATAACAGATTAGATTTACTGGAGCCCAAGTTTAAAATGCTTGGTAAACCAGACCTTTTTAGGTGCAACAGCTTGTAGAGATATTTCATGAAGCCTTCAGGAAATAGACCAAACAGTTCATCTCTGCAGGGGGATCCACCACATACTGCTCCCACCTGTTTGTGCTTCAAGCTGACACAAGGGCATCTCACCTTCTGTCCACCTGAGAAATTCCAGCTGCAAGAAAAACTGTGGGCATCCTTCTCCTGACAGCGGGCAGGACCTGTTGTACAGGGCTCTGGGAAATGAAAAAGCTGAGAAAAACCTGATTGCCTTGGTTAGAGCCTGCCCAGGGGGAAGGACTGGAGGGAGGAGATGAAAGAGCAGGATCTCACGCTGGACTGATGGGAGCGCAGCTGCATGGCTCCAGGTCAGCTGATGTTCAAAAAGAAGGAGGGTTTAAATAAGCCAGGTAAATGGATCAGTGTTCACTGTTGCACAGGCCAGTACTGGTGAAGGGTAGAGCAGAAATAGCTCTTGAGCAGGTCAGGGGCTGGAGCCCATCTGGATGCACAGCTCGGGTCAGATTAAATGTGAAGAAGGGAATAACCCACATTATGAACAGCTCAAAGTGAACCTTGTGCAAGTTGTGAAGAGAAGTGGCTGGCTGAATGGTGGTGCTGATATTCCTGGTTAAAAAGCCCAAACCCCACAAATTAGCTCGTGTTAGCCAGTTTGCTTTCACAAAGCACTGGAATCCTTCTAACCAAGGGACAGAAAAACATTTTCACTTGAGTAGGCATGCAAAGCCATAGGTATGGCTGAGGGTGTTGAGTCTCTTCCATTAGAAAAGGTTCTTTTTCAGTCACCTATAATTGAAATTTTCCAGGCTGAAATTTTAGGTCTAATCATAGCCCAGGGGTGAAGTAAAAACATTTCATTGCTAGCTGTTGAGTGCTCAGCACTTCTCAAAATCAGGTCAGTCATTTAGATGTCTTAATGTACACCTAAGAGCTGATTTTAAACACCTCTTTCTGAACATACTGGCCTTTCAGTCAATTTTTTCCAGCGCTCACCAATGACTAATTTATGTCAATTTGCACAGCTCCCCTGCATTTGAAATGCTCTATCTTTCAATTTATCCCTTCTCAACCATTTATGTCTTTAGGACATCAAGATTTTTCCATACTGAGAGCTACAGAGGAATTTATACCCATTTCATTTTATAGGCAGGATACTTACTGGCTTCTAGGCTGCCCAAAGGGAATTTTTAGGGCTATCCCCTAGCCAAGTCATGCACCCAGCTCTGTTTCTGAAACACAAGCCCTCCAGCCAGATGAATCTGACTCCATTTCAGAGAACACAAAAAACAGTGACTTGCTTTCAATGGTGCTCCCACAGATGCCCAGACTTGGGTGAACACCTGGAAATAATTAACCAATCACTAGGTTTTTTTAAAAAAATCAATTAGTATATGATTTAATTCAACTGACTTTCAAATGAAAATTCATTTCTTATTAAGTGCTAATGAATTACAGTCAATGTATTGTGCACAGAAACTGCACAGGAGGGAGTTATGGCTCACCTGTACTAAATCCAGTTCCTTTTTACATCTTCCTGCCAGAAAGTCTAATCATTACATCGGGTTAAGCAGTAACTGGTGGCAGAGGTGACTGAGGTGGAGATGCAGAACAGTCTCTGTCACACACATGGATGCACACTCTCTTTAACAGAACACAAGCACAGGTTCAATCCCATCTCCACATACTACATGGTCAATTTAAAGTACGTTTGTAGCCCCAGCACAATCTTGTGCACACAGACATATCAGACTGGCTGCAGCCTGCCTGATGTGCCCTTGATCTGCTGCATAAACAGGACTTGAATCACTTTGCTCTGCCCTTACACTTCATAGGAAGCAGCAGCTCTCACTTGAAATCTGCTGTACATAAAGGATCCACTTCCATGTGCACAGTAACGAAACACTTGCAAAGGTGCAGCCTGGAGATGTCAGCTCTCCCCCAGCAGATCATAGCTAAGCATGCAAGTTTTTGAGGGTGAAAACAACAGTTCTTTGCAGACAGTGCCAAGAGAAACTTGGCACAGACTGCAATGAGAGGACACCTCTACAGTGTTGCATTGAAAATCCTGATATTCTTGACATTCTTGTTCTCCCCTTCCCTATGTTTTTTTTTTTCGGTAGACAGATGAACACTCAAAAAATTCAGTTTGCTCAGAGGCCACGAGCAAACTGGGTCTGTGTGGACTTTTTTTCCTGGACAGCATCTCTCCTATGGTAACACAAGACATATTCTTTCAGGTTAATGTAATGATGCCAGTAATAAAGAATATTTGCAGACTCACAGGAGGTTTTCATTTTAATCAAGGCCCTTCAAAACTTCATTCCTGCACTGTCCCCACTCTTATCATGAAAACCCCTTTCATGTTCCCATCCTCCCTCTTTTCCTTTACAGAAATGATAAAGAGGACTCACTCACAACAGAAATACTGGATCTTCACAGTAGCAGAGATGGATGTGCTCCATTATGAATATCACCACATTTTAGAGCAGTAACTATGTCATTGTGTTTGCCATATTCTAATCCCAGAAATACGAGGAGGAAAAAAGAAGCAGAAAAACTGCTAGGCAACTCTAACTGGACTCAAAATATTGTTTTGGGGCACTCACAAGTGAGCTGACATTTGAAAGTCTCAATTTTCATAGCAGGAAACAGTGGTTTAAACTACCCATTTTGGGAATGTGCAGCTAGACTTATTTGCCATAAATCTTTTACAGTAATTAGGTGGAAGGACTGGGAAAACATAATTTCTCTAAATGCTTGATGTCCTGTTCATTTAGTTGAAGATAAACTAGAAAAATGAGTATGTTCCAGATCCTGGAGGTTTTAACCGTGTTAACTCAGTGGGCAAACAATTTGAAAGCTGGAGTTTATTTTGGGAGCATCAGGTGTTTTCAGAAATGCCAGGATTTTGTAAAAGTGCCATTTCTCAAGAAGTGGCACTTTTTAAATAACAGTAGTATTTATTTTTAAAATTATTTTAAAAACCCTAAAAATCTAAAATTATAGAAACATTGGAGAATCACAGAGTGGTTTGGGTTGGAAAGGATCTTGAAAAATGATTTCATTCCAACCCCCCAGCAGGGTTCCACTAGGCTGGGTTGCTCAAAGCCCTGTCCAACCTGGCTTTGAACACTTCCAGGGATGGGGCATCCACAGCTGCTCTGCACAACCTCTGCCAATGCCTCAGCAGCCTCACAGTAAAAATCTGCACAGCCAAAAATCTACCAATGGAAATAAGGCTTAAAACCATGGCCTGGTCCATGGTGGCCTTGCTGTTCAAAATTCTTGTTCCCATTAAGAAAACTAGCAAGCAAATTTGAAAATATGGTCTTAGATTTTCTTTCTTTTTTTTAACTTGTACAGTTTTACAAACAGAATCTGTGGAGGAGAGTTTGTCTCGCTCCTTTTTCCCTACTTGATGCTTCCCATCTTTCTCATGAGGAGAGGCAGGACATCAAAGAGATAATGCACTTTGGATCTCCCAGGGCACCCCATGAGCTCTCAAGAGAAGAGGGGAAAACACTAAATACTCTTAATATATTATATGAAAAGTGAGACTTCTCACACAAAGATGATTTCTTTCCTCAGAAGACACTTCCAATGTACCAGTGTAAAAACCTGGAGGGCTTACACACTGGGAAGGATATCAGAAGGCAGTCATGTTCTCAGCTAGGAACAAGCACTCCAAACAAAACCAATGTGTTGGGATCGTCAGCTGACTGCAGACAGAGAAGGAAAACCCAAACCCTCACTGTGACCCTCACATTGTGGAACACACAAAATGGGGAGTCTTTCAGACACAGAATACACAAACAGGCCAAATGTCACCAAAACAAGAGGAATTAAAGCCAGGCAATCACCAGCCATGCTGGGATTGAATCCATCACTATTTCTGCCTTCCACTACCCTTGCCACGACTTCAATTGGTGATGTATCAAAAGCAAAAGCCAACGCTCCAGCAAAGGGTTGCGGTTCTTTTTTTCCTTTGCAGGATCAATCAATCTGTTACAAGAGCACTTAAATCAACCTGCACAAGGCTTTGATCTCGTAATCAGGTAAGTATGTGGGCTGCCCAGCACGTGGCTTTGGAACAAAAGGGCAGGATATCACACCCTGTCACACTTATCTAGAAAAATGAGAAGAGAGTCAAGTAGCAATGCTGAATTAAACATTAAATCTTTTAAAATACGTAAGTTAATGGATGTTAATAATTATGTTATCTCAGTAAAGTGCATGGAAATTTTCTACTAGTCTTTCTTGAAGGCCATACTGATGGATTGTATTTATTACAGATAGCATAACTCCTGTTCTGGACTACCAGTAGCAAACATTTTGTATGTCACCCTGACTTTTTCCTGATGTACCCCCACAAAAATGCTAAAAACTGTAGACCAGCACAAGCAACTAACAGCATGATTACCACAGGAATATCAAAAACAGTACAGCTGTGCACTGGTTCCTATCTCTTGGTAACCAACAACTCCAGAGGAAAAATCTCAGCTTGACACATGTAAATTAGATAATCTCTCTTGTTTCCTAAACCCCCTGTCATCTGGCCCTGTGACACTTTAAAATATTTATCAGAAACGAAATGATCTGAGTGCCCAGCACAGTCTGCACAAGATAAACACGACTTTGTGCCTCTCTGCTATGACTTCATCTCCTCCTGTCTCCCCCTGATGTGTTTTTAGCCCCAGGAGAGCACTGGGCAGGGAGCTGGTATTGCTGAGAGAGATGTGCATGCATAACTGCACGCCTGTGAACCACCCCAGAGAGCCCAGGCTTTGGGCTTATTTTGGAGATGTCACAGATGATATTTTAGTATTAACTCTGTTACAGGAGCACTTAGGAGTGTGCAGCATCTCTCCTACCAGCAAAACTGTTGGCGCCAAGAACTTCATTACAAAGACTTTAGTAAATGAAAATCCAAGCATTTTCCCATTTCTGTATTGTTTAACTGTGACTTTGGCTACTTCCAGACAAAGGGAAAAACAGTTTCATGAAATGTCCTCCCGGGACGAGGTATTTCAAAACACAATTTCCAATCTGTACCTTTATTCTCACTCAGCTCAATGTCTTCTGATGATAGGCTGGCTACAGCTGAAGGTTTTGTTTCACCTGTAAGAACAAAGGAAATGAAAGAGAAGCTATTCATTAAACAGAAAACTGATGAACCACTTTACTGAAAGAAAAGTGTTATGGCTTACTGAGGCAAGATATTGGACCTGAATTTCATTTACTGGGCTTGCATCCATTCCCTGGCTATTCCTGGTGTGACTGCCTTCCCTAAGCAAGATGTAAACTAACTTTCCAATGCAGCCAGATCAAATCTGTATTTCAATTTCTCATAATACAGAGAGAGGAACAGCTATTGCTTTCATGGGTAGGCTGGTGCTCTATTTGCTATGAGATTTCTTTTTTTTTCATTTAACCCATATATTTTGAGAAAAACAATTAAATCATTCTTAGCCTTTTGGTTTGGATAATACAAATGAGAACTTTAACATTTGATGGCACAGTGGCCACTTGTAGTGTTCAGAAACCTTCTAAGCATACAGCTGTGTACCTTGGACAAGCAGGTCATTTTCTACTGCCAGGAAAGGGTGCAAAAGCAGCAACCTCACAGTTCCTGGGGATGCTTTGTCTCCACAACAGAGCAGAAAGCAGCAGAGACTCACTAAGTGTGTGGAACAAACCTGGGGTAACTGTGGCCCCCTCTGCCCCTGTCACCATGTAAACCAGGAGGGAAAATTGCAAAGCCAAGCCATTTTTTCCTGCAAATCCATCTGCCCATGGCCAAGGAGGTGACTACTGGGCTAGGAGTGGGCATGACATTATCTTCAGGCACGTACCTAAAGCACGTCCCTAAAATATGACATTTTCTGGATCTGGGGCCTCAAATGTCTGGATCTTTTCTTTGACACTCTTCAGGAGAATAATGAAACATGAGTAGCAATAGAAGATAGCAAAAGAATGCACATCATGGCTCTGATAAACCAGCTCTGACAGCTCATAGTGCAACCAGTCATAACAAGCAGTTTTGGGAAAGGCACAGTGCATGTAGAACACCTACAGCAGCAAAGTAGTAGCTTCAAGAAATAAATATTCCTTAATTCTCTTGGGGGAAAAACCAGAGTATTTGATTCAATCAAACTGAAATACTCACCCCATCAGAGTGACTGTCACTGGCAAGCACAGTGGGCTGTAAAGGGCATCTGCAGATGCTATAATCAGGTGTAACAGGAACTCTGCAACTGGAGCCAGCAGCTCCAGGCAGTAGCAGCTCTTGGGTGAGCCAGCAGTCAAGCAAAAAGCAGTAAAGCAAAAGCTCAAAACTGCTTGTCTCAATCTAGTCAGGGATTCAAAACAGAATCTCAGCTCACACAGAATAGCTCATTCTTCCCCCTGGTCCCCTTGGCCTGTTTAAAATACAACTAGCATGAAAGTGAAAGTGAAAAAACCAGGGCAGGATATGTGGCTGCCCTGCAGCACTCACAAAACACCACCGAGCACTTATGGTGGGGAGGATAAAGCCTGCTGAGGGCCATGGGGATCTATTTTATCTGTGATCCTGTTTGCTTCTGGCTTCACCCCCCACTGCCTGCCCTGCATCAGGACACACAGAAGAGGTGACAAAAAGGACATGAAACACTGAAGGACTTGAAGCAGTACAGGTGTGGGCACACAGTTTGTGGTGACTGGGAACGGGGCTGGGCCAGCCTGCAAAGCCCACCACTTGTCAACTCTGACATCACCCACAGCATGTGCAATATTTCCCCTATGGGTTTAAATCTTCATAACCACTGTGACTCGTGGAGGCAATTTTTCAAAACTTGAAAATACCCTTTTAAAATATTCAGGAATTGAGTTTTCATCAGAAGGAGCCTGCTGCTTGCTTCTTCCTTCCCCAGATTTCTTTCCCTCGTTCCTATTCTTTGCAGGGGGGGAAAAAGTATTTATTCCTTGTGAGAGGATGAGCTAGATCAGGCACCTTAAAGGGAGAATGTGGGGCTGGCAAGCTGCAGAGGGGTCTGCATTCCTGCACTGCAACACATTCATTCATCATGAATGAAGATTTGGTCTCTAATGGGAGAACTGCTCAAAACCTGAGCTGATGTGGTGAAAATGTACAAACATTCCCCTTCAAAAGCACAGACTGAGGCTATTGTTCACCAAAGGGGATAAAACCTGAGACAGGCCTTTAAGGAGCTGGGCACAAACCTGCTTCTTGGCTCTGGGTCTTGCTTTCATCGGTGCTTTTTTTTTTTTGATTTTCCACTGCGCCATCACCACCTATTGGGAAAAACACACAAAAGTTACTTATGGCACATCTTTTTATTGGTAACTGGAGCAGCACAGGATTAATTGTGTCCAATTTAGCACAAACTGCTAATTTACAGCAAAGTGCCATGATAAAAAAGGAGAGATGTAAAGATAAGCTGAAAAAAACCTGCCAACAGGACCAGTTCCATTTCAACCAGTCATGTTTTTATATCTCAAGATGAGGATTATAGATTTTATCTCAATAGGCTCACTGGAAATAACAATACCAAATAAAGGGATGTTTCCCTAAACACAGTCTGCAATAAACAAAATTGTTGCTTGAACTTCTATGTATTCTATTTTATTATTTTCCTCCTGTCACATTTCAACAGGATCCTTGAAGTGGCTGTGTTTCTGACCTGCAGGACTTACTTCAATGGCTGTGGAAGGTAAGAATCAACTGAATTGAATTTTAAAGCACAAGCCACAATGACACTTAACGTAAAGTATAAAAATGTATCACAAATGGCTGTAATGAAGAGAGCACATCAAACCAAAGGAAGATTGCTAGGGCTGAATGAATTTGTCCCCCTTTTACATTCACACTCATTCCCAATTTTCTCCACTACTTCACATTCATTATCCTTTTTCAACCCTCCAGCTCCCTTTATGAAGGCAGCACCCACAGCAAATAACCACTGAGAATGGGAAATACCCTGAAAAATATCTGTGAGTCTCACCAACTTTGCTTGCCCTGATTAGAAATACATCAGGAATTCTCTGTTCTCAGGGATGGAAAAGGCTCTTTGAGCTCCATAGCAGCACGAGAGGCTGCAGAGCTGCAGGCAGGATGGGGAGCCATGGCCACCAGAGCAGCTGAGCACCAGCCTCAAGGAGGTATTTGAGAAGCTGACTGCTGAGCATTTACATTGTGAGCAGGAAAATTCCTTCCCAGGCCTGGAGATGTCCTGATAACGATCCACAACACTGCTTTGCTGGGCTCTCTGCTGCCTGCTGGGTTTTCTGATTGCAGCCTCTCTAAAGCAGCACAGCTCAAGCTCCTTGTGTCCACCTTGCCTTTCCGTAGCACGTGGGACCCGGTGATGGGCACAGCAGTGCTCCAAACGTGACCAGGTGGGTGGAAGGAAAGCAGAGAGCGCGTATTTCCCACAGGCAGACGTACATCCGGTGGCACGCTGCTCCCAGCTGATATTTAAAGGCTGAGGTTTGGTGCTTTCCCTCCTTCCAGCAGGCAATTCTTCCCAGCATCCAGCAGATGGGACGAGTGGAGAATTATTTCCAAGGCTGGCCCTGCACAGAGCTGCTCCCTTTATGAAGGCAGCAGGCCCTCACCTGAGAGAAGAGAGGTGGGCAGGCTGTGGCTGATGGCCATCAGCAGGGACCTGGGCTTCCTGCCCTCCTGGTAACCCTTTGTATGAATCCTAAACTTGTGGATGACTTGCCATGGTGATTTCTTAGCACATTAGTGAGCTCTAACCTGTAAAAAATTGCGTTATGTGGATGACCAGAAGGGAGTGACAAAACCTGCAGGGTTTTTCTTTGTCTGACTTGAGATCAAAAGGTGTTTCCAGAGTCACCGTCCTGCCTGTCCACACACTACAGGAGGACCTCATGCAAAAGTCCAAGTTGGCTAAACTTCTCTCTCAAAACACAGGCTTGGTGCCATCAAGCTACACAGCAAACAATTAATAAATAAAGACAATCCTATGACACAGCTGTGCAGTGGTGACTGGAAAAATCTTTACCAGCAGGTCAGACCAAAAGAGAGTATTGCATCACTGTAAAATGAGCAGTCCCAAAGCTTCAAGGAGTCAATTCTGGTCAAGTGCAACATGTTTCACTCTATGCAGAAAGAACTGTACAACCAGAAAAAGCAGGTCAGGCATAAATGTAGCTGCTGATATATAAATGAAATTAATTCCAGCCATTACCTTACTGTATTCACAATTTAAAACTCCATTTCCAGATGACACTTTTTTCTACGCCCAGTATTATGACTATGATCACAACTTATTTGACTAAACCCAGGTATTTCAAGGGTTCATTCATATTTATTGCCAAGGAACTATATCTCTTGCTTAAGTCACTCAGACAAAACTTAAACTACAAGAGAAAGTTTAAATGATCACCCAATTCAGAAGACTATCAGGTAAACCAAATTTTTTCAATCCCAAATGTATTATTTCACTGGACATTCCCTGTTTAAAACTGATAGAACACATATTACAGGATTGTCAACATGTTCTCACTTCATTTTGTTCCTTTAGAAAGAAAAATGTAAAATACTTTAAGCAGGAACTTCACCTCTTGCAATAGACTGACTGGATCACGACATGAAAATTCATCTTGGTCAGTGTACTGACAGCAAGTGTTGTGCCTGGCAAGTGACTTTGGCAGGAATAGAGAAAAGGAAATGCTGAAAATTAAGACTGGACAAGTGATGCTCAATAAATGACTTGCAGAAGGAATGGTTAAGCCCTGCTTGGCCTGGGGCATCTATTTATCTTGTGAGAAAGGGAGAGGAAGCAGGGCATGAATACACTGACAAGAAAGCAAACTGTAGAGAGGAAAAGTGACTAATCCCAAAGTCTCTGACAAACAGGTTTTTCCACTTTCAAAAACCCCTTCCAATGAGTCTCTCACTGAGTGTCTTTGACTGATGAAGAGTCTTTGCAGTTATTGCTCTCCACTGGAACTGGGTGCAGAGCAAATGCAAGGGCTTTAAGGGGCACATCCCCAAGGCAGAGAGCAGGAAATATATTTCACAACAGCAGTGAGACAATTTTTCCATCATATTTTCATTCACCCCTCTCTCTCTCCTTCCTCCAGGCAGAAAAGCCAGAGCCAGTACATTTTCCTTGAGTCTTCCCCATGATTTTATTTATAAGAAAAATGTCTTTTCCACTGGATGGCTTCTACAGTATCTGCCATCCTTTTCCCACTACTGCAGCAATCTGTGATTGCATTTCCTTTAGGTCAAAGCTGTCCTCACAATATTTGCTTTTCTATTACACTGGTAATTGAACAGCAATCTGTCACTCACTCCAAAGGAGATACAAAAAGTGGCAAATGACATGTCATGTCATTTTAGGCCAGAAAAAGTAAATGATTTTGAGCCACATCACAAGAGAAATGGGAACATCTGTTTCTTTCCCCCTGGCATGACAGTCAGTGCTAAAAAATAGAAGTTTGAGGATTACAGTAGTACTGTACAAACAAAATAAGCACATCAGACACTAAAAGACCTTCTTGTGTCCATATATTCTGCTTTCCCTTGCCAAGCTGACTACTTCCTGATAGGTTCTTGCTGTCTTCCTTGGCATTTCCTTTGTGGTCATCAAGAAAATCCCCTTCCCTAAATGACAGATTTGCTGGAAAAGAGGCTAAACAAGGATCAATCAGCATGCTCAGCAAGCTGGCAGAGTAAGTGGCACTTCTAACTCCCCCAGGAAAGGGGATTCTCCAGGAGTGCCTGCCCACTTTCTGTTCTGGAGAGGCATTCAGCATGCACAGAGAGGGGCCAGCTGCAGTGGCAGCCCCCAGATGAAGCAGACAATGTGCTAAATAATAAGCCAGCCATGAGACAGGAGAGGGCTGGGACAAGATCCTGCTGAAAGGTCAGGGAACAAACCCTTGGAGCAGGTTTTAGTATGCTTTGCATTGTCTCTGCAAGAGCCTGGAAACGTGTGCCTCCTTACAGCTTCCACTGTTCTTGTGACAAACATGGCAAGTCAAAAATATTAATGGCCTGCTGGCCTCTTGGCTCTTCCCATTTTGGAGCTGAGGAAGGGCTAGGTGTGCTTGCACAGCAGCACCTTTCTTCAGAAGCAGCTGGAGACATACTTAGAGATGAGGCTAGAGTCAGTGCACCCAAAGCTGCTGCAAAAGGACATATTTTTTTTTATTTAAAGGAAGAAATCCTGCATAACCAGTATAAACCAGTCCATTTCTACCCCTCCAACAGAGAATCACAGAATATCCTGATCTGGAAAGGATCACCAGGTTTGATGCTGTTACATCTCTGACTGGCTCTGCCATGCAAGTCCAGGAGCATCCTCTGCTTTTCTGCATGGCCACTGACTTTGGCACCTCTGCGCTGGTCTGACCTGTGCTTCTTTCTTGTACAACAAATACAAGTACACCTAAGATCTGTCAGACAAGGGATGCCAGTTTGGAACTACCTTTTTTACAACACAGGAATACTGCCATGGTAATGATACTAATTACATTAAGGTCCTTACTGTAGAGCAGAGAAATTAATTAATGAGAAAGTGACCTTCACAGGCCTTGATCTGCACTCTGCACACAAAGGGGCTTCACTGAAACCCCTAAAATGTGAGAAAAAAGCACAAGTACATCCATACAGGCACTTGAGATCATACAGCCTGCAACCATTTTCAAACTATTCCAGTGGTAAAATAATATCAGACATAAACCAAGAAGCACATACACACAAAAAGGTCATTATTGCAGAACTACAAACACATTAAAGTGAATCATTAATGTGGTGGCCTGAGGTTGCTGAACATATTCAGTTTTCATTTTAATTTCTTTTAATTAAATTATGATTTAGGTCAGTTTTAATCATTACTTGTATATAACCCCTTTGGGGTAAATTTTAAGAAGGGTTAGTAACGAGTTATCTGCAGTAATTGTTTAATGGAGTTATGAGACTCTTCCCTCTGTGCTGCTTCAACAAATTACCCCGCTGCAGATGCAGCCCTGAACATGCTGCTGGGAATGCACCCAGCCCAGGGAAGCTGTCACTCCCATACATTTCACTCCAATAAGTTCCATTTCCATGCAGCATTTTGTCCAGGAGTATGGGAAAAGAATGAGTGAAGTGGCTTATCTCAGGGATAAAAAATAAAACTATTTTATTTCACGTGTTTAATACCCTGAGAAAGACAAGAGTCTTGGCTAAAGCCTGGTGAAGTCACCATGCACGGTGCCCTCGCTTCACTCTTCTGTGGGTCAGAAGACAACTAACTCAGCTTTATTACAACCCCTGGCTAGGGAGGAACCAGGGGACAACAGCTGCAGCACCAAATGAATGCCTGGGAAGTGGGGAGCGTGCTGGTTTGTCTCAGCTCCCTGCTGGGAACATCACCTGGCTCTCCACTGACTCAGACTGTGCAATGCAGGTGCTGCACAGCATTACCACTGCTGCTGTAGGCTACAGAGGGGACAGAAATTGCTCCTGTGGACTTGATGCAGAGTTCAGAGCAGTGTAAAGAAGCCCTGACTCCTGGCCCAACAATTAGTCCTATCCAAGAGAAACAAAATGAGCCCATGAGGGCAAGTGCAAAATAAACCCACAAATTTTATCTTTATCACATAAATTTACTCTTTGTTCACACTTTTACAGTGTGCCTGAGTAACTACATAGTACAAGGGATGGGCACAGGGCTTCTTTTCCAAGCCACAGTCAAAATAAAACTTGAGACCTATTTTAATTTTTCCCAAATAGAAGAGACAGAGCAGCCACAGAGAAGACTGCATTCATAAAAAACCCTCACAAAACACAAACTGGACTGCTCATGCATCAGCATTTGGAATGAAGGCACCAGCCCCATCTCCTGCACTGCACATGGACTACCATGATGGTTGACTGTTATTCACACCATGCCTGGAACTGGGCCATGAGTTCCTTGCCAGATGAGCCCCCTGCGGGTGCCCCGGGGGGTGTCACTGGGTAGAATTCTCCTCTGACCACTCTGCATCAGTCACCTCAGTAACTTCTGCACTTGAGCTCATCTCAGAAGGAAGACAATCTGCTCCAAAGCATTCAGGGTGAACACAGGAATTGCAAGTGTCTTTCTGGTGCTGTTACACAGATGTCTGTTTGGTTGCTAAAAGAAACCCAAATGGGTAAATGGCCAACACAGCAGGACTGCACGTCACCTGTGGAGGCCAAAATGAGTTGTGTTTTCTGAGTTTTGCACAGCCACTGCATGGCAGTTTAATGGAACAGCAGAAGCCACTTTGCCAGTGAAAAGCATCTCCTAAGAAATGTTTGCTCGGAGAGAAAATACAACTGAAAACACAGACAGCATCCTATTTCACCCCAGCTAAGTGCAAGGTGATCACCTAATATTCTGAAAGCTGTAATCACTCAGGACAGATGGTGGACTTCAAAACAGAAGGGAAAAGGGAAGCTATCAACCACAGTGGATGGAGGTTAATTGCCACTTTTTACATATAACCCATCTGCAATGAGGTGAAATGTCTCACAGACATGTTTGATACACATCCTTCTCAGGGAATTTCTTCTGCAGTGCTTTTATCTTCATTTAACATTTTATTACAGGATTAGGTTTGGTGGCAAAAAGAAGGCAGTCAATTCTAAGCTATCTTAATAAAAAGCAACACTTCTAATGCTGGATAAATGACTGTGTTTTTTGAAGCATAATTATGTGTCTCGATGTTCATTTTTAGTAGATTATGATTGGAGCAGAAATTTACTGAAGAATATGACTTGTCCCATGGGATGCCAAGTACGAATGTAGCTACAATCTATCAAGGGATAAAAGAACCCCTTGCTATAAAGTGCAGAACCTATTAAAACCAATCAGCAGCCAAATCTAGATAATATTAATTCATACCTTAAAGAGAGAGACAGAGTGTCTGAAGACCCTTAGAAGAGATGCTCAGAACATCTCTGTGGCACAGCAAGAAAGAGCAGCTGCTGTGTGCATCCCAGCAGGGGCAGAGAGGATTGGGCCCACCTTGCAGGGATGCAGCACCAGCCAAGTGCCACAGACTGTGGTGGCTGCACACACCACACCCCTCTCCATGAAGCCAGGGAGTGAGCAGCACAGCAGCAAAATTCATGGCAAATAAAGGAGAAGCAGGAAGGGCAAAGCCTTATGTTCACCTCACAATTAGAGGATTAAGCCATAAACAAAGAGGTTTATTTTCTGGCCCTAGACTATGCACTTTTTGCCATTTCACAAAACCTTTCTGGGAGGAGGGATGAGGAGCCAGGGTGTCTCTCTCAATGAGAATCCTGCTGAATGGCCATGACCTGCTGGACTGATGGGTTGCTGAGATCAGATGCAGTTTTATTTTGCCTCATTTCTGCTGTGTACTTCAATCACCAGGGTGACATCTCCCATGGACAGAACATCCACCAAGTCAGGCAGGTGCCAGCTGGTGAGCCTGGATTTCTGACACAACACTCAGACCTGTGATGGCACCTTTGAAAGCCAGGAGGCCAAATTGTGCTGACCCCATCAGGCAAAGGAACCAACACTGTCAGCTCTGTTCAAGGTGATTTGTGCTCATTTTGAACTTTGTGGTTTGCCTTATTCACCAACCTGGTCTCCTTCCCACCAAGTGAATGGAAAGCAGACTGAGCTTGTCCTGGACAAGTAACTCCAACAGACCTGCTCCTTCCACCAGGGATCCTGGGAGAACAACAGCCCCCAATCTATCAGGAGGAATCTGGTCATTCATCTGGGGAGCAGCTTATGAGACAAGCTGGAGTGAGACACTTCCAGAGCGCCATCCCTGGAAGGAGGGCAAGGAAATGGCTTTTGCTGCATGGATTGATTATTTTTCTGCTGGAGGAAGAGAAAAAGCAGGCATTTGTGCTGTCGTTCCCAGATGTGTCACTCATCTTTGATACAATATCTGTCTCACACAGACCATGGAGGGAATGGATGGGGAGGCTCTTTGGCAGGCTCTGCTTTATGTCTGAGAAATCCCATCAAAACAGTTTTGCTTCTCCCTGCTGCACACACCGTGCTGTTCACTACATCTGGGAGGACAGCAAGTGGGGAGGTAGGTAAGAGAAATGAGGAACATTTAAAATCTTTGTTTTGTTAGGCTTTTGTAGCACTGGTTTGCCTTGGCTGGGTGACAATAAGCAGGACGAGAAGGGGTGGCTGTGGCATTTGAGCCAACTCACGGCTGCTATGTTGTGACAAGTACTGCCATTTTGTCCATGTAAACACTTGAAGGTTGTGTTATGAAGCTAGTGAAGTAAGACATGCATATGTTTTGTTTAGTACCAAACATATTCTGTTCACCTGACACTTTACAGTCACCCAATCAATGAATGCACCTGATGGAGGGAAAGGCAAAATTATCCCTGGCTGCTTTTACTCTCCCAGGATGCAGGAACTGGCAGGAGAAAAAAAAAAAAGAACAAAAGAGAAGAAAATTATTTGGTTTATGTCAATATGGTGACATGTTTGCACACGTCAGACCTGAAATGCTTCAGGGAACCTGTGAGTAAAAGAGGTTTCCCAGTCTATCTGTTCTCACAGACAATACCTCTGCAGTGAAAATCTATGGAACACAACCACTGCCATAAGAATCTGCTGTGCAGTTCACACTCTTCTCTACCCTGTCTGGAGGCAGAGAACAATATATCTAACAGCATAATAACAGCACCAGTAATCCCTCAGTGGCTCGGTATAAGACTGCTTTCATTAGCATGTCAAGTGTTTATTTTAGCTTACTGCAAAACAAGCTCCTTGCATACAGCCACTTACTCGCCTCTCCTTGGCTGCAAAGAGGCCCATAATAAAGGAACTTACTCGCCCCAATATTCTGTGGAGGTTTTAACATGCCCTGAAATGATATTGCTCCATCAGCTCTAGCCAATGAGCCAGCCCGGTGAGCTGGAGAAAAATATCCCAGCAGAAATATTGCTGAGCTCAGTGGGACAGGTTCCAGAGACTGCCACGAGGGCAGACGTGAGGCTGCCACCATCACAGGCTGGACTCCCATCCTCAGTCTAAAAGGACACCCTCAACCAGGCAGAGGAAAATGCACCGGGTTCTTCCCACGCCTCAGTGTATGCTGGTTAAATATTTGATAGCTGGTCATGTTAGCAAGGGGAAAATAATATCCTATGTTAAATTTGGACTTGCTTTCATTGATTAAAGTAGGGGTTGGCTGTTGGGGATATTCATTTGTTTTGTGGGGATTTGTTTTTTATGTTTATTTACTTTTTTTGTGTGTGATTTTGGCCTTTCCTTTCCTTTCCTTTCCTTTCCTTTCCTTTCCTTTCCTTTCCTTTCCTTTCCTTTCCTTTCCTTTCC